>OY856410.1:86825817-87170817 GCA_963693085.1 Alisma plantago-aquatica | reverse complement strand
ACATATATACACACATATATATATACATATACATATATATATACTATTCTATCAATCTAAACGGCAATACTCATTTCTATCCAACACCTTTCCATAATTGGCTGGACTCTACTCTGTTAACCTACTAATATATCGGCCACCATCTGAACATATTCGTCGGCTACACCAGGGACACCATCCAGGGATCTTTGTTCTTACTCTTGCAGGCAAGTATCAAATCCAGAAATTCTTGCGTGCACAATTAGGTGGCTATCCGGCTGATGGAGCTTCATCTTATACGAGTGCTTGTGGCCGCCATTGGCGTCAGCTGTCCAACAATCCAACATCAGGTAGGGTTAGCGGTGTTAATAGGAAATCATAGTTAATCTTCTATGAGAAGGTGAATGGATTTCTTCTCCGTCAACGTACTTGGATCGGTTTTCAGTCCGTCATTCAGCACCAAGAGTCTTCTCCGTACATTATAGTTTTAGCGAGGAATAATGGAGCAAACCTCCTCTGAGAACTGAATTTATCAACGTAGTTCCTGGATCTCCTGAAGCTATATCAACGCAGACAGATTGATCAATTTTAGGGCAGCCCTACCGTCCACAAAGTCAGTTTCTCCTAAGGTAACCAATCATTGGATTTTCATATCAACGCTCCTAACTTCTTGCTAAGATTGTAAGAGAGAAATCGAGGGAATTCTACATCAACGGTTTGTTCTAAACGCACCCCAATTAATATGCAACAACAAGTGCGTGATAATCTAATTCCTGGTAGGGGAAGATACGCAGCACCTTCTCCGCTTATAAAGTCCGTACACGGGTATAGTCAAATATTAACTATCCGTTCAGATCAAATGCACTACACACGCAACACAAGATTAAATTAGGAGTAGCCTGCTCATTTAAATGGGAACAGCAGATCCACCGACAACAAATGCATCATAGTTATTTGTTTCTCAGATTGTTGGCATAAGAGGAGCATTGCGTACCATACGTACATGGAAGTCCTTATTTACCATGTAAATTAAAACTACACTTGTTAAGAATGAAATTATTCATTTATTGGATGCACATCAGTCGTCCTAACTTTTACATGTTGGGAGACCTTATGGGCCAGTTTTTCTTGCTTGCCCTGCAGATTGGACTAGAGCGATGGTTGGGTGTCTACCTATGCTCTTAATAGAAGGGGAGGCATCTTAGATTGTTATTCTAGCCTTGGTGGGCAAGATGAAATCATCTACACCCTAGGCATGGTTGTCACACTGGTGGGTGTTGCACGATTGGAGACATATCTATGTATCAACAACCTAGACTAATTAATTTTCAAGCCGATATGATTAGTTCTCCACCGTGTTGGAAACCATATCGGGGCCAAGGTTGGGTGGAACAAAGAATGGACTTGATAGCTACGTCTAGGTCATGTATATTGACTTCTAAGTGGAGCTTGTCACGCTTCCAAGCTGCAAGCTTTACAGAGATGACTAAGAATTTGTTTTCCAGACAGGTTCTAGCCAGCACTTGCCGAAGATATGATCCAGCCAACCAAAGTTTGTGCCTTGTGTCTATCTTTAAGGACACATTCCATGATGATCATGATCCATTCTAATGAAACAAGTATGCAGTTGCAACTTCATCCTCGGGATATGCTGCTAATTAGGCAAGTTTCAGGCCTTGGTTTATTGGAAACATACGTACTGTACAAGGATATTTTCTAGATGCCATGAAAAAAATCGTCAAAGGTGGCTATGATTATGTGTTGATATTTCTTCTACATTGGATTTGGATCACATGATCTCGTTAATGGAAGAACTGCAGATGAGGGATATGTTTGCATGTGGCAACAGTAAGAAGAATTTTCATATCAATCTACGTGAATTATGTTCTAACATATTAGTTTCGAATTTGGGTGTGCTCAATTACTACAGAAAAAACAACTCTTACTTTTTTTCCAAAAAAAGATCTTACTTTATTGTTGATAATATATCTCAAGAAATGATCAAAGGAAATTATTATTTTTTACATAGCATTTTCTTTGATTTTTTACTTTTAATTTGCTTTGAAGACCGAAGAGATCCCTTTGTAGATATTTGGGAGAAAAAAGCTAACATTTTTCACATTTTAGCAAACTATAATTAGACATTCCTCAATACTAAGACCCTCATTTCTAGCTAACAAAAAAATTGTAGTTACAAATTGAGCCTTCACTCTCATAATTTGAAATTGGACATACGATAAAAAATGAAGAAAATAGGGAACAATTTTTGTGGCATTGTCTTTTGTTTAGAGTGAGATCCTCTTTTGACCTACATGAATTTTTTGAGACCCACTTCCTTTTCTATACTACCTTCTTCATTCTTGACTCTCTATGGTGCGACTCTACTCTTTGACAAGAATGGTGGTGTAGATGTACCTTGATTTGGAATTTAGGAGAATGAATTAATCTTTTGGTACAGACACCAATGAAGCGTATCTCTCCTATTTTGTTGTCGGTACTTTGATCAACTTTTAGATGCATTGTTTTGATATTTGAAATATCTTTTCATGTCCTATCACTAGTACAGAACCGACCTTTAGTGTCAGTTATTTAAGGCCTTTGGTGTCGGTTTCAAAGCGACACCCAAGTGAGCATTGTTAAAAGTCGAAACATTCAACGTCGGTTTTAACACTAACACCATAACCCTTCCCATTATCAAAAATGCACTAGTAAGGGCACTATACGCGTCGGTTATTTAATAAAACTGACACTATATCCAGGTCAAAGATGTCGACATTTCACAAAAACCGATGTCATAACTCTTCCCTCTACCAATAAAACACATCAGCAAGGGCACCATCAGCGTCAGTTTTTATATATAACCGACGCCATATCCCTGGTGCCATGAAGACCCCACCACGGCCATGCTTCCCAGTATGACCATGGTCCCTAGCCACATAGACGTTGGTTTTTGCTAATAACTGACAATGTATGTCTTTGTTGTCAGTTTTATACTAATAACCGACACCTATGTTCTAATTTTTTTTCTTATCAGTTTGCATGTCTGCTGTATGACTAGTCAGTAGGATGTAGAACTGACAGTTTAGTTCTGAACTGTAGGTTTACAACATTCATTGATATCAGCCAACAACAGGCCACAAACCTGCAAAATTAACAAGACAGACAACAATTTATGATCACACACATGTATAAGCACATTTAATTCATATTATTTTTCATCACACACATGTAGAAACCAGTAGTTCCATTTCAAATTTCCTCTATTTTTACGCACATTTAGCAACCTGCAGTTCCATTCATTTCATCTCTTTTCACATTCAGACACATGTAGAAACATTCATGTATTGATCATCTTCACATTCACACTTGACAATTCAGAAAAATTCATTCACATTCACACAAAAATAATTATGAGAACAAAGTTTAGAAATATCATTCTTTATTTATCATCATCAATATTGCCATCTGTATCGCAATCATACTTAAAAATTCTCACTACTTGTAGGGCTTTTGCCCATTGTTCTCTTACATCATTTAAGTCTTCCATCATATAGGGAGTATGTACATCTGATAACTTTTGACCTGTAGTGAAGTCAATTTTAAACACATGCAAAGAGAATGACGTATATTTATAATTAATAATATATAATAAGATTGATATATTTCAAATTATCTAATGAGACTATATATAATACATGATGTATGGTATCAATTTCCATTGGGACATGTTTGATAATTAGGTCCATAAACTGCATCACATAGTATGCACATGCCCGACCGTTGTCTTGTGTATCACACTATAAATTGAAACATACAAAATATTTAAAAATACAAATAAGCACAGTTCACATAAATAATATATACATTGGAGTCAGGAAATTACTTTCACATTCTCCCAAATTAGTGGTTGTTACTTTTTCTTGGGGACCTTTCCTCCAACTTTTTTGAACTCATGTAAAACCCTACATGTTAATGTAACACATTAAATTGTATAATAAAATAGTAATGTAATAAAAGATGATAACAGATATAAAAATATGAAATATTTCTCACGGAAATAATGGCCTTTTCATTGTGTGTCCATATAATGTATTCAATTCCTTCCCCGTAGGATCTAGATAATAGATAGTGAACGTCTTGGGGACAATAACTAGTAACTCTCAATGCCTACCACTAGAGGTAGGAAAGTTAAAAATTAATAACTCAAAATCCATAATAAAAATGTAATTTTCTTAAGTCCAAATTATAAGCAAAGTAAACTTACACAACATTGAATGGAGCTATTATCATCATCTTCTTTTTTATTAAAATATTTAAAAGCAGCAGAGCAGTATGAAGTAACTAATGAAGGATCTTTATCTACAAGACTAATCAAAGATGGAACCAAAAATCACACATGGAAAAATGAAAAATATGTACATATTGTGTGTAAGTGGCTGCAAAATATGTATTACATATTCATTAATATATAAGAAACTAGATCACCGTATATAAAACAAGGTATATGGATGTATAAACAAGATCTCACCATATCCATAGCTCTATCATAGATGTATTTAGTCAATCATAACGAAACAACTCCAAAATATCTTGTATAAATAGATTGTTATCGTATGATTGACTAGCAGCATCCTCCGGAATAGAAATATTTATAGGGAAAATTGGATCATGTTCGCCTAACCATACTGCCATACCCCTACAATTAGGGCCTAACAAGGCGTGTAGGTCTCTTGGAAGCCAACTTGGTACTTCAGGAGGTGGAGGTGGAGGCCAAGATGTAGCGGGTGTCTTTCTTTTGACCTGTATATATAATTTCATATCAATTGACTCATATATACACACTAAAAAATTAACGTAATATAAATTTACCATACAATATCAGTATAGACGACATCTTCTTTGGGCCACAATATCACTCTACCTTCTACCTCACCAAGCATTTTAGAATGTGTTTCAGAATCTAGGTGGGCATATGGCAATAGAAGATCCCTCCAATTGGGGAGTACATGTATCAGGCTCACACGAATTGCACCATCTGGTACTGGAGTCCCATGAAACATGTCCCCTACAAGGAGTGGGTAAGCCTCGGCCTCTGTAATGATATATTCTTGACTTTTTAGATGGCATGCTTTCAACCACTATAAATTTATGTAAAGAATGTTATATACATATATACATAAACATATCATCTTGAAAAGACTAGCTACTATGTCATAAAAATATTTACAGTAGACATGTTAGGTGGTGGGTCTAAAGGATTACTCCCAACAACCTCTATAGTAAGAGAAGAGCGGCACACCACAGGTACTGTAGTGGTAGTCTGAGATGACTGTCACTTGCTAATTGCTTCATGGAGTCTCTTATCAAGTGCTTCCTCAACTCTCCTATTAATTAACTCATCTACCTATACATGGAAAAAAGAAACACTAGCTTTTGATTATTGAATTCCCTTTTGCAATAACAATCTAAAAAAAACAGGTTACCTCAACATTTGATAATCCCCCTTTTGGGACAAGTTTGCGTTGTGATTGCCCAAAGAATGCTTTTATGCCCACACCAACGTCTGCACCTCTAACACATCCAGGATGCTCTAGGTTACCCAGAGCAACTATCAATTCATCCCTTGTGCCCTTAGGGATGAACTTGCCTTCCTTCCTCTGCTTGTGAAGCTCCCACTAATCGCCATCAATAGAACTTGGTAAGTAAACATAACAATATCAATTTCTCTAATAGTTGAATTTTACCATTTTTGCAGCCGTCTCAGTAGTTGCGGGCTTGGTTATATCTCCTTTCTTATTTTGCCTCCCAACTATCCATACAACATGGCAAGGCAGAGGTGTGGGACCAATAGTAGAGGACTCTGCAGTCTCTTGAGTAGCAGTAGACTGAGTAGTAGACTCATCCTATAGTCTTTGGCAAACACCTGCATAGCCTTTTGGACCCATTGTGTGGTCATGCACATTTAGCGCACGCCTTGCGCTTTGAGCATCACTGATAGCCTTGTTAGTAAGCACATTGATTTGGTTAGTAACACTAAAGGTTAATCTTGAATTGGTGAAAACATAAGAACATATATTAATTAAATTGGGAGTGGCGCTAAATACCTTGAATTCATCCATTTTTCTTTGAGTAACAAACTCCTCCCAGTCATTGGGGTCCAGGTAGTTCCATTGCTCAGTGGCTGGCTTCTTCCTCTTCTCAGCATCTCGTATGTAATCTCAGGTGAGATTTGTTCTATAATTCCTTAGGACCCTCCCACAACGTTGCATCACACATTTATGATGCAAATTTTCATCTAGTTCAAATATACTCTACAAAATAGAATTGCTATTAACAAGTATCCTAAAAATTAATAATCTACAAAATAGAATTGCAAATAATAATAACTCACGCATAGTTCCTTCCATACTAAGTCTTTCTTCCCCTTAGGAACTTTATGCCAAGATTCTAAATTAGGACTACAATGGCTATGAGTAAGAACCCCAAGATATGAAATAAATGAGTTGCGGTTCACTCCAACTAGATTTCCTGCATGATCAAAATCCACAGCCAGTTTGGGTCCATTGCCCCTTTGTTGTAGTAACTTGTTCATCATAGTGATGCCCCTCACTTTTTCAATTTTTTTTTCTGCTCATCAAGTGCCCCAAGTTCTTTAGGGGGTACATCATCAACCTAAAATTTGACAAAATAAACACACTTACATGATATAACTATAAATGGACATATAGATAGAAATATAGGAAATATTTTTAAAACTTACATTGTGAGATGACGCATTGATATCCTCACCCTCACGGTAATCATCATCACGGTCATCATGCTCATGCTCAGCCATCTGAGAGTGTCATTAAAAAATCAAACATTTAGATTTGTCACTCCGTGTGGCCATGGTACATTGTGATCTCTTATCAAATTCATTAGAAAAGTCTTTTACTCTTTCATAAACAACCTACCCTGGTATAGGTTTAGGTGCACTCCGTTCCTCATTCCTTCCATTGAATGCTATGCACAACCTACGATATAGATGGAATTTTGGAAGAAACCTTTGATGATCAAGATATACTCTTGCCGCCATGTTTTAGTCGTATTGAATCAATGTTCTCTTCACATATAGGACACACTTTAGATCCTTTGACACTATATCCAGACAAATTCCCATATGTTGGAAAGTCATTAACAATGCAAAATAACATAGCGTGCAAACGAAATGTCTCTCTTCGTGAAGCATCATAGGTCATCACACCTTCACCCCAGAGTTTCTTTAAGTCATCAATCAGAGATTCAAGATAAACATCGATATCATTTCTAGGTTGTTTAGGGCCCTATATCAACAACGACAACATAATGTACTTATTTTTCATAGACAACCAGGGAGGAACATTGTATATAACAAGCATAACTGGACAAGTACTATGTTATATTTTCAATGTACCGTATGGATTCATCCCATTTGTACAAAGCCCAAGTCGTAGACTCCTGACTTCTTCACCAAATTTAGGGTATAATAAATCAATCTTCTTCCACTGTGGGGAATCAGACGCATGTCGTAGGATCCCATCATTATTTTTCTTAACATCTGCATGCCACCTCAAATTATTTGCATCTATCGGATTGGAAAACAAGCATTGAAACCGTGATATTATAGGTAGATACCACATCACCTTGGTAAGAGAACCAGTTTTGGACTCCCCCAAAGTCATCAATTTATACCTTGATGCACCACATTTTGGACAATCTTTCAAATCCACATAGTCCTTTTGAAATAATACACAATCATTCAGGCATGCATGTATCTTCTTGTCCTCCATTCCCGTTGGGCACAACAATTTCTTTAACTGGTATGTTGAGATTGGCAACTCGTTTCCTTCAGGAAGAATTTCTTTCAACATAGACAACAATGACGTGAAGCTTTTGTCGCTCCATCTATTGTTAGCTTTCATCTTATAGAATCTCAACACAATGCTAAGCTTCATAAAATTAGTACAAAATGTGTATAATGGTATCTCAAAATCCTGCAAAATGTTTCTAAACATGGGAGGTGGATCATTGTGCTCTACCCCACAACTATCCAACATCGCATCAACGATGTCTACTGGAATTGGTTCATTCACATCTATGTCATCGGAGGCAATTTCTTCTTCCACGCAAGCACTACTATCAACATCCACTGATTTCAAGTTTAAAATCTCTCCATGTCAGTGCCATTTTGTATAGCCTTGTACAACCCCGTTGCACATGACATGACTTTTGATTTCGTCACCAGTGCTGACTTTCAAGTAATTACCGCAACACCTACATGGATAGTAGAACCTATCTCCAGGTTGTTTCCTATGTTCCTTGGCAAATCTAATAAACTAATCAAGACTAGAAATAAACTCTGGGGTGTAGTGATTTGGAATGGACATCCATGATCTATCAATTCTATGATAAAAAAGAAAACAAGTATATATTAGGGTTTTGGGTTAAAAGATTATGGTCTAGGGTTAAAAGATTAGGGTTAATGGTTAAAAGTTTATGGTTTAAGGACTTATATACAAAAAATTTGTACCACCTATCCCATTCTTGAACACCTAATTTCACTAATAAGTGTATAATGTGTATTGGATTTTCAAGAAAATTCTGACAGCATTTCCCCGCTGTTCTCCAAGTACATATGTACTTAGAGAACAAACGGGGAAATGATACCAAAATTTTCTTGAAAACCCAATACACATTATACACTTACATCCTAAGTGAGATTAAGTGTTCAAGAACAGTTCCAAACTGGGGACTATTAAAGATTTACTCCTAATGAGTAAATCTTGGACGGGTTTCTAGGCCAAAAAAATACATGTATATATGTTGTCATTACTATATATATGATCATAGTTTCATCATTCATATCCTAGGTTTTATGTGTCATCGAAAACATTAAGATACTAATTGGAGATCATTACACAATAGGGGTGGTCATTAGGGCAAGACTTTTAAGAGACTAGAGCTTCATATATCAACATACATACTAGGTCATATTTCAAGTCAACATTTAGGCATTTAATCATCTAAGGGCACATACATGATTCACAAGGTATTTTGGTGCATAAAGAATAATATATGTTACCGATTTAGGAGTTCAATTAGGTATTTGGGTGCACAAAAAATAATATATCAATATATTTGAATCTTATTTCAACATGCATCAAAATTTACTGAATTAGGTAAAGCATGAGGATTAGAAGCACAAATATATGCAAGCACAAGATTTGAATCAAAATGAAGCCTAATGGCACATTGGGAGAGTGAGATTATTCCTCACTTGAAGGATGAAGAATAAATATATGAAAGTCAATAACACAAATGGATGACACAACAACTTAATTCAGCCCAAGAGCACAAGCACATCAATGCGATTATGTTATAATGAATTATTTTGGTGTCAATAAGCATCAATTTTAGAGGAGCAGGAGGAATTATTAGGGAAGAAGAGTAGAGGAAGAAGAGAGGAGAAAGATTGTAGGAAGATAAGTGGAGGAAGAAGAGGAGCAGGAAGAAGAAGAGGTCCTCTTCATCACTGTCAGCGATGGAGTAGGGTTCGACCACCTCCCTTGTTCTGGAACAAGCAGCAGCAACCACCTCTGGCATCAAGGCCATAGGCATAGGGAGAAGAAGTGTAGAACGGCCATAGGCAGCGACAGCCACCTCTGATCGACCTGTGGGTGTGACAGAAGGGGAACACAGGTCAGGAAGACAGTGGAGGAAGAAGAGGAGTACGAAGAAGAAGAGTAGGAGGATGATCGAATAGCGAGAAGAGTAGAAGAAAATGTACCTATAGACAGTGAGCTCGTGGAGGAAGAAGAGGAGCAGCTCAGTCGAATGGCATTATAGACAACAGTAGCAGCTCTGCAGCTGCAACAACACAGTCGGTGGTTGTGGCAATCGCCAGAGACCTAGGTACTTGAACAGTCGACGACGTAATGAAACAAAGAGTCTGGCTCATGCAGCCGTGTGTGCGCTATTAAGTAAAGTATCAATGTCAGTTCTTAATAAAAATAGACACCTATGTTCACCAAGCGTCGGTCACCACAAAAAACCGACACCTATGATCAATTATAGTCATCAGTTTCAACTAGAAAAACTGACGTCTATCTACATATGCCGACAAAAAAATGTTCTTGAATTAAGACCATAGTCGTCGGTTACTTGGTCAACAATTGATGCCAATTGGGCAATTTGGGAATAAAAATTTTCACGGGGACACCGTGCAAAAACACATCTACATCGGTTATTATAAGAAAACCGACAACAAAAATGGGGCTGATTTCTGTCTCGCAAAAAACCTTTAGTCATCGGTTACTTGGTCCACAACTGATGTTGTATGTGAAATTTTGGAGGTAATTTTTTTGCACTGGAAAAATTGGATTTGGCGAGTGATTTTAGATGTTTGTTTCTTATTGCGCAACTGACTCTAAATAAAAAGTGATACCCCTGTCTTATCAAAATTGACCGATCTTCACATATAGATGTTAGTTTGTGTTTTCAGCTGATGTTGTAGGTTTTAGGCATCAATTTTTGGAATACAACCAACGCCTCAAAATGTGACGTTATCCGTCATTTCTGTAGTAGTGTATGACCTTTTGAGGCTCGTATACACAATCTTGTAGGTTTTATATGTAAAAATGAGCATGTCTTTTGGGGTACACCAGCTAAGGGACTTGCTCTTTGCCCATGGGTCGGGGCCTTAATGGTTTCTACCTGGGATAACTCTGTGTTAAAAATATATCTTTTGGTTATGTGACATATGGATCTAGTTAACATTTTCTGTCAGAACAGGCTTATTCTGAATATGTTCTAATTTTGCAGAACCATGATGCATTACAATATACCTGTTTGGAAAACTTATTCTTCCCTAGATCTATGGCGATGTTATCTTTACATTACTACATGTTTTTTCATCACCATCATTGTAGTGAAATTGAATCCTTTACCTTCAACATCTATTGTTTGTTACTAATACTAATAGGGTAAACTAATACTCTATAAAGAACTTGCAAATCCTAGAATCACTATTAATTGGACTACTATTTAGTTGAATACCTATATAAATATTGATAGTATGTTAACCACAAGATATATTGTTTGTGCACTATACAATAGAAAAAGCATACATTACATCATTATAAGGGTATATTAGTAGTAACTTTATATGGCATTGATATAGTAGTACATTTCCATGATACAAATTTATATAATTATGGTTGAACATTTTATTTTCATACTTGAAGAGAGATATTTGATTATGGATTAATGGGAGTTAATATTCATGTGAGTTACAAATAATATATAACAAGATGAACTAATTTGACATTATAAAACATTTGAAAGTCAAGAAATTAGACTTATATGAATGAATCATGTGTAATCCATACAAGAGATTATAATATTTCATTTTTAAAATATAAACTAGAATCTCTACTCAAGTAAAAGATCAAGAAAAAAAGTGAAAGGTTACACAGAACTTAACATGCTTTGGTATGATCATTTCTTTTTTTGGATGAGTGAGGATATTATCTTCTTATATATGCAACTTTACTACTATATTTACTAACTTATTAAATTTCTCTACGTGTTTAACTTAGATAATTTTCAATGATACACAATAAACACATAATAGAAAAATATATTAGATATTTATTACCCAAATTATATATTTTAGTAGCATATAAAGAAATTAAAGTATGAGGAATTTATAATGATTTTAAATTTTAATTATAATCAAATATGTCACTAATTATTTTGACCAATGGGAAAAATAATCTTAGGAATAAACCAACACCAAACATGAATAAGTTTCTATGAGGGAAGAGTATTGGATGATCATTCTGAATGTGTTACTATTCAATTGCAAATATTAGTTTCCTAATAAATCCATTTTACTAGCACCCATTCTGGAAAATGGATAACATTAAAAAGGTGAATATTGCTTATATAACTAGGAAAACCTTAATATTCAATGTAATGTGAAATGGAAAAATAATGAAAGTTGTAGATGTTTAACATAATTTGCATTATATCACATAAAACTCAAAATATAACACAAGTTATAGAAAAAATTAACTCATATTGCAGAACAAATTCCAAATTGGCCACAATGTATAAATTGATAATATGTATAAATTGATTATATAACATGCAAAGCACGTGTATTTACTAGTATATATATATATATAAATATATAATACTAGTAAATAAAATTCCCACTAATTATCTAATCTTCATCTCTAATAGAGGGCATCTTATGCAATCTCTTATAGGTCTTGCTTTGATAAATGGTCCATGAATTCCTAGTGGGAATAAAACAACACATGGACCCCAAGAAGAGAAATATGGGTCACTTAAATGATCGATAAAAAAATGATATTTAGAAAGTAGAAGTATGTACCTAGATACAAAGTATTTTATGACAACATGCAAAGAACTATTAATCTAGGAAATCTTCAAATGGAAAAAGGGTTTTTAATGTCAATGGGGTTCAATTTCAAATTTTGAGACTAGTAGTTCAAATTTTCAAATGGATAGCACATGCCAATGTCTATGTTGTTCAGGAAGCCATATGTTCTCTCCATGAAGAATGAAAACACATCAATTGCATTTTTTAGTATATTGAGAGACCTCATGTCCTTCTCTCTACATTGAGTAGTGGAAGTTTTATTCAACTAAATTAATGGGCACCATTCTACACTTTTTGACATTTAAACAATGTGGTACTACTTCTAGGAATAATTGTTGGTCACCTTTCAAAGAGGAATGCCATTGTTCTAAACCAAATTTAGGCCAACCAACCTATCTAGTATACATGCTTTCAAGAGAGGAATAAAATTTCCAAAAATTAGAAGTAATTTCATATCGTGAATCCAAAGCTATTCCATGTTTATAGATCCAAGATTCAATAAAGAGAGTGATCTACAAGTATAGTATCATATTTGTTACTATTGGCTTGTAATCAATTGGTATTTCTATCTAGGTTATATATATATATATATATATATATATATATCCTAGAATGTTTTTATCCCTTATATCATTCTATTTAGTTTAAATATGTTCATTTACACTTATCAAGAATATATATGGTTTATATACTCAATGCATACTAGTCATACACTAGCAATAATATTCTATTTTGTTCTCAAATACAAGTAAGATATAAATGAATTATGATACAGTAATAGCATACATTGTTCCATAAATATGTCACATATATGAAGTTTGTTCAGTTTAATATCATTGATCTATACGTATTCATAAGGGTAATGTTCTACTTTCTCATGTAAATATTTTTTTCCAATTCGGTCAATCTAGGTAAAATTTTTCATATAAGGTATATTTCATTTCAGAAATTTTTATTTATAATAGTTAACTTATATATAGGTTATTATGGTAAGTATAAGGGATGAAATCAAATGATGTTGTTGATTATAATGAATTGGTTTTATGTCCTAGATACCCTGATTATCATTGTCTTTATAGTTTAATGGTTATTTATTAAGACATATTACTGTGTAGTTTTATATATGTCAAGCTTACTAATGTGCATAGAATATGAGGGGCAAAACATAAACTAAATAATTGTTATGGAATTACCTTGTGGGTCTTTGAATACATAATGAGATAAATGGGTTCATCTATTTGGGTTATATTAAGTGTTCCAAGTATTTGTTGAAATTTTGAGGATGCTTGTCATTTTAATTTTATTGTTTATATCCCTAAGTCTATATCTTCTTAAGAAATTTAATTGAAAGGTCAAATAGATGCTTTTTGGCACCAAATATTATTAGAATGACGTTTGACTTGTGGTAAATCTATGGTTAAAGTTTGACAACATTTCTATGTTACAAGAAGATGTTATGATGGTTTCTAATAATCAAATAATGTGCATATTGAATTATTTTGGACCATGATAGTGAATTATTTAGCCTAAGTTATTAGTACATGCCTTGTCAAGCGCCAAATGGTATCCAGATAGGCTAATGGACATGTTGTACCATTGGATCTCTGATCTACTAGTGGTGGCCTTTAAGTAGTATATGGCACAGATTCCAATAGTAAAAGGGAGGTTCACAACCCTCCGATAAGATTAGATAGTTGTAAAGTCATCTTCCACATGGCAATTCACTGTGGTTGTGATGATGTCCATACATGACGTTTGTAACACCCCTCCCTAGGGTTTCTTACGTAACCAGAGGAAGCACAGCCTAATCCCCAACATTATCCATAATGTGGGGTACTTGGCATATTTGGGAGGAAATGTTACATACATGATCTCATAACAAGAAACAAATAACACTTGGCTTTATGAAAACGTAGATTCATACATGAGTTCTTGGAATAAAAGCTACATCAGTTTTCCAAAGATATACTAAACATAAACTAGATAATGATAGGATCTCCATAGATGGACGTCCCACCAGGCAACAACTCTTTGGATCTCTGGGTCCTTGGTACTCTCAAGATGTTTCTTTCTCCTTGGCTCCAACTCCTGCGGACATCTCGTCCCCAGCCATGCAAAGGAAAACAAACATAGTAAGTAAGCGGCATTGGCATATTATAAGACATAAAATTAAATATACAAGTGACTTAACATAATCATGAACATGCATTTATCATGAATCATTTCTTATTGTCTTTTACATAAAGAAATTTACTAGAAAAATATGCTCCTCTCTTAATGCCCCGTAAGGAGCCCATGAATGCTCGGAAAGCCCATAATTGCTCGGAAAGCCCATAACAAGGTGCATATAAATCTGAATAAATTTCTATTATCCATGATCTTTCTTAAACTTCACTTATCTTCTTAATATCTTAAACTTAATCTTAATTGGGATTTCTCCCTCTTGAACATGGTTGAGATTTCTCCCCATGACCATAATGGGATTTCTCCCTCTTGAGCATGATTGGGAAACTTATTCCCTCTTAAATCTTAATTTCTTGTATCTTAATCATAAACCATAATCTTAATGGAATTTCTAGTCTTAGACTTAGATTATATCAATCAACATCCAATAATCATATATCTTGAGGAAAACATATATTGACAATGATATTAACATAAAGTGCTTAACAATAATCATAAACATTCAATAAACCAAGAGTTATTTATGCCAAGGGAATGGCCCGCTTACCTTGAACTAAAACACCTAGGTCAAACCTGGTTTGACCAATTGGATTCCCTAAAACACCTGAAATCAACATAATTATCATTTGTCATATGTCATTAAACCCTAATTTACTCATATAAAAGTTGAGGTGTTAAAACAGCAAAATCAGTCGATAAAAACCTCAAAATCGGATTCCTCATCGAAAATCCTTTCCAAAATGTATTTTTGCGTATTTTTCTGATAATCAGGCGATTTTCTATGAATTTCCAAAGAATGAACCAATAGCAAATCGAGAAAAATCCACGTGGCATATTTAACAGCTATCGGGCCCGCGATGAGTTGGACCAATCCTGTTTGGCCAACTCAGCAGCGCGGATTGCCTCTGAGAACTTGCGATCAAAGCAAAGAGGAAGGGTGAAAACCCGGAATTACCCTTGCGATTGAAAACGTTAAAAACAACAAAGGCAGGGCACCGTGGTCATTTCATGACCCGGTTTCTTCCTGGCCTGCTTATTCGCATCAGGTGCGAGTGAGCAACGCTCCAGGGAGCTCAGGTGAGCAACGATCGCGCCATAGGGCTGATCGACAGGGAAAAAATGATCGCGCTACCTTCTTCGAACCATGGCGAGGTCATTGAGCCAAAGCTCTAGCCCTGACGTCCACAAGAGCCCCAGACAGCTCCACCGCAAGACGAGAAACAGGGGAGGCAAGCTGGAGCTTGAAAACCAAAGAAAGCAGTCGTAACAAGGACAACAAACGGAAGAAGAATGCTCCTTGAAGAAAAACGAAGCCGAAGGCCCTTCATTCGGGGCTGAAGCAACCCAAGGGGCCAAAGAGGCACTCAGTGACGACGACCTCAAGGTCGGTCTACAGGGTGCATCGACTGGGGCGACTCCAAGGCGAACCGAGAACGCAAAAACGAAGCTTGGGCTCTGGGGATGCTCACCGTGAGTGTGATTGAGCCGTCGTGGCTGGAGAAGGTCGGACGAAGCTCAGATTGCCGGAGACTAAAGCCGAGTAGGTTAGGGAGATTTGGGGCTTTTGGGGCCAAATTGAGCGAAGGGAGGTGTTGCTCGGGGGCTGGTGGTGCTTTCAAGTCGCTTAAACGGAGGCGAGAGGGAGCGAGGAGGCGTCTGCGCAACAATGGCAGTGAGGAAGCGCTGCCCTAAAATGGGCGTTTCTTGTATAGGCCGAGGGAGAAGGCGAGTGGTAGCTCGTTTGAATCGGGGGAGTCTCGCGAAGACGTTGGAGAAGAAATGGAGCAAAACAATCGAGAATTGAAGGAGATCATAGGCGCGCATTGAATCACAGCCTAAACGGCTGTTGCTCGTGAAACTGACGGAGGTGGAAGAAGATATGATCGCCGTTGGATCTGGATCCAACGGTGGCTGTCCCGCGCGCTAGGAAGGTAACGCGTGACAGATTAAATGAGCCGGGACCTTAGGGAAATAAAAGCAAATAAATGACATTTTCATTTAAACCTTAGCCAATTAATATTCAAACCTTTATTAGATAAATTGAAGGGTCAAACAAGGTCAAAAAGGGTTCAAATTTGAACCATAGGTACATGAGACAGTCTAGAACATTCCTATATAATTACATTTGATGCTTGTACTCGTTTTAGGCTTAAAATAGCAAAAACCCACAATGTGCACTTAAATGGCCATTATTAATGCAAATAAAGCCATTAATCTCTCAAATAGGAATTACAGAATATGAAAACGTGCATTCAATATTATTTCTTTTCAATTAACAATATGGAGGACATTAATCACGAAATTAAACATGTAAATCATTAATAATCATATGAGAGAGAAAATTTGACATAAAAGCATTTATCCTCATTTTCTTAAACAAAAAAGGGCATGGATATACATGAAGTCATTTTCTTTAAATAAAACAAGGATAATAGAGTAATTGGACTTAATAAATGATGTTGTAAAACTTAACATGGGCAAATTGCATTTAAGTCCTCAACAATTATCTAATTTAGAAAAAGAGCATGCAAGGAATGAAGTAGTTTGAAAAATTGCATAACAAGATTGGGATGTTACAATACTACCCACCTTAAATAAATTTCGTCCTCGAAATTTTCTAGGGTTCCTACCCACCTTAAGGGTTATACAAATCTTTCCATACAATTTTTATTATAAAAGGAGAATACATAAACAAAGCATTATGATTGAACATAAATTACTCAACTACCCTTACTAAGTGTCATACTTACTCCTTAACATTACACCTAACTCATTATACTTAGGGAATCTATCTCTCACTTTCATGGCTACATCTTCCTAGTTGACTAACCTTAGGTCATATATCCTTCATCTCTTTATATGTGGTGATCAAGCACATATTTTAGAAATGTTAGATCTTTTCATGTTACATCTCACCAACTTATTTGCACATGTGTCCCATACCACACACGCAATTAAGAAGGTAAGACACATAAAAAGTCACATTAAATGACATTTTCATCAAATCTCAATTGGGTGGCCCTTACCATTGAGACAAGGAGAAACATATCATCATCTAGGGTTTGGTTTCAACTACCTAAGCATGCTAACATGTACTTCTCTACTGAGGTGAGGACTCTAGTCATCTTTAGGGTTCTCTAGACATACTAGGATACATAATCATGTTTTCTACTTCTATTTCTTCATCCTAGGGTGACTTGCATGAATCTTTATTGTTGCCTTAGTGGCCATCTATTCCTTGCTCTGATACCATTAATGTAACACCCCTCCCTAGGGTTTCTTACGTAACCAGAGGAAGCACAGCCTAATCCCCAACATTATCCATAATGTGGGGTACTTGGCATATTTGGGAGGAAATGTTACATACATGATCTCATAACAAGAAACAAATAACACTTGGCTTTATGAAAACGTAGATTCATACATGAGTTCTTGGAATAAAAGCTACATCAGTTTTCCAAAGATATACTAAACATAAACTAGATAATGATAGGATCTCCATAGATGGACGTCCCACCAGGCAACAACTCTTTGGATCTCTGGGTCCTTGGTACTCTCAAGATGTTTCTTTCTCCTTGGCTCCAACTCCTGCGGACATCTCGTCCCCAACCATGCAAAGGAAAACAAACATAGTAAGTAAGCGGCATTGGCATATTATAATACATAAAATTAAATATACAAGTGACTTAACATAATCATGAACATGCATTTATCATGAATCATTTCTTATTGTCTTTTACATAAAGAAATTTACTAGAAAAATATGCTCCTCTCTTAATGCCCCGTAAGGAGCCCATGAATGCTCGGAAAGCCCATAATTGCTCGGAAAGCCCATAACAAGGTGCATATAAATCTGAATAAATTTCTATTATCCATGATCTTTCTTAAACTTCACTTATCTTCTTAATATCTTAAACTTAATCTTAATTGGGATTTCTCCCTCTTGAACATGGTTGAGATTTCTCCCCATGACCATAATGGGATTTCTCCCTCTTGAGCATGATTGGGAAACTTATTCCCTCTTAAATCTTAATTTCTTGTATCTTAATCATAAACCATAATCTTAATGGAATTTCTAGTCTTAGACTTAGATTATATCAATCAACATCCAATAATCATATATCTTGAGGAAAACATATATTGACAATGATATTAACATAAAGTGCTTAACAATAATCATAAACATTCAATAAACCAAGAGTTATTTATGCCAAGGGCATGGCCCGCTTACCTTGAACTAAAACACCTAGGTCAAACCTGGTTTGACCAATTGGATTCCCTAAAACACCTGAAATCAACATAATTATCATTTGTCCTATGTCATTAAACCCTAATTTACTCATATAAAAGTTGAGGTGTTAAAACAGCAAAATCAGTCGATAAAAACCTCAAAATCGGATTCCTCATCGAAAATCCTTTCCAAAATGTATTTTTGCGTATTTTTCTGATAATCAGGCGATTTTCTATGAATTTCCAAAGAATGAACCAATAGCAAATCGAGAAAAATCCACGTGGCATATTTAACAGCTATCGGGCCCGCGATGAGTTGGACCAATCCTGTTTGGCCAACTCAGCAGCGCGGATTGCCTCTGAGAACTTGCGATCAAAGCAAAGAGGAAGGGTGAAAACCCGGAATTACCCTTGCGATTGAAAACGTTAAAAACAACAAAGGCAGGGCACCGTGGTCATTTCATGACCCGGTTTCTTCCTGGCCTGCTTCTTCGCATCAGGTGCGAGTGAGCAACGCTCCAGGGAGCTCAGGTGAGCAACGATCGCGCCATAGGGCTGATCGACAGGGAAAAAATGATCGCGCTACCTTCTTCGAACCATGGCGAGGTCATTGAGCCAAAGCTCTAGCCCTGACGTCCACAAGAGCCCCAGACAGCTCCACCGCAAGACGAGAAACAGGGGAGGCAAGCTGGAGCTTGAAAACCAAAGAAAGCAGTCGTAACAAGGACAACAAACGGAAGAAGAATGCTCCTTGAAGAAAAACGAAGCCGAAGGCCCTTCATTCGGGGCTGAAGCAACCCAAGGGGCCAAAGAGGCACTCAGTGACGACGACCTCAAGGTCGGTCTACAGGGTGCATCGACTGGGGCGACTCCAAGGCGAACCGAGAACGCAAAAACGAAGCTTGGGCTCTGGGGATGCTCACCGTGAGTGTGATTGAGCCGTCGTGGCTGGAGAAGGTCGGACGAAGCTCAGATTGCCGGAGACTAAAGCCGAGTAGGTTAGGGAGATTTGGGGCTTTTGGGGCCAAATTGAGCGAAGGGAGGTGTTGCTCGGGGGCTGGTGGTGCTTTCAAGTCGCTTAAACGGAGGCGAGAGGGAGCGAGGAGGCGTCTGCGCAACAATGGCAGTGAGGAAGCGCTGCCCTAAAATGGGCGTTTCTTGTATAGGCCGAGGGAGAAGGCGAGTGGTAGCTCGTTTGAATCGGGGGAGTCTCGCGAAGACGTTGGAGAAGAAATGGAGCAAAACAATCGAGAATTGAAGGAGATCATAGGCGCGCATTGAATCACAGCCTAAACGGCTGTTGCTCGTGAAACTGACGGAGGTGGAAGAAGATATGATCGCCGTTGGATCTGGATCCAACGGTGGCTGTCCCGCGCGCTAGGAAGGTAACGCGTGACAGATTAAATGAGCCGGTACCTTAGGGAAATAAAAGCAAATAAATGACATTTTCATTTAAACCTTAGCCAATTAATATTCAAACCTTTATTAGATAAATTGAAGGGTCAAACAAGGTCAAAAAGGGTTCAAATTTGAACCATAGGTACATGAGACAGTCTAGAACATTCCTATATAATTACATTTGATGCTTGTACTCGTTTTAGGCTTAAAATAGCAAAAACCCACAATGTGCACTTAAATGGCCATGATTAATGCAAATAAAGCCATTAATCTCTCAAATAGGAATTACAGAATATGAAAACGTGCATTCAATATTATTTCTTTTCAATTAACAATATGGAGGACATTAATCACGAAATTAAACATGTAAATCATTAATAATCATATGAGAGAGAAAATTTGACATAAAAGCATTTATCCTCATTTTCTTAAACAAAAAAAGGGCATGGATATACATGAAGTCATTTTCTTTAAATAAAACAAGGATAATAGAGTAATTGGACTTAATAAATGATGTTGTAAAACTTAACATGGGCAAATTGCATTTAAGTCCTCAACAATTATCTAATTTAGAAAAAGAGCATGCAAGGAATGAAGTAGTTTGAAAAATTGCATAACAAGATTGGGATGTTACAATACTACCCACCTTAAATAAATTTCGTCCTCGAAATTTTCTAGGGTTCCTACCCACCTTAAGGGTTATACAAATCTTTCCATACAATTTTTATTATAAAAGGAGAATACATAAACAAAGCATTATGATTGAACATAAATTACTCAACTACCCTTACTAAGTCTCATACTTACTCCTTAACATTACACCTAACTCATTATACTTAGGGAATCTATCTCTCACTTTCATGGCTACATCTTCCTAGTTGACTAACCTTAGGTCATATATCCTTCATCTCTTTATATGTGGTGATCAAGCACATATTTTAGAAATGTTAGATCTTTTCATGTTACATCTCACCAACTTATTTGCACATGTGTCCCATACCACACACGCAATTAAGAAGGTAAGACACATAAAAAGTCACATTAAATGACATTTTCATCAAATCTCAATTGGGTGGCCCTTACCATTGAGACAAGGAGAAACATATCATCATCTAGGGTTTGGTTTCAACTACCTAAGCATGCTAACATGTACTTCTCTACTGAGGTGAGGACTCTAGTCATCTTTAGGGTTCTCTAGACATACTAGGATACATAATCATGTTTTCTACTTCTATTTCTTCATCCTAGGGTGACTTGCATGAATCTTTATTGTTGCCTTAGTGGCCATCTATTCCTTGCTCTGATACCATTAATGTAACACCCCTCCCTAGGGTTTCTTACGTAACCAGAGGAAGCACAGCCTAATCCCCAACATTATCCATAATGTGGGGTACTTGGCATATTTGGGAGGAAATGTTACATACATGATCTCATAACAAGAAACAAATAACACTTGGCTTTATGAAAACGTAGATTCATACATGAGTTCTTGGAATAAAAGCTACATCAGTTTTCCAAAGATATACTAAACATAAACTAGATAATGATAGGATCTCCATAGATGGACGTCCCACCAGGCAACAACTCTTTGGATCTCTGGGTCCTTGGTACTCTCAAGATGTTTCTTTCTCCTTGGCTCCAACTCCTGCGGACATCTCGTCCCCAGCCATGCAAAGGAAAACAAACATAGTAAGTAAGCGGCATTGGCATATTATAAGACATAAAATTAAATATACAAGTGACTTAACATAATCATGAACATGCATTTATCATGAATCATTTCTTATTGTCTTTTACATAAAGAAATTTACTAGAAAAATATGCTCCTCTCTTAATGCCCCGTAAGGAGCCCATGAATGCTCGGAAAGCCCATAATTGCTCGGAAAGCCCATAACAAGGTGCATATAAATCTGAATAAATTTCTATTATCCATGATCTTTCTTAAACTTCACTTATCTTCTTAATATCTTAAACTTAATCTTAATTGGGATTTCTCCCTCTTGAACATGGTTGAGATTTCTCCCCATGACCATAATGGGATTTCTCCCTCTTGAGCATGATTGGGAAACTTATTCCCTCTTAAATCTTAATTTCTTGTATCTTAATCATAAACCATAATCTTAATGGAATTTCTAGTCTTAGACTTAGATTATATCAATCAACATCCAATAATCATATATCTTGAGGAAAACATATATTGACAATGATATTAACATAAAGTGCTTAACAATAATCATAAACATTCAATAAACCAAGAGTTATTTATGCCAAGGGCATGGCCCGCTTACCTTGAACTAAAACACCTAGGTCAAACCTGGTTTGACCAATTGGATTCCCTAAAACACCTGAAATCAACATAATTATCATTTGTCCTATGTCATTAAACCCTAATTTACTCATATAAAAGTTGAGGTGTTAAAACAGCAAAATCAGTCGATAAAAACCTCAAAATCGGATTCCTCATCGAAAATCCTTTCCAAAATGTATTTTTGCGTATTTTTCTGATAATCAGGCGATTTTCTATGAATTTCCAAAGAATGAACCAATAGCAAATCGAGAAAAATCCACGTGGCATATTTAACAGCTATCGGGCCCGCGATGAGTTGGACCAATCCTGTTTGGCCAACTCAGCAGCGCGGATTGCCTCTGAGAACTTGCGATCAAAGCAAAGAGGAAGGGTGAAAACCCGGAATTACCCTTGCGATTGAAAACGTTAAAAACAACAAAGGCAGGGCACCGTGGTCATTTCATGACCCGGTTTCTTCCTGGCCTGCTTCTTCGCATCAGGTGCGAGTGAGCAACGCTCCAGGGAGCTCAGGTGAGCAACGATCGCGCCATAGGGCTGATCGACAGGGAAAAAATGATCGCGCTACCTTCTTCGAACCATGGCGAGGTCATTGAGCCAAAGCTCTAGCCCTGACGTCCACAAGAGCCCCAGACAGCTCCACCGCAAGACGAGAAACAGGGGAGGCAAGCTGGAGCTTGAAAACCAAAGAAAGCAGTCGTAACAAGGACAACAAACGGAAGAAGAATGCTCCTTGAAGAAAAACGAAGCCGAAGGCCCTTCATTCGGGGCTGAAGCAACCCAAGGGGCCAAAGAGGCACTCAGTGACGACGACCTCAAGGTCGGTCTACAGGGTGCATCGACTGGGGCGACTCCAAGGCGAACCGAGAACGCAAAAACGAAGCTTGGGCTCTGGGGATGCTCACCGTGAGTGTGATTGAGCCGTCGTGGCTGGAGAAGGTCGGACGAAGCTCAGATTGCCGGAGACTAAAGCCGAGTAGGTTAGGGAGATTTGGGGATTTTGGGGCCAAATTGAGCGAAGGGAGGTGTTGCTCGGGGGCTGGTGGTGCTTTCAAGTCGCTTAAACGGAGGCGAGAGGGAGCGAGGAGGCGTCTGCGCAACAATGGCAGTGAGGAAGCGCTGCCCTAAAATGGGCGTTTCTTGTATAGGCCGAGGGAGAAGGCGAGTGGTAGCTCGTTTGAATCGGGGGAGTCTCGCGAAGACGTTGGAGAAGAAATGGAGCAAAACAATCGAGAATTGAAGGAGATCATAGGCGCGCATTGAATCACAGCCTAAACGGCTGTTGCTCGTGAAACTGACGGAGGTGGAAGAAGATATGATCGCCGTTGGATCTGGATCCAACGGTGGCTGTCCCGCGCGCTAGGAAGGTAACGCGTGACAGATTAAATGAGCCGGGACCTTAGGGAAATAAAAGCAAATAAATGACATTTTCATTTAAACCTTAGCCAATTAATATTCAAACCTTTATTAGATAAATTGAAGGGTCAAACAAGGTCAAAAAGGGTTCAAATTTGAACCATAGGTACATGAGACAGTCTAGAACATTCCTATATAATTACATTTGATGCTTGTACTCGTTTTAGGCTTAAAATAGCAAAAACCCACAATGTGCACTTAAATGGCCATGATTAATGCAAATAAAGCCATTAATCTCTCAAATAGGAATTACAGAATATGAAAACGTGCATTCAATATTATTTCTTTTCAATTAACAATATGGAGGACATTAATCACGAAATTAAACATGTAAATCATTAATAATCATATGAGAGAGAAAATTTGACATAAAAGCATTTATCCTCATTTTCTTAAACAAAAAAAGGGCATGGATATACATGAAGTCATTTTCTTTAAATAAAACAAGGATAATAGAGTAATTGGACTTAATAAATGATGTTGTAAAACTTAACATGGGCAAATTGCATTTAAGTCCTCAACAATTATCTAATTTCGAAAAAGAGCATGCAAGGAATGAAGTAGTTTGAAAAATTGCATAACAAGATTGGGATGTTACAACGTTGGTGCATGGGTTGTGGGTTTGAACCACGTTTTGGATTGAATGAATGTCTTTGCCCCTTATTTTCCAATTGATAGAGCCCACATTTAGGGCTTGAGGCTATTTCGGTAGGGAGCTTGAGATTTCCCTTTCTACAACTTCTCCACTTCCTTTTCAGGTGGTTATTGAGAGGAAGGAAAAAAATAAGAGGGAGAATGAAGGAAGAGAACTAGAGAAAAGTAAGTACGGATGTAGGGGAGTAGAATATAGGTGAAATTACGAATCTCCAAGTGGTTTTTGTTGGCCAAGATCCTCTAGTTTGTTTGTGGAGAAGGTCAAGCTTGGAGGCTTGTGAGCAATCCTTCTCACTGAGAATGAGTGAAATAAACATTTTGGTGGAGTTTTAGAGAAGATTTTGGAAGCTTCTGACTAGTGGGAAGGTTAGTAGAGGTGTTTTGCCTCTTTTGCTTTGTTGCACAAAGAGTAAGTTATGGAGAGCATGTGCCAACATTGATCCATAGACGCAGATGAAGACCTGAGTAGACTTGGAGGATTTGAAGGTGATGTTGAGGTTGATGGCCACATAAGGAGTTGATAAGGTGGAATGAGCAATGCTAATTTCTTTACTAGAGATAAACCCCACTACAGAGGCTTGCACCCTAAAGGATAGGGTCCTCTGGAAGAAGAATGCCAGAGAGAATAGGAGAATATGAGAGAGTGGAAAGAGAGAGGCAATCTAGATCTATTTAATGCTCATGCCAAATCAGATATAGACCCCAAAACTACACAACTCAATCGTAAACTTAGGAAACTCAAGGAAAAGTAGCACTACCCTTCACAGGCATGTGGCAGAACCTCATAGGCCAAAAAAGCTATATATTTTTAGTAAAAATGAGGATCTTCAATAACTCATAACAATTACCATAGTATCAGTCTTTTGATGCTTAAATGTCATAGATATTAAGTTAGATATATAATGCTCATATCATGTGCTATTAATAACAATTCAAAGTTAAAAATTATGAAAATGTGCCAATAACTCTTAATGTGGTCTATAATCATCTTAGAGATAATAATATTTGCATAAAAATCCCTATACTTTGCCAAATTTGGGTGCATAGGGATGATACCCTAAGTAAAATACTATAAATATCTTTATTCCCAATAAAATCCTAGACTTTTTGTAATATTTAAGAACATTATATGGGACCTTATCTTGAACTAAGATAACATATTGATACATGAAATTCATGATTACATGGTGATGACTCTTAATACATGGTTTGTAGCCCTGATAGCATTAATGAATGTAACCTACAATTAATATGTGCACGTTATGATGTAAGATTTTATTAAAAGTAAATGTACCCTAATCTGGAACATAAGTAATATAAGATCAATAAGATAAATATAAGAGGATAAGACAAGTAATGATGAAAATATGTTAATTCACAAAGCTAAACCCTAACATGAAAATAACTAGGGTTAATGGTGAGATCTAACACATGGAATGTATCATCTTGTCTTAGTCAGGGTTGATGAAGGATAGAGTTGACTTGGGAATGTGATGATTATATTATCTTGATTGAAGGTATGCTTTACCTCTTAGTTGGCCAACTTAGGTTTGTATTATGTGTGTAAAAATATATAAATAATTATTCTTATATGTCATTTTCTTGAGTTTCCATGTATGTAGTCTTGAACACATGAAACATAATATATCTGTTCCATTATATGTAAGCATTTCAACTCTTTGGTAGTAGAGTGTTGGAAAGTAAATTACTTGAACTCTTTGGTAGTCAAGTACTTGAAAGTGATCCAACTCTTTTATAGTTTGATCACATTATAAAATGATCAAACTATTTGGTACTTGATCATAAGTCCATATGTATATTCAACCTTCGGTGGTCAATGCATGGCTATATAATGGAAAATATGCTAAAAATATGGGTTCTCTTTTTCCAATAAACATTTTTGTTCAAGTATGCTTTGTTATATTTCTTTATAACTACCAAGAATTAGTTTTATCGTATTGTAAAGTCAGAATACTAAAAAGGTATATGTATCTTGTAGAGTACTCATCATAATATTTTATTGTGTTGAATATACCACTTGTTATCTCTTCTTTATGTAAAGTGGACATATGATCTTGAAGAACCAGAAAAGTTGAGAATTGTGTGGTGAGCATATGTATAAGTGGAACTATTATTGAAAAGCTCATGTTATAATGGTTGTATGTGCATATGTATAAGTTTATATGTAATGTGTAATACCAAATGTTGTAGAAATTATTTTGTAACTATATGTTGAATGGTGAGCTTGTGTTGTATGGTTTGTACTGGTTCATGTGAATGTGCTACTATCATTTCCTTTTGACTTCCTATGATTTTCTTTTTCTTTTCCTAGTGCATGATGTTTAAATTTTGATTCTCACTAAGGTGAGGGTTTCATTTTGGATGTCACACATGTGGTCAATGAGTTGAAAATCTAGGGACATCACAACATTGGTTTTGGAATAGATCGTAGAAAATCGTGTTACCTATGATGAGGGTCTAGCATATGGTTTCATTGGTTGTACCTTCTCTTCTTGTTATCTGTAGTCTGACCTGAAATGAAACTCAGTAGTGAGTAGTCGAGGAAGGATTATAGCTCTGTGGGTGATTCTTATTTCTTCATTGGAGATTTGGGTTTTATGATGATGAAGGAAGTTTGATCTTTCTAATATTTGTCTCCAAACACGGTTGATCTCTTGGGATATAGAGTTCAAGGAGTAATTATTAGATTGACATGTTCCCTAAGGACTCCTCTAGATTCTCTATGATCTAGATATTGGTGGAGATGTGTTATAGAGATGTGGTGGCCATCATCTGTTAGGGACGACATGTGAAGGTCTAGATTCCATTAAAAGTGTTGATATTTATGTAGGTATACTTCATGGTCGAGTCCAAAGCAATAGAAGCCAGGTGAAGGTGTGGGAGAGAGTACATGATGTTTGTTGAGGTTTATAAGGGTAGAGGGATCAATTTTGGAACCAATACAAATGATTCATGTCATTAGGATCTTCATGGCATGCTGGTTTGTAGGTCTAGAGTGATGCTTGACCTACTGTTGTTGAGGAATTTTAAAGATCATTTGGTTCTCTTATTTTGTTCTCTTGGTGAATAAGGTCAAATATAGGAATAGGGTGATTCTAGGGTTTCTTCATGGTGTCAGATGAAGAGAAGTAGTATCTAGGGGTTATAGATGGTCAAATTGATTGTGGGGAGGTTGGGTAACACATGTTGTCATTGTTTCATCAAGTGCAGCAATCATGGTGGTAGACAAGAGACTTAAAACCATCATGTAGGTGGTCATTCAACTAGAAAACATTGCGGCCAAATTAGAGATGTCAGTCTTTGGGTGAATAGGTAGAGGCGATCTATCTCGAGTAAGTGTTTATGATCTTCTGGAAACAACATTTATGTCTCCCCCTACGTAACTGCTGACCAGGGTCTATCAAGAAAACATGTTTATTTTATTAATAGAATTGATCAATTAATGTTAAAAGTCACTTTTTAAACCCCTTTCTTCTTATACATCACATCTACTTCTACATTTTATCTCACGTAAGTTACATTTTTTTCTCCAACGTATTCAACCTTGAGTCTAACTTCTAATAACCAACATTATAAAAATATGAACACCTATAGTTATATCTATAGTTGTCTATTTGGATGATCATCACAATACATCCAATAATTTATATTTTTAATATAATTAACATTTTCCATCTATTCCAAGACATTAGTATGAACATCAAAAGTATTCCATGGTTATGAGGTTGAATAAGATATTCGGGAATTAATGATCTAAATTGCACTAGTTGATCTCAGAATGATTCATAAAGACAAATTATGGGACCTATTTGTTAACATCTCTCAAATGTGGATAATAACTATATTTTAAAAAGGGAAATTCAACTAGAGACTAATATGTACAAAGATCATGACAATTAAGTCAAAATCATCGAATAAGAATTGGAATGAAGTGCAATATCATAAATAATCTCAAGTTTGGGAGTATTTTGGAATTATGGCTCAAACTATTTTTAATAGCTAAAATCTAGTATGTTACATTTGTAATTCTCCACTTCTTATATCATAAACATGATTAGATAATAGATCTTTACTGGGCTGCATGTATTGGCCCTTTTCCCATATACTGTTATAGCTATTGATCTCATTGTTTAGATCTATTAGATGGGTTTTTTATTTATTGACATACTCATTGATTTGGAAAATCATCTTAATTATTTGTTACAATCCTAAGAGTAGAGACCAAGAAACTTAGATTAGAACATCAAATGAGGGCACATATCTCTGGATGACATCTCAGAAGGAGTTCTATTCGACGATCGAGTAGTGATTCATGGGAACTAAGATCTTAGGTCCATGATGAATTTGATCCTTTTGTGATAACATGGTCCTAATATAATTAGCCATAATTAATGATTATAACAATTAGAATAGTAATGTAGGAAACAATGGTGAAACCTGTGTCCAGGAAATTTTATAGTTATTCTTGCTTATTTAATTCATATCATGTTTAGATAATTTAAAAACAACCAACCTATCAAAATATTTTTATTAATCATTGTTATCTTAAATAGACTAAAAATCCAATTTGTTGTTTAAAATGTTGTCTTTGTTCGACCTTAACTATTCTATGATAAGATCTGTCTTCTTGCAGGTGGTGTTTGTCATACTATTATTTTGATAAAAATTTGGATTTATTATATTAGTAAAATTTGACGATTCAAAATCATGACATCACGAACAATACCAAGAAGTAACATGAAATGTTTGATATAATGATATCATATTCTAGTTTGTTTCTAATATCTATGAAATCTGTATTTAGTGAAAAATCATCAATGATAGATCCATCATCTTGTTTCTTAGTATGAATTACATAATTCCGTTTTAGTTTAGTATGAGAGAGCTAAACGAGGAGAAATCATTTCATTTTAAAATGTGAGATGAATGATATGGGTATTGGTGATATGACTTTACACCTTGAATTAGTTAGATCTTCTATAAGCATTCTTTTCTTTCAATCTTGTAATGTTGAAAAGACATAAGAGAAATTGAAATGTGTGTCACATAAACCTATTAAGACTCTATTTAGTCAATCTCACATTGAAAAAATGTGGTGTTCCTAATTAAAAAAAGGTTACCCTAGGTTATCAAAAGTTTCGTGCATTTTATGAACTAAACACAATGGATATTACATTTTCTATATAAGTTAATTAGATATTTATGTTGTCCATATAGGATCTGATGGGATTCTCTTTATAGTGTTTTTTGTTACATCTAGAGAACTACTACCCTTGGGCGGGATTATGGAGTATATCATTATGTAATCAAAGGATATAGTTATGGATCTAGCATTGCCATGAACTTTTAGAATTATGAGATCTTACAATATATATTCTATTGGAAGGATGTGTTGTTATTTTCTTATTATGAATCCCAACTCCAACTACCTACACACTGATGAGGATAATTAAAGAGATACTTTTGAAACTAGCATATGGATCGAATTTCCAAAATGAACCAAAAATACTCCATTTTACTCCATAAGCATAAAACCGTTGGACAAAAAAATGTAAAATTTATCCTAAATTGGTTAAATTATCACAAACTTGAAACAAATTAGCAATATAACGAACATAAAATGGTTATCTAGAAAGATATACTAACAGATCCAAGTACTACTAAAACAATTACATGTCTTCTTCTCCTTTTGTTTTTATCGTCACTGGCATAACTCTCTTGAAAATCTAATTTCCATTTTAACTTAAAATCATAAAAAATACCACTCATCAATGCATGATATGATCTAGTGTATGGGGCAAAAAACTTAAAAACATATTTGAAATCACATTTATGCAAGAGAAACTACTTTATGGAATTAAACCCAACATTTTTGTTCACTCTTTTACCATGATCATAGTCATGACTTGGTGAACTGTTCTAGTTTCTTCTCAATTATTCATGCACATAATAATATCACCTAACTTCACAAGTTTTTTTTGTAAAATGAGGTTATCTTGTCCTTAGACCATGTTCGGCCTATCACGTATAATTCCTATCATTTTTATTACCTTACCAAACATCAGAGTGGACTTCTCTAGTGAAATGGGAAGTTATTTTTCCCACCATGCTTAAAATCAATTCTTATATTAATTAATTTAGAATGATAGTCATAGTCACTTTAAAAGAAAATAATATAAGCATCAAATTTGAGTATTAATCAAACATCAACAAACAGGATTGAAACCAAAGGAATTCTATTTTCAAATCTTCCTTACATTTGCCAATATCAACCCTCTCTTATCTCAAATTCTTATAACACCATCATCTCTGTCCTAAGTTCTTAAAATAGCCTCCATCCAATTTCATCTTAAAATAAAATGTTGATCTTCCTTTACTCATAACTAATCCATTTTCTATTGTGTTAGGTGACATAATTTGTATATTAATATAAAATAATTTCTAGTGATTTGGAAATAGACTAGCTCTATGTTACATTATAATTTATAGTAAATTTTATTTGGATGATATTGAGCATTCCTTATTGGGACCCACCAAATAGGGTAAGTTTGAGACTAGAGTTGAGCATATTACAATGTCATACTAGGTTCTAGTAGGCTAGATCCCAATTTAATAATAAAAACTTTCCATAAAAGTATGGTTTTTGGGTCAAATTTTGATCCTCTCAAATAATATACAAAAAGCATAGTTGAATTCTAATATATATGTTGATTTATTATTTAATGTAGCCAACCACAAACATTTTAGAAAAAGGAATATGTTACAAATTGTATATTTTGTTTTATTATTATCTAATACTCAGAGTTTATATCAAACTATGGTAATAACCAATGTGCACATGTAAGAAATCTAAACATCTAGATTTTTTGTTCAACTCATATAAAAATATAAGTTACAATTTCTAGTTTAGCTTGCCATGTAATGATGTAAACTGCATATAAGTAAGGACATTTGATATGTTGGGTTTGTTTGGTCTGATGCTCATCTCTGGGTTAGACTAGATGTTGGTGTTAGCTAGTATCCTAATGGACGTAATGAACAATCTGTTGCATCAACCAAGATTAAATATATATGAAAAGAAAACTCATTATATTTATATGTTCAAAATATCTCCCAACAAGCATAGTGGCTAGAATCACTCTTATGATGATACTACACACTATGGGTTGCGATGTAGGATTGGTCAAACATGTCACATCTATTCCTTACTAGGGCTGCATATCAGAGCGCGTACGCCTGATATATCTTATGTAACATCCCATATTGTATGACACATTCGGTGCCACATACGTTACATGGTCCACTTTTTCTACTTATATTATATAATACTTGATCCAAAGAGAACTACGATTCAAATTTCTCGATGTATAGATCATATATATATTATATATATATATTATATATATAATATATATAAATATATATATATATATATATATATATATTTATGGGGATTTATTTAAAACCCGCGCGGGTAGCTACCGGTGCACCGTTCCTGATATTTTTTTTAATTTTTTTTCACAATTCTAGAGGATCATTTTATCTAGCTCCCCAAAAAATTTCATCAACAATAATATCATTTGCCCGCCCAAAATAAAAAAACTCGTCCATATATTTACTGACTGTATATTTTCTGCACAATTATTTTTTGGTCTTAGAGTTACTCTTGTGTACCACATAGTTACTCTATTTATCTTAGAGTTACTCTTATGTACCATATAGTTACTCTTTTGTATGGGCAGGTAGAGAAAATCAGGCTACCCACACGGGTATTAAAGATGAGCCATATATATATATATATATAGAGTCAGGCTAGAATACACTCGAGTGTATCCGGAGCGGAATACACTCAAGTAGTTTTTCATGATGCAATATTTTTTTTGAAAATCTAATCCGTTGATCTTCTTAAACATCTTGTGAACAATTCATACACAAAATTTGAGCACATTTGGATATGTATAACTCATGTTATGAAGACCACAAAAATTATACATTTCAAATTAGTTTCGCGCGTTGATTTTGTTGCCCTTGGATGAGTGACTTACACTCATCCAAATGGGCTCAAAATTTGTATGTAGCCTAGTTATAGTATGACAGTGAAGATCAACGGTTTACATTTTGCAAAAAATAGTCTTGATATGCAAACATACTTGAGTGTATTCGTGCGATCCGTACACTCGAGTGTATTCTAGCCTGACTCATATATATATATATATATATATATACATACATATACATATGTATATATATATATACAGCCGGCAAGGGAATAGCCCGGTTGGCAAATTCCGCTGGTCCCCAATGAAGGGATCCGGGTTCGAAACCACACAGAGAAGCATCTCTTGATTTATCACCCTCCCGGGCGTCCGGCCTCCGCCACGGGTTATGGGAGAGGGGGAGAGAAATCTTTCTCTCTTAATCCCATATATATATATATACATACATATACATATGTATATATATACATATATATACATATACATATGTATACATATACATATATATATACACATATATATATATATGTATACATATATATACATATATATATATGTATACATTTATATATATATATATATATATATATATATGTACATATATATATGTATATATATGTACATATATATATATATTTGCCTACAACTATAATTTTTGCATCTTAATTTGTCTATTTAGAATCTAACATGAAAGTAATAAATTTATATATACCCAATAGTAGAATTTATTTCAAACACAATTTTGTACAATAAATTGTAGTGGTGTCAACGACGTGACGAAAACATGAATGTGGTGCTACCGATTTAGGAAAAACTACTTACAGTTGTAATTTTGACAATTCAAGCATTTTACAGTTTAAGATAAATACAACAAAGTTTGGATCTTGTTTGGTACCAAGTTTAAATATTCATATTTGGGGTCTAATTTGGATTTGAAAATTTTGGGGTATGGATAAATTTCAAGTTGGACTACTAAATGATCTAAGATCTTGTATAACTAAAATTTTGATAAACCGACCATATGGGTTGATCAAAGTCTAAATTTAACAATGTGAACTGATTCTATGGATGGTTGTAACTAAAATTTGGGTCTAGGCAAACTTTGGGTGTGACTGACAGAAAATCCTCTTAATAATTTCTAACTAGAAACTAAATGAGAAGAATTTTTTTTGACAATCTTATGAATTGGCATGCGGCCTATAGAATATATTGTTTTGGTGCTAGCTTGCCAGATCTAGTTTGACATTGTCAAATTATCAACTCTAGTTTTGAATTTTACCATGATAGGGTGGTTCCAAACATGTTTTTTCAATATCAAAACATATTATTTATTTTAAATACTATTATAATAGAGATCTTTAAATAAAGATCACTACTATTGTTTACTTACACATTATGTTATACAAGTATATGTATTTATACAAGTTAACCATTTCTGGTTGGGCCAACTCAGGCCCGCACTCTCTCTCTTGAATATTGGGTAATTTTATTTCTAGAAGGGCTTAGGAAAACCCCAGCCCTTAGCACTAAGTGCTCATACAAAGACTTGTTTACAGAAAGGAAACAAACCCAAAAAAATTCCCTAAGGCCAACCCTCACCCCCATTTACCAACTGTGTCTATCCAACCTAAGGTTGTTCAGGTCAATCAACAAGTACGGGAGGTGAGTTGTACAAAGTACCTAATAAGATTGTATCACAATCACTCCTCTAGGTCAGTCTAAAGAGGCTGCCCGGTCATAATAGGAACAGAATGAGCATACTGCTAAGATGGACACAACTGATCTCAGTCGTACCCCTCATGCACGCGAGCATGTTCGCATCTAAGACAACCTGAGCCAGATATAAAGACTAGCATGTGTGTGTCGCACCACCTGGCCTCGTCTAATGTCTTCACTTCAGTGGACGTCCCACGCAATGGAAAGCCCGCGCGGTAGCTGTTCCTGCCATGTTGGGTGTGCAAATAGTATGCAATGGCCCGCACTCTCTCTCATTTGTGTTTCTAGTGGTGCCCCATACCAAGATAAGTACTCTTTAAAAAAATTCAAAATATCCACAAAGGAGTATGGTAATTTATTCAAACTAAGGGGATTATAAAGAATTAATATTGCATGTAACATGTATGAATTCTCATCTTCGGTAAGTCCCCATCCTTCACTTACATCTGGTAATAGACACTTCGTTGATCCATCTTAGAGAAAACAAGAGTTGTCTTCAACTAATTAAACAAGTTTTCTATGCACAAAAAAGCATAATGGTTCTTGACCTTCACTTGATTCATCATGCAGTAATCCAAGAACGTTCATAGTGAATCATTTTTGTTCTTTATAAAAAAATGGTGCTCCGGAAGGAGAGCCACTAGTGAAAAAAAATCCTATGTACAGAATCTCTTGCATGTGCTTCTTTAGTTATGGAAGCTCCACCAGTTCCATGAATAATAGAGATTTTGAGATAGAAGAGATGATTGTCATGGTATCAATCCAAAACTCAACCTCAAGAGTAGGAGAACCAGGTATCTTATCAAGAAAAACTTTGGGGAAATCTTAAACAACATTAGTTTCATCCAACTTGGATGGTAAATGATCAAGGATGATTGACACATAGAAATCTCTAAATCCATGTGTGATATATTTCTCAAATTTGATGTTTGAGATGATGAATTGTCTATCATTATAGTTCATGCCTTTGTGTAGAGTTTCTCACTGTCATGGTGCATCAAACTAACCTTCTTCTCATCATAAACAATGCTACCTAAAACTTTTATAACCAATCCATGTACATAATAATGTTGAAGAGCATTATGTCTAGGAGGATAAAATCTGTTAGAAACATATTCCAATATATGCATAGGTCAATGATAGAATTTTGAAAGAAGATGAGCATACCTAACAACTAGGGGTCAGAAATAAAGTATACGTAGGTCATTCTTGTTCTAACATCTTCTCATGTTTGGAGGATATGAATGCATTTAAATATAAACAGCCACCATAGGATGAATGTTGAGGCATATTTAAATGTAGGATACCTTCATGTCACCTTCTTATCATCTCCAACATCCACAACATCCATTTCAAAGACATGAAAAACATGCCACGCCATATGTGGGAGATATCCTTGTGGATTTTATTTGTGTTGTTCCTTGAACGGTTAGTGTGAATGTTTGGTAGAGGTGATCATGTTGTTAGGCTGGAGCTAGGCACTGTTGAAGCTGGGGAACTAGGGTCTGATGTGCTCGGACTAGCCACATTGATGGCATATAACCTATCTTCCATCCCTCTTCATCACAAAATTATCCAAAAGGTACCTACTTAGGGGGTGATGAACTCCAATTTTATTTATTGTATTGCTAATCATTGTTGATATTCTTCTTCCCATTGTTGTTTGGAGAGGCTAGGAAACTAGGATAGGATTCAATATGGAGGGATTTATAAAACCATATTTTGAAAGGTGAGAGGGAGTTGTGGAACAAGAGTGCATCCAACACGGTAATTCATCACCTCAAAGAATAGTGTATACATGTGGTCCACCTCCACCCAGTGGCATAGTGATCAAGCAAAAGGAACTTTTATACTTATCAAAGGATACTCAACAATCCCTTTTGCAGGATATATAACTATGCTACCTTCATTCCAAGTGTGGTAAAATAGAATGACTTCTCACAAATGTGAGCCATGAAGAAGTCTAAAATCAGAGTGGACATGTCAGGGTAACAAGCAATCCCATTCCACCACACATGGATGGTCCATCTAGCACATAGGAGGTGAAATGAACCTTCTGGAGAGGAGGTTACATATGCCCTTGAAGGTTCATATGAAGTCTATAACCCAATTGTTTTCCCCATCCACCATCTCTAACTCAGTCTCACCCTTGAATTTTGATAGTTGCATCTTCATAAAGTTATTCATGGTGTAATCTTTTATTTCATCAACAATAGGAATGGTATTTAGATTTACCACCATTTCCATAGTGAGAAACATTCATACAAAGCCCATCTCAATTAAGAAGAAATACATATCATTGAAGCAAACATATAGAGAGAATCAACCTCAATGCGTGGTTGGGTTGTAGGCATAACGTGAGGGCTTGGGGTGACCAGTAGAGAATCCAAAAACATCATGTTGTAACAAGGGTTTTGCAATGTAGAGTAACTACCCATGACATAATACACTATATTAGAGTTAATATCCTCAAACGTGTCATTCCTTGTGAAATTTATTTATAAGGAAAATATGAGGAAAATTCAAATATAGTCTATTTAGTAACTTCAAACATGATCCAACACCATCTTGTAAAGAGTGGGATCTAATAGGGCATCCAGTCTTTACTTCTTATGAAAAGGAACATACAAAACCACAACAACACATATTCAAAAAAGTGCATGCCAATTTTTCAATATGTATGGTTATGTAAAAGTATATTGTAGTAGTGGAAAATAAACTAGAATATTCTAAAATTCATCATTGTTCAACATCTGGTCCCCTAAGGACAAATGGAAGGACATGTGATTCTAAACTAAGTAGATTGGTTGCAATGGTAAACTCCGTTATCATATAAATTCTTAGCAACCAGACCTAAGCAACTTCTCTAAACTCCTAGTCCACAGACTACTCATCTTCATATGGGTTGGAGACAACACCCAGAATAAGGAAAACAAAAGATAATTAAAATTAATAAATACTGAGTATGTACAACATAAAACCATTTGTTCATAAATTAGGACAAGATTGACCAATAAAAAATTTCCAAATAAGATGAATTCAAGTTAAAAGGATAATCCAAAGTAAAACATGTTCAAGAGCTTTTTCAAGCTAAGTACAAATCTTCATTTAAGAAGAAACTTGCCTTAAAATATTAAAATAGTATCACAATAATTGATAGTGCATGCAACAAAAACATAGTTTAAGATTATTTAAGTACAACTAGGAGAATATAACCTCTCATACCAAAAGTTGTGTCGAAAAAGCACACCCTAGGAAGAAATGGCACGCCCCTATATATATATATATATGAGTGGAAAAGCACACTTCAGGTGGAAATAGAATATCTTATTATACATTTCTACATAAGTACTGCTGCAAAAATAATGTGAGTTTAATTATTAACAATAGAAAGGAAAGTATAAGATTAGCCGATTTCATGTAATTTCAAGTAGAAAGGATGAGAACATACATATCATATAAATATGAGGTCACAAGACCAACAACAATTATTTCACAAATTTTAGTAACCAATCAGGATAGTATCACAAATTAATGATTTTTAAAAGATTGCAAAAAGTTAAGAAAATGATCAACATATTTAAAAGAGATGTCTCATGGGAAAATTAGGGTTTCATTTGTAATAACACTCCCAATAAATTGAGTGGATGCACATAACTAAATTTGAATTCAAAATTAAGGAAAAAGTATAAGTGTCCACAAATTAGGGTTTCCACTCCTAGAGATATTATTTTCAAAAAATAGGGTTCAAGCTTTCCTTAAAATGAAACCCTAAAGTTTGACTTTTGCAAACCTTTGAATTAAACTTTCAAACAACTCTAGGTAGAAAATTAGTATTTTTCTTATTTTAAAATCCCATTTACTTGTATTTTTATGGGCTAATGCTTAGTTATACATTTTATAGGTTTACAATATTTACTTATTTTTGAAAAGAAAGTCTTGTTGATTAACTAACATACTCCCACATAAAAATAAAGCCATGAGGGTGTGATAGGGAGATTATGATGCAAATACAACATGAGGAATAAATTGATTGTTGACATAAAACTATTGAAAAGACTATTAAACCCTTGAGAGAATAACCCACAAACAAAAAAAATTCATAGGGATAAAGTAATCAAATTGAGGAGAGGATTTTTCCTCTTTCTGGATCCTCCCTTGGTAGACTCCTCTACCATTATGGCATGAGCATAAAATTAGAGGATAGAGGTAGGAAAAATATCACAAGAAATTTAGTTAAGGATTCATAAGAGGAGGGTGTGAGAGAAATTGCCAAGGGAATTCGTCAATGATGAGGCTAGTTATCAGGGAAGAAGAAAACAAAGAAGATTACATATACGATTGGTAGAGAAAATTTGTGTTGACTCTTGAGAAATTGGTTATGGAGGAAGGTTTATAGAGTTGTGTAAGAGATGTATAGGTAGATGGGTTTATATGAGGTATGATTTAAGGGGCTTTGTGGTTAGAGGGTAAGGAGAAGTTTAGGAGGATTTGGGGAATTTTTTCAATTCAAGAAACTAGAGGTTGAACTAGGTTTCACAAGATGTTTATAGGGGATAACAATTCACATGATAAGAAATAACAAAGAAAGATGTAGACATGGTAGAGAAGATGGTGAAAAAGAACTGATGGGTATAACTTTATTGTCCGTGCAATAGTGCTCTCTTACTCAAGGTTGGAGACTCACCCTGAATCATCAAATCTATATCAAATGGTCTGCTACGGGGCCCATGACGATTAGAATTGAGGTAAATACAATGTGTTGATACATTCAATTCTGTAAAAAAATAGCCAAATTTTTTTTATTTATATTTTTCTTTCCTTATCAAATTGGGATAATATTTCATCTATCGTTTAGTTGAAATTTGATATATAACCTTACCGAAGGGTGAGGAACCCAATTTGGTGTTTGTTCTACTTTTGACACTTTTAAGTATACAAAGTCATGTCTTGAATGTGGAGTGATCTATTTATGTAATTATCTCTTACTCGATCCAATTTATTCCAAACTTATATGACTCTCTCTTTCCATTATGTAGTAATAAAAAAAGTTATGAGCACCAACTAAAAAAAGCAATAATATTTTAAAATTGTAGAGTTAGCTCGTAACTGATATATAATCTCAATTAATTACATCTAAGCATCAAATAGGTTGATTGTTCACATACACTCTATATTTGTGAAATTATATTATCCTAGAACATTATAAAATAGGGCAAGGATAGAAAAACTAAATTATCATCAATCAAGGGAAAACTTGAACCATATACCTATGTTTGAGTATGTCACACTAAGGATTTCTCAAAGTATAACTCTATAATATGGAGTATGACATTGTATTAAAATACCCCCATCATGACCTCTCTTTTCATCAACATTAATGCCAACTATTAGATAGAAACCCAAAACCTAAACCCAAGTTATGTAGAAAAAACTAATTCTAAAAAAATAGATTAGCACAATATATGAAAATATTTGATAAATTTTTCCTTTTCCTTTCTCATACTCATAACAATGTCACTGTAAAGAAGTGAAACCACTCCTCTACTAGAAAGAAAAGATCACATCCCTTAAAACCAAACACCACGTAAAATTTTTCACAAAAGGGATTGAGATCAGTTCATTCAACATGTATGTATCATTACACAATGAGCAGAAGTGGAAAAAGAATTATTATCAAACAATTACAAAGCTTTATACAACACTTCACCACAAAAGGTGTTCTAAAGGAAAACTAAACATAATGCCAAGGACTAAGCCGAGGGTCATCTAACCACCTCTTCAAGCCTCCCAAAGATCAGCTACAAGGTTGTCGTTGAAGCTACTTTCCTCGATCTAACTTGGGGTTGGAAGCATACCCCACAAAAGAGAAGAAAAGGAAACAATCAGCAAAATGCTGGTATGTGTATGTTAAAGGAAACTTTGAGCAATATGAGGATTTAAAGGACAACAAATGTATAATGCTTCCCATTCAAGAGGTAAGGACTACCCACACGGGCATAAAAGAAAATAAACATCATATTATGATAAAAGAAGATACTTGCCATAAATAAACAAATAAGATTGTGCAATACTGGCACATAAGAAATTAGTAGGGCACACATCCCACAACATCACCAACCTGCATGCATGTGAGATAAACATAGCCCTAGAACAATATAAACACAATTGGCGGTCAAGAATCACACATCTTGAACCTAGTAGAGAAAGGAATACTGCCAATCTCCCAAATATATAAAGTTTGAGCATGGATTACTGCCACACTCGATTTACAGAGGAATGGTATATTGCCACCCTCCAAATAAACAATAGGGGAATACTGCCCCAAACCAATGTAATTACACTACTCTAGTGCTACTGAATCACATTGCATGTATAATGTAGAGGCAAGTAGAAAAGTATAGTCAGAATATGAAATAAAGGTTGCCATCACACAATGGACAACACCAACATATAATATCCACTTCAATGTGGCGCACAACAATATAAGAGACCAACATGCAAAAGAGGTATCAAGAGAATATCCAAGTACATAGCAAGTAAGATAGTTCACACGAACCATGATATCAAAAGATTAGACATTTTGTGTAGGCAAAAGTCAAAAGAAAGATAAGATAGGTGAATTGGTAATTATAGAGGAATAGGGGATACAACATACCTCAAAATAAAAGTCCAACAGGTCCAAAGCACTTCTGGATCCAAAAATTAGGTCACCAAAGCCTATTAAACACATATACCGATTTTATGTCAATTTCATATATATAAGCCAAACCCTAAAAACTACCTTTTATATATATGTGTGAATTAGGTTATGAAAACCACTCCATATTTTAGGTTATGTTATTATGAGTCTAAAACATATTTTATTATATTTTTCTGACTTATAGATTATTAGTTATGAATTATTCAAGTTTTTTTCTTATTTAATTAGATCCATAAAATCACCCTTTTAAATCATCAGATTCGGTCGACAAAACCCATACCATAAGAAAGCCTGCATTTTTTTGAATCCAAAGAATATTTATTTATATTTTTCTCACCATCCACTAATTAGTTATGAATTTTTAACTACAAACCAATCCGATAATTACAAATAATTCGATTGCAGATACAGAGCAGAGAAAATCCACGTGGACCTGAACAGGCCAATCAGGGCCACCCACATCAGTGGACCACTTAAGCCAAGTCAGCGGAACCGGGTGCAAAACTAAAAGGAAGAGGAAGGCGTGAAAAGACCAAAATACCCCTGACTGTAATACAAAGCAGAAAAGGAAGGAACGAGGGCAACGAGGGAAATCAACCCTGGGGTTTGTTTCCCTCGCGAGGACCACCCCGACAGCTTGAGAGCAATCAGGTCTATCCACAACCCCAGATCGCAAAAGAGCGTGAATTAGGCGAAGGGTCCTACATGAACAAAGTTCCAGAGATTCCAACGAACTCAGTGAACCAAACCGCAATGAAAACGGTCATCGATAGCTCGAGAAACTCTCTCCGCAACTCCCTACCAACACCGAGATGGTCGGGTATTGAAGAAGAAACAGCGGGAAGCCAAAAGAAGAACAGGGAAGAGATAGACACCCAAAATCGGAGTAAAAAACCAAGGTAGATCGGCGAGGTGATTATCACAGCCTAAATTTCAACAAAACAATCAGAGAGTGGAAGAAAATGGGCAAAACGATGTTACCTTCTAATCACACAAATTGAGGAAACAGAAAGCTTCCTTACGCTTCCATGAATCGAACAACACCAAGAAAGAGCTCCTCCGTGCACCAGAACCCTCCGCCGAGGTCGCCGCCGCCGAAAGAGGTAGCCGGAGTAGGGAGGGTTGAAAGCAGGGCTAACCGGACCAAAAGGACAAGGGCACGAGGTTCGTAGGGGTTTGACGATTGTGTAGGATGCCCTATATATAGGGGTGAAGTCCAGGTTCAATGAGGAACCAACGGAAACCAGAGAATAGAGGAGGAAAGCGAAGGTTCTCGTCGACCCGGGGTTCTAGCGAGGGAAACCCTACTAAAATAGGGATCAACCAGACCGGAAAGCAACGACGATGGTAAAAAGGAAAACAGAAAACAGCGAGAAGGAAAGACAGAAGAGGAAAATGCGGAGGAAAAATCACGTTACTGTAGCCGCGAGTAAGAGTCCTAACGGAGGTAGGAGACAACTCCTCATCCGTTGGATCCTTATCCAAGGGCTATGGTGAAATCCAAAATTAAATAGGCCGCGTGACAGCCCAAAGATAGGAAAATCGGAAAATCAATCAAAGTGAAATTCAATTAATTTATGTATATTATCTTTCCTAATTGAGGGGTTCTAGAATAATCCAAATTAAACCAAAATTTGCACATATGTTAAAATAAACATGTAGATTCCGAATATCCAATTTGTTTTGCCTTTTGGAAAACTTTATTGGGTTAAATAAATCAAATATCATTTTCTCTTTCTTTCTTCATTTACGGCTTTAGGATTATCCAAATTTTATGAAACTTGACACACAAGTCATAATTAATGTGTTGGATACGAATTTGCTTTTATTTTCAACTTTTGGTGTCATGGTTTACATTTATTTATTAATTACACCTTTTAGGCATTTTCTCTCTCCTACAATTACCTAATAATCAAACATTATCCAAATTAGTTGCAAACTTTTCCAAAGGCTTATTTTTATGTTTAGATTACGAATTTGGAGTTAGTTTTCCAATTTGAGGGCATTAAATATTTTATATCACTTTATTGGCATATTTCCTATTTTATTTAGATAAGGATATTAATATATACAATTATCTTCTAAATTAAATGATACTTAGTCCTTTAGTACCTTTTTGGTCAAGAAAACGAATTTTAGTGTCAAATTATCCTGATGGGTTTCCAATTATAATTTTTGGCACATTTTCTTCTAATTATCTTCTTTACCCATTAATTCCCATATTACCTTTAATTTTGCATTTATCTTCTCCTTTATATTTAATTTCAGATTTTCTCCTATTTCTCCTATTTTAGGAAGTGCTAGAAAGTTCTAAGACGAAATATTTTATGATTTCTATTACTTAGTGACAAATTATACTTCAACCCTATATTAAGATTATATGAGGAGGTATTTATCCAACTAAGTTCCTAAATTTCTTATTATCACCTAAATGAGTTATTGTTAAGCACAAAGTATTTTGTATTCCCTTAATTACATGTATTAGTTTATTCCTATTTGGCTAAGACAAAAGGGTAAAACTACCAGGGTAGGGTTCTAGTTCTAGTATGTTACAGCACACCACCCCTTAAAGGGATTTCGTCCTCGAAATCAGAACATACATAGGAAACTTATTCACCACCCCTTAAAAGGGTTCATCTCATAAAATCAAACTTAACTTCAATTATAAAAGTTTCAACCATACTTCTTACATCCATTACATAAGCAACATGCAAAAGGAAATATAACTTGTAAAGACTAATCTAAGGAACTATGGGTTAACTTGCTCTTGCTCAGCATCATCAACTTCTTTGCCATCCAAGGAAAAAACTCTACCAGCTCTTCTTTCCACAGGTCTTCCTCTATTATTGTTACCATTATTGTTGCCCTGATTCTGAGGAGGTGCTTGCTGTTGCTGTGCTGGAGCTTGACCATTACGACGCTTAGGGCAATCAGGTCGGATGTGTCCAGGTTCATTGCAAAAGTGACATACCACTGGTGCACCTTGGTTTCTAACATGAGGGCACTTCCTTGGAGGATGGGGTCTATTGCACTTTTCACAACTGTCTCTTCTCTGATCATCACATGAGGACTTCCTTTTCTTGTCGAACTCCCTATGCTGAAAACTTGGGTAAGACTCCACAGCCAAAGCTTTATCAACCATCTGCTGAAAGGTCAAGGGCAATTGTGGAATAAGAGCACGTCCCACATTGTAGTTGAGTCCTTGGAGGAAGAGGTCAGCCCTTCGTTCCTCACCCAAACCTACTGCATAATGCTCCAACAGCAGAAACCTTTGCACGTAAGCAGAAACAGATAAGGAGCCTTGCTTCAAACTGTAGAACTCTGCTTCTTTTTTTTTCAAAACAGCAGTGCAGATGTACTTCCCACGGAAGAGTGTCAAAAACTCTGCCCAAGACATAGCTGAGATATCTCTAGTCCTTGTAATTCCATTCCACCAAACTCTTGCAGGTCCATCCAAAACATATGAAGCAAACCTAACCTTTTGGTGTGGAGGACAGGCCATACCATCAAAAGTCCTCTCCAAGGCTAAACCCAATCATCTGCTTTGTCAACTATCTCTATCTCACCTTCACCCTTGAAGGAAGGTGGTTGCATCTTCATGAACTCCATGATTGTGAACTCCTTAGGCTTCTCAAGTACAGACGGGTCTTTCATCTTCCCCACCATAGAAGACGCAAAGAGTTGTCAAAACATGGCCAACTCTTGCTCCGGAGTCATAGCTCCTCCTGAGGTCTCCTGTCCAAACCTAGTGTTTTGAGGTGTCTCATAACCGTACTGGTTGTCAGCTGATGAGTTATCTCCCGCCATTAGGGTTTTGCCTGCACAAGGCAAGGTACTAGGTAAAAGCATCCTAATATAAAGGTAAACATCCTAAGGGATACGAGTTTGAAATAGTTAGATAATCGACTGCTAGTGGCTCTGATACCATGCTGTAAAGAAGTGAAACCACTCCTCTACTAGAAAGAAAAGATCACATCCCTTAAAACCAAACACCACGTAAAATTTTGCACAAAAGGGATTGAGATCAATTCATTCAACATGTATGTATCATTACACAATGAGTAGCAGCGGAAAAAGAATTATTATCTAACAATTACAAAGATTTATACAACACTTCACCACAAAAGGAGTTCTAAAGGAAAACTAAACATAACGCCAAGGACTAAGCCGAGGGTCATCTAACCACCTCTTCAAGCCTCCCAAAGATCAACTACAAGGTTGTTGTTCAAGCTACTTTCCTCGATCTAACCTGGGGTTGGAAGCATACCCCACAAAAGAGAAGAAAAGGAAACAATCAGCAAAATGCTGGTATGTGTATGTTAAAGGAAACTTTGAGCAATATGAGGATTTAAAGGACAACAAATATATAATGCTTCCCATTCAAGAGGTAAGGACTACCCACACGGGCATAAAAGAAAATAAACATCATATTATGATAAAAGAAGATACTTGCCATAAATAAACAAATAAGATTGTGCAATACTGGCACAAAAGAAATTAGTAGGGCACACACCCCACAACATCACCAACCTGCATGCATGTGAGATAAACATAGCCCTAGAACAATATAAACACAATTGGCGGTCAAGAATCACACATCTTGAACCTAGTAGAGAAAGGAATACTACCAATCTCCCAAATATATAAAGTTTGAGCATGGATTACTGCCACACTCGATTTACAGAGGAATGGTATACTGCCACCCTCCAAATAAACAATAGGGGAATACTGCCCCAAACCAATGTAATTACACTTCTCTAGTGCTACCGAATCACATTGCATTTATAATGTAGAGGCAAGTAGAAAAGTATAGTCAGAATATGAAATAAAGGTTGCCATCACACAATGGACAACACCAACATTTAATATCCACTTCAATGTGGCACACAACAATATAAGAGACCAACATGCAAAAGAGGTATCAAGAGAATATCCAAGTACATAGCAAGTAAGATAGTTCACACGAACCATGATATCAAAAGATTAGACATTTTGTGTAGGCAAAAGTCAAAAGAAAGATAAGATAGGTGAATTGCTCATTATAGAGGAATAGGGGATACAACATACCTCAAAATAAAATTCCAACAGGTCCAAAGCACTTCTGGATCCAAAAACTAGGTCACCAAAGCCTATTAAACACATATACCGATTTTATGTCAATTTCATATATATAAACCAAACCCTAAAAACTACCTTTTATATATATGTGTGAATTAGGTTATGAAAACCACTCCATATTTTAGGTTGTGTTATTACGAGTCCAAATCATATTTTATTATATTTTTCTGACTTATAGATTATTAGTTATGAATTATTCAGGTTTTTATCTTATTTAATTAGATCCATAAAATCACCCTTTTAAATCATAAGTTTCGGTCGACAAAACCCATACCATAAGAAAGCCTGCATTTTTCTGAATCCAAAGAATATTTATTTATATTTTTCTCATCATCCACTAATTAGTTATGAATTTTTAACTACAGACCAATCAGATAATTACAAATAATTCGATCGCAGATACAGAGCAGAGAAAATCCACGTGGACCTGAACAGGCCAATCAGGGCCACCCACGTCAGTGGACCACTTAAGCCAAGTCAGCAGAACCGGGCGCAAAACTAAAAGGAAGAGGAAGGCGTGAAAAGACCAAAATACCCCCGACTGTAATACAAAGCATAAAAGGAAGGAACGAGGGCAAAGAGGGAAATCAACCCTGGGGTTTGTTTCCCTCGCGAGGACCACCCCGACATCTTGAGAGCAATCAGGTCTATCCACAACCCCAGATCGCAAAAGAGCGCGAATTAGGTGAAAGGTCCTACATGAACAAAGTTCCAGAGATTCCAACGAACTCAGTGAACCAAACCGCGATGAAAACGGTCATCGGTGGCTCGAGAAACTCTCTCCGCAACTCCCTGCCAACACCGAGATGGTCGGGTATTGAAGAAGAAACAGCGGGAAGCCAAAAGAAGAACAGGGAAGAGACAGACACCCAAAACCGGAGTCAAAAAGCAAGGTAGATCGGCGAGGTGATTATCACATCCTAGATTTCAACAAAACAATCAGAGAGTGGAAGAAAATGGGCAAAATGTTGTTACCTTCTAATCGCACAAACTGAGGAAATAGAAAGCTTCCTTACGCTTCCATGAATCGAACAACACCAAGAAAGAGCTCCTCCGTGCACCATAACCCTCCGCCGAGGTCGCCGCCGCCGAAAGAGGTAGCCGGAGTAGGGAGGGTTGAAAGCAGGGCTAACCGGACCAAAAGGACAAGGGCACGAGGTTCGTAGGGGTTCGAGGATCGTGTAGGATGCCCTATATATAAGGGCGAAGTCCAGGTTCAATGAGGAACCAACGGAAACCAGAGAACAGAGGAGGAAAATGAAGGTTGTCGTCGACCCGGGGTTCTAGCGAGGGAAACCATACTAAAATAGGGATCAACCAGACCGGAAAGCAACGACGATGGTAAAAAGGAAAACAGAAAACAGCGAGAAGGAAAGACAGAAGAGGAAAACGCGGAGGAAAAATCGCGTTACTGTATCCACGAGTAAGAGTCCTAACGGAGGTAGGAGACAACTCCTCATCCGTTGGATCCTTATCCAAGGGCTACGGTGAAATCCGAAATTAAATAGGTCGCGTGACAGCCCAAAGATAGGAAAATCGGAAAATCAATCAAAGTGAAATTCAATTAATTTATGTATATTCTCTTTCCTGATTTAGGGGTTCTAGAATAATCCAAATTAAACCAAAATTTGCACATATGTTAACTTAAACATGTAGATTCCAAATATCCAATTTGTTTTTTCTTTTGGAAAACTTTAATGGGTTAGATAAATCAAATATCATTTTCTCTGTCTTTCTTCATTTATGGCTTTAGGATTATCCAAATTTTATGAAACTTGACACACAAGTCATAATTAATGTGTTGGATACGAATTTGATTTTATTTCCAACTTTTGGTTTCATGATTTACATTTATTTATTAATTACACCTTTTAGGCATTTTCTCTCTCCTACAATTACCTAATAATCAAACATTATCCAAATTAGTTGCAAACTTGCCCAAAGGCTTATTTTTATGTTTAGATTACAAATTTGGAGTTAGTTTTCCAATTTGAGGGCATTAAATATTTTATATCACTTTATTGGCCTATTTCCTATTTTATTTAGATAAGGATATTAATATATACAATTATCTTCTAAATTAAATGATACTTAGTCCTTTAGTACCTTTTTGGTCAAGAAAACGAATTTTAGTGTCAAATTATCCTGATGGGTTTCCAATTATAATTTTTGGCACATTTTCTTCTAATTATCTTCTTTACCCATTAATTCCCATATTACCTTTAATTTTGCATTTATCTTCTCCTTTATATTTAATTTCGGATTTTCTCCTATTTCTCCTATTTTAGGAAGTGCTAGAAAGTTCTAAGACGAAATATTTTATGATTTCTGTTACTTAGTGACAAATTATACTTCAACCCTATATTAAGATTATATGAGGAGGTATTTATCCAACTAAGTTCCTAAATTTCTTATTATCACCTAAATGAGTTATGGTTAAGCACAAAGTATTTTGTATTTCCTTAATTACATGTATTAGTTTATTCATGTTTGGCTAAGACAAAAGGGTAAAACTACCAGGGTAGGGTTCTATTTCTAGTATGTTACAGTCACCTCAACGACAACATATTTAATCACAACAAATCATATTCAACTCCATTACTTATTTCTCAAATTTGATTTAGTTTACATTAGCTACATGAATATGAATGAATAAACTTGATCTAGAACCCATCACCATAAAGAAAGAGTATAGGGACACACTAATATATCTAGATTATTATATTTACATATTCTTAGTCATGACCCCTCTGTTGGATAGCATTATACCTAAAAACATTTGAAACAACCTCATGAGACTCATGTAGAGCCCCAATGAGTGGATACTTCCCACTCAAGGTGAGTACAAGCATCAACATCAAATTAAGTATAATGGACTTAAACAAACTTGCAAATATTAAAAGCTCTAGCATCTAGTTAAATTTAGTTTATGATCATAATCTAATCAAACAACTAAGGTAATAACTTAGACCAAATCTGACTTTAAAACATCTTCTATACCATATTTGAGAAAATAGTGGATGCTATTTAATTTGGAATGACAATCCATTAGATAAATGATTAATAAGCTAAGATAGGCATTTACAATCAATACATAACAACAACATCATCTTCGTGACTCTCCACCAGATGGAACAGGAATACATTCTGCGTCCTTAAGATGAAGTACACATTAGACAAGTCATTCAAATAAGACTATTCAAATGACAAGTAAATCTAAATAATAATCAGAGTGGATATAAAATCCTAGCATCAACCGCTTGTTAGCATTTAAGATCATATTCCAAACTAGATAATTAAAGACATATAAATAGATCATTTTATAAAATAATGATTATTTTCAACAATAAAGCATATTCAATGATAGCAGACCTATCAACTAGCAGAAAAAAGACATGTAACAACATTCAACTCATATTCTACAAGACTCGTGCTCTTTTATTTATTTTCCCTTCAATTACTCAGTGTGTACCTCACCAAGTAAAATTCACCACACCTAATTCTCGTGTCAATGAGTCAATGTCAATATATTAGGGCTTAGCCAGCCACCCTAAGATATCACCAACAAACCCCAATCCACCATAAGGTTGCCTAAAGAAGCTCACATCCTCATCTTGAGCACATGAGATAGGAAACAATGAAAAAAAAACATATATGATCATATACGACATGTTTCACATTTTCCATTTCAGCAGAATCTATTCCTCATGAACATAGACTTTCACAACAAAGGATTTAGGGTTATATCCACACCAAATGACTCACTCTTAAATTATAGTGGTTTAAACTTTATGGTCTCGATTCACTGCAAATTTCCTTCTCATAATTCTTTTATTACTACAAAGAGATCCATTTCATTTCCCCATTATGGATCTCGAGGGAAACTCATGATGTGTAGGGGACTTAACTAGATGTATCATCATTCCACTTGTTACTTACTCCATTTTACTCATATTAAAAGCATATTCCATCATCATTTATCATGTGTGTATATTCTAATGCAACTTGACTGACATACAATAGATTCAGATTAGCAACAAAGACAAGCATTATATCAAGAATTAAACAATCTATGATTTGTAGCAATCATGTTTCTTCCCATTTCCACATTATTTCATATAATTTATAATTAGCATGCTATTTTACCAAGACATCATCTCATCATCCAACATTTACCATAAATAGTTTTTTCTCAAATGTAACAAATACATGTTAACTCAATATCAATGTATTTCATATGAATTCATTCCATATAAAAATTCTCATCATAAATTTAAAGAGACATTACAACTAGAAACAATATAGTCATGTACACATTTTATGATGTCTACCATGCTCAAAACAAGTTTCTCATACAATATGTACTCATTCAATCTAATTTCAATAGATGTTGTTAAGTCTCAAGGTATATATGTGAATAACACTCTTCATTCTCTTATTCTAATATTTACCATTCTTTGTTTAGGGTAACTATTTCAAACATATGTGATTTTAATTAAAATCCATCAGATTAGACAATTTTTGGAATACATGTATTATAACATACAATTACATTACAATGAAAAAAATCTTATAAATTAGTTCACATCCTCAAACCTCATCTCATAATTGATTTGAACAGTACTTATATGCATTCCTTAATCCCTCATTTGAAATCATTATTCATTTGAATCACATAACTCATCATGTTAAGGTTAGAGTTATGTTCTTATATTCATTCACTAAGTATCATCATTTTCCTTTCATTTTATATTCATTATTCTCAACTTGTCTTGTTTCATGTTCATTACATTATTGGAACACATTTATTAATAATTCACTTGATAAACAATTCTTCTCTTTCATTGATGTCCATCAAAGTCCAATTTTAGTGTACTTCATTCAAATTAGGTTAACCAACATTTAATAAAATAAATAGGTTATAGACTTCATCATAATCTCTTCATTAATTTCATCCTAAACTTGTCATCACCATTCCATTCATTCTTATTCATTTCCTTTCTTATGATTAGATGTGTGTACAATGTCATTACTTCCAGTAGAATTTTGGTAATTCACAACAATCCTTCAATTTCTTATAAGACTACTCACTTCAGAAAACTAGAACATATTAGGGTTAATTCTTCTTACAATATAATCTCTAGTCATCTTCCCTATTCATTACTACTTGACTTGTATAAAAGACTTGCATTTAAGTGGAAAGTTACCCATTATTCCATAAATTATACTAAAATGGGTGCGTTAGGTTTAAATCATCTTAATAAGACTTGTTATCTTCAATCAATGTCATATAATCATAATAGAATTAATTTACATTTACAAGGTTATATACAAATTTCTAACTTTATCCTTCATAATCATCTTAATGTTGAATTTCTAGGATTTTCTAAAAGATGTCTAAGCTCAAGACATCATAGGGAACTTATTATTAAGAAGGGATAGTGCGATCGGAAAATTGTTAAAGTCCCAAGTGAAAAAATTTGGGTTCAAATCACACAAATGCATATTTTAGCAAAAGATGCGACATCCAATTCATAAAAGTACTGATCTATGACTGAGAGGTCACAAGTTTAAAACCCCTTCGCCATGATATGAATGAATTGACAAAAAATAGGGCTTATTATTCACTAATCTCATCAAGATGTACCAGAGGATTCATTGAGGCTATTTACATATATGAAACCCCTAGTTTTCATATTCATACACTCTTTCATCAATTTTAAGTATGCATTATTCATTGGTTGATTTAAGTCAATCCGTAAAAATCAACCCTAGAAATGTATTATTTTCATTTTAAACTCTCATATTAACTCTTAACTACATGACATATGTACTTCTAGAAAATATCTAAAAGTACATTGGAGAACTCGTTCTTCTTATGTGAAAACATGGTACTATACATGTAAACTGAATTTCCAAACATACCAGTCATTAGGCTAATTTTTAGGCAATATGCTCATGAAATAACATAGTTCTCTATCCATAGAATTTCCAGTAGAATGCCAATCAATAGATCAGGAACTAAGAAAGTTCAATTCAATGAGTAGTCATCAAAGTCAATAGAATTTGATTCCCTAATATCTTCCCTAATGAATACTATCTCACATACAAATTCAAGTAAGGTTTTTGAGTATTGTAGTAGGATAGAATTAGGCTTTCAACATGAATTGAGAGCTTAACAGTGAGATAAAAATTCAACTCAAGTGCCAAGCACCTTAAAAGTGTAGATCCAACTCTAAATTTCTAGAGATCAACCAAAGTTCATGTTGGGAAATCGGGTGATAGATATGGTAGCAGAAACAAAAGATTTCATGCATGTTCCTAATTTATTAGATCTCATCAACAATGATGTATCTAGGAAGGAATGTTATAAGAGTTTCACCTGGTCCTTGGGCAAGTCCAATGACAATTCTTGGTGTAGTAGTGTGTGCCTATCTTCAAGAAACAACATGCTTTTTCTTCAAGCAACACTCTTACAATCATCAACAATGGCCTCCTGGAGCAGCACCAGGGATTATGGTTGACAGTGTCCTCCTAGCGGCAGGCAACAACCTCCTCGTTAGGATTGATTCACTCTCTCACAATTGTCTCTTCATTGCTATCCCTCCTTTTCATGAGTAGGACTTTCTCGGGCTCTTTCATTTACCACAACCATAAAGGACAACAATTATTAGAGCTAATTGTTGTGTGTGGGAATCTCCCGATACCCCTCTATATATAGGAGAGTCCAGGGTTAGGGTTTTTAGTCAGTCTGGGAGTCAAAGAGATGGAATTCATAAATGTTTTAGAAATTATGAATGGTGAATCGACCAGTTCATTGTCCAACCAGTCAGATGACAACGTAAAATGGTTGGCTCATCCATTGAACTGGTCATTTTAGTAGTTTTCCTATTTTGAATCATATTGGTACTCAAATGCATGATTAATGCAAAACATGACATCAACATCAATCCTTGATCAAATTGAGTGGACCATTGAACTGACTAGTTCATCACATGAACCAGTCATTTGCGACCATAAACCAGTTGGTTCACTTAGTTAATTGGTTAGTTCATGCCCAAGTTCATGAATTGTTCAACCAATGTTATTTTCAATTGACCTGACATGCCGAATGATCGGTTCAACACTTGAACTGGTCGGTTCAAAGTCCAGCCAGTCTATTTTGAACCTTAGTTGTTTAAATCAAATACCTAAACACTTTCATAACCAAATTAAACATCATTCATGAATAACTCCTATTCTAAGTGTATCCCATGTGTGTGACCCTATAGGTCCCAAGTTACATTGGCAATGAATGTCCATAACTATCTTATGACATCACAACAAATGATAGGTATCTAGCAACACATCATTGCTTCACAATTAATTTGGAAGAACAACTTCAACCTACAGTCAGTGATCAGTGTTACTGTGATCGTATTGTTCCTTTGTCTCTATAATCCAGATTAAACTCAAGGCATGTAATCATCATCCTCTTTAATGATCAATCCATGTTCCTTCAACTAGAGCAGATTGTCTAAGTCATATCACATATTGAATCACATGAGTATTGACATAAATTTATTAGTCTCAATAAGGCCCCTGACCTGTGTTTTGGGCTAACCCTATTTGTTTTGCTTGATTAAGTGCTTAGTACCTTGCTCTAATCATTTGGGATGCTTTTAGAGCTCGTGGAGTGCTTAAGTTTCCAATTTGAGCTTGTTTGGTTGATGTTTGTGCTTTATGTGCTCGTTTTGGGTCAAATTGCAATTAACCCATTTGAGAGGGTTATCTTATGATATTGCACATATAGACTGTGCCCTTAGTGCTTTAGCATCTTGAGAGAGAGTATGCTATTTTGGGGCATTTTTGGTTGAGCCTTGGATGGGTGATGGCATCACTAGAGGTGATTAGGGTTTCTAGGGTTTGCTTGGTGTCAACGATGTGACCATCGTTGAGTGTAGCAACATTTGTCTTGACCTTGTGGTGTATTTTAGGGTGTGTCTCGACCAAGACACCTTCCTTGGGTGGTTTTGTCTTGACCATGATGGTCTAGGAGTGGTTTGGTTTGAAACAGTTTGTCCTTTTGTGGTGTGTATTGACCTTGAGTGTCTTTGTGACCGTTTGTCTCAACCAGGATGTATATGGTGCTCTTGTTTCAACCACCTAGAGGTGTTGTGATTGAAACGAAAGTGGTTGTGAGAACCTATTAAACTAAACAAGACTACTCAAAACATAAAACACAGTCGATCGCTAATTAATCACATACCCAAAAATATGGGTAAATTAAAATCAATTTTAACATCAACACCAACTAAGAAACATTTGCATAAGAGCCCAATATCTTTCTTGTATCCATACTATGACAAGAATTTGATACAAATTGTTCTATCACCTTAGCCACAACATATATACATAGGAGAACAATATTTTTATAAGCCACACAACAAACATTAGCATGCTAACAAAATTACAATTCGTTTGAAACACCATATACAAACTTTTCCTACCCAGACTTAAGAGTACAAGGATGACTCTAGAACACACTAGACATCTAAACAACTTTCTCAAAGATTCATTACAATAGCTTCTCTTTTCTGCCACAGGTTTTTGTTCATTACTTCTGATTACCTAAAAAGATGTGATGAGCAACAAGGGTGAGACCCATGTCCCAGCAAGAGATATAACCTCCAACAATGTTTATTGATTCCAACATTTTAAATAATACATAACTGAGCAATTGGAGTATTTAATAATCAATTGAACAGATTGAACACTTCAAGTATGCTAACTAGACTAAGCAATTAATCCTAGCAACAAGTATGATTATCAATGTATATATAGGTAGCAAATAAATCCATTTTTCTAGATAGATATCTACTCAAATTTGATCAAACTACATCTAGTAACAATCACCATCATTAATATGACTATCATCATATCCCTTGCTAACCCCACAAACAATATAGTAGCATAGGCATCCCTGACATCATGAATGTGTCTAGTAACATAACATGTCTATAAATATTGGCATCTCAAATAAAGGGAATATATATATATATATATATATATATATATATATATATATATATATATATATATATATATATCATAAGTAGAACTAACATCATAGCACAATTAACTGCATAAGCATGATTAGCAGTTTAAGCGTTTCTAATTACATAGGCTTGGCTACAATATGAAACATATCTAACAACATAATCTTAACCATCAGTGTCAGTATACTTGGAAACATAAGTATGTTTACAACATGAACATAACTACAACATAAGAATATCTATTATCTCTTATTGTACTATACATGATCTCAGTGAAGAGAAAGCAAACAAGGGTTATCATCCAATATGAAGTGTTTGTATAACCCTAAAAAGATATGCTACATGACTATCTTACATCTTTTATTATGCCCTGGGGAATTTGAATCATACCATCCAAAGTACAAATGACCCCTGCGAAGGGCTATTCGGTTTTGTACAAGATCTAGGAGTGCTGGTATCCTAAGATCTCTTCCCCTCGATCAGTACGAGTAAAACGATAGTGACATATCAATCAAAGATGCCACTACAATGACATATACTCAAGGTACTGACTACTAGTCCACTCTTGGTACAGGTTACGACACTAGAAACTAGGGTATACAAAACCCTCTAATCTGAGGTACAACCGCAGTTGTTCTCAATCACATCAAATTTTTTAGGCATGACCTAGCCATCCTCCATAACCTGCATTGTGGATGACAAGGATATATCATCAACTTGACACCCCCACATACTCAATAGTATGCATTCTGAGTTTCTCTTATGAATACTCATTTCACCATCCAACAAGTTATGACACTAAAGATGGCTCTACGACATAGGGCACTGCATGATTAGAGTTGCACTTGATTAGTTATGCCAATTGGGTGAATTAAGGATGCATCAAACAAGTGAACATACAAACCATAATTCACTTCTAGAAAGAATATAACTATCACCACTTCAAAAGATATAAAATGTGTGAAACATAAATTCTCATCTCATCATCACATGGTACTATTGACTTTCCATTCATGAGACTACACTAGTCATCATACAATCAGAAGATATAAATCCTTTTCACAATATCACAGGGTATCAACCCTTATCAACACAAGAGGATTGCACCTCATCAGGGCTCAACCATGCCCAAAGGTCATTAAGACCATCATACTATTCCCTGCAAGATCATCATTATCTTTGCATGCCTTAAACAAGGCTCAAGAACATCACTTACATATAATACACTGGATCAGCATAATTTTGCATTAATGAGCTAGGAGATATTCATAAACAATCATAGTAGGGTTATATTAACATTAAGAACATTCCTTTATTACATCAACATGCAAGGAATCTAGATATGATTAACCCACATCATATTCATATTGCACATGTTTAGCATAAGAAAGTATCAATCATGTGGCTATGATAACCAACAATTAACACATTATGGTTATGATCATATTAAGGAGGTTATTTCATCATCATGCCATCATATAAGAAGGTTAAACATGAATACTCATCTTTATCTATTTGCATTAGAGTCACGTTCAACAAGATAAATTATATTAATGTTACTAATCAACACTCATACCCAAACCCTAACTCACGACATCCCCATTGGATCATGGATGCATAAGGTGAAGCATCACCATCACATTCTATACTATACTCAAGTATTAACCACACATAAATCAAGATGTAACCATCGGGTTATAGCATACTAGAGCTTCAACAACAATAAGAGAGAACTCCATGATTGTATTAGTCATTCAAGGACTATTCATACCCAATTACCATCATTTAGTTATATTAAAGCTAGGTATGACAAGCTATACCGCATTAGGGTTACCCATTATTTCATTATGGAGATTTTAAATCAGAATCATATGAGGGAAAGGGTAAGACTACAAGTTGAAGGCATTGAACCATCATATTCTCATCATTAGAATCATACCATTACACTATAGGATTCACCCAAAACAATTGTAGTATTGATGCATCAACTTCTAACCATTAAATGTTGAAAAGGTAAAGCCATTGATCATTTACATAAGTAAAAATCTTGAACAAACCACCTATAAAGTTGTTGAGTTGTTCTCTAGAAAGAGCCACCATCAAACGCTTGATATCCCTTGATTAACAACATAAAAGTTCCATTGAGAGTAGGGTAAAACCCATAAGCGATTGTTTATTTAAAACAAGTCATTAGTAAATGAGATTCTTAAGTTGATCTCATAAAGGAAACCATTTAAATCACTTTATTAGGACCAACATATTACATTTAGGAATCATTCAAATTTATTGGATGAAGAAACATTAGATCTTAACCATTAGGTCAAGTCCGTATATTAAAACCATCAAATGGAGTATAGGTCCAACCATTGCATCAAATGACCCAAGAAACCATTAGTTTAAGGTTTAATTGATGCTAAAACTACATGATTAACTCACCATAGGTGGTGGAGACCTAACTCACCATCAGTAGTGACCATTAAGTCACCATAGGTTGTTAGATCAACACTATATTTATTAATCATCATCGAATATCAAACTAATATCACCATTGATTAATAGCATCATTAGGGTACTTAGTTGTTAATCACTAAGATTCTAATTAGGCCAAAACCTGACCTAAGGGGTAAATGTCAGTTGAAAGTCACCACTATCATCTATCATGAAGACAACACCATCGGTTGTTGCAATGGTACCTCCATTGAGTCATGTGTTTATAGAAGAAATAAGCTTTAAACCCTAAAATTGACCATTGGTTGATAGGTGTTTAACACCATCGATTGTCAAAACAACCTGATCCAAGTCATATTATACCTTAGGAATAATGTAAACATGATCATAGTTTCATCTAGAACTGAAATTAGAATAGGGAACATTATAAAAATCAAAATCCAAGTCAAGCATAGCTTTTTAGTGCATGGATCATCATTTAAAAACAAGAACATGAGCTAGCAAGCTTATGGTAAGCAGTAAACGTGGAGAAAGTTATAAAACTTGCCTATAACTAGAAGATAAAATACCAAATATAAAAAACATGAGCATGTAGGTAGAAAATCCAAGCATAAGCTGTGAACTCGTCCATCTAACACCTTTCTTCATCTAATGAGCAAACCCTAAGCATAAGGAGTAAGAAAGGTAGGGTTTTAGAGATTTAGAGCAATTTCTACCATAGAACAGCAAGTTTTTGACCTAGAGAAAGGTAGGAGGAATTATCACAAAGAAATAAATGGAGGAAAGAAGGGGATTCTTACTCTTTTAGGTCAAGATCACTAGAAGGAAGCTTTTTAAACCCTAAAAGGAAGTAAAATGCAACCCTATATTCTTTTTCCAAGAAGATCCCCACTTTCATCTTCCTTGGATAGGAAATTTGCAGAAGAATATAGGGAGAATGAGGTTCATAGAAGGAGGGAAGTGTTGGAGATAAAATGGTTCGTTTGGGTGCTTCGGGAGAGGTATATGAAGCTTTAAAATAAAGAAAAAGAAAAAGTTGATGTTCTAGTATCTTTCCAAGTGTCCATGGAATTAAACTATTAAGAATAAACAAGCACACATACAAGAAGATATCCCACCATCCACATAGACCTTCTTAGATCTCCTTTGTCAAATTTCCAAGCCAATCAAATAATTCATTAGTTGATAGCTACTAACGGTAGCTCATCCATGAAGGGGAAACCCTAAAATACCCTTGAGGAAAATACCTTCAAACCATGGCTCAACTAGGAGCCCCATTTCTCAAAATACTAAATAATGATAAGATAACATCTAAGGAACATAATTTATGTGCAAAATTGCGAATAAAACCCCTCAATTGGGTACATTATAGAAAATTCCAAAATTAACATAAAATTGCATAACTTGCTCAAACAATGTCCAAATTGGACCAAATTTGAAACTTAAGCATATAATTTTATTTAAAATCATATAAAAGGGTTATATTAGGGTTATAAGCATTCAATTATGGTAATTAATCTTATTCAACTCATTAAGCAAGTTCAGGGGCCTTACAACTATAAACCCCTAATAGGGATTTCGCCCCTAAAATCAAAGGTAAACAAAGATGGGTACTTCATTTGCACCTCATACTCTTCCCTTTGCATGGTTACTTGCATAACGTGGTGATGTCACATCATTCATACATATCTCATCTTGGGTTAGTACAAAAACCTCCACCTAAGAAGACATTCTCAATATGGAATGTAGAAACTTGTTGTGTCACCTATACAACTCTAGTAGTAATGTTCAACTTTAAATTCTAGCTATCATCCTAAAATTATATATATTGTATCAACACATTACTCAAAATTCATACTCCTGGCTCTTATCAAACATAGAACATTATGTATCTCTTATCATATGTAACTTTATAAGGTTTCATCTCCATTCTCCTGTAATGGTTGTTGAAATTAAAAACTCAATCAACCATGTAGGCATCCCCTAATTTTTAAGGACTATGAGGAAGATGTTTTAGAGGATTCTCCAATTATTTCAATGGTGGATTGACCATCTGTTTGGTTGAAGAATCACACACTTGTATTGTTAACAAATATAACTTCTTGATTGACCTTGTTAGGGGTGGAGAAATGGCATTGTCTTCATCTTGTCAGGATTCACATAACATACTTAACAAATGCATTATAACTCCAAGAGGATACTCTAGTCAACCCCCAACTCACTATTGCTAGAATTTTCACACATAAGTACAGTTGCTTCAACATTCTTAAGATTAAGTAAAGATGCTAACCATGTTAATGACCAACTCAGAAATATGTTGAGGTTTCATCATTCAAAGCTTGCTACAACTTGTAAGACATGACCTGAACACTCTGGTTCTCCTATTCATAAATTTTATTGGTACATTGGTTAGTTTAAGGGACATAATCCTAAACTCATAATTGTCATTTAACTTGTGTCGTCCACTCTAACTCTTATCCATTGATATTCTAATCCTAGGTTTATCTTAAAGGAACACAGTAACACATGTCTGCTGATTAAGAAACCATCTATCCTTGATAGTGGTCTTTCACAACTATCACTAGACCATACACCACATTATATAATGACTTTTGTTTTCCTTCCAAACAACATTTAGAGGGTCATCATCAACTCTCTCTCTCTCTTACTAAGGGAGTGGAATACATGGAATATTCATTTAATAAACATCTCCAACCTTCACACACTTCCCTTATTGTTGATACATCTTGGATACTAGGATTCATTACATTGGTAACCACCTCATGAACTATAAGGAACTCACATCCTTATCTCATCTACTTTTACCAACGTAACAAATCTCAAGGCATATAAGAAGAGTCTTCCTAATTATTGGAAGGCTCAAAAGTAAACTCATCACAAACTTTATGCTCTTGGAACCATAGTCCAAGCAACCTTATGCTATAATAAACTATCCACCTTCATGTTTACAACGAATCCACACATACCAAGTGAAAATGATCCACTTGAAAGTTGTTCCCTAGAAAGGAAAGACACAAAGGGAAACACACTTCCCATGTCATAACAAAATTGTTTAAGGGTCACTAGAAAAAAGTATGCAATTCTATTTTTGTAACATCCCTGACCTGGGATATGCCTTAACCCTGGGAGTTTTGCTTAAGCAAGTTAATTAGATCCTTAATTTTATCTTGTGAAAAGTACTCAAGAGGAACTTATGTTTCAATTTTGGTCCTGTTTGAATAATGTTGAAGCAATGTTTGCTTATTTTGGACTAAAGTGAAAATTACCCAAGTTGAGGGGTTAACTTGCAAATGTTACATGATTAAATGTTCCTCATGTGTTGAAGCATCATGAGAATGAATATGATGCAGAGGTATAGCTTGGAAAAAGCTTGAGTACCAAGAAAGAGCTGATAAAGCAATGTTTGAGCATTAAAACCTAGTTTTGGTATAATATGCAATTTACCCATAACCTAGGGTTCAATATGAATATTACCACTTCAAAATAGTCCCTAATGTTTCTTGGAATCATTTATAGCAAAGAAAATGAGAGGGGCATCTCATTTGTATCATTTTGGAGGAGAGAGAATCTTGATATTAAAATAATCAAGATTTAAGCATAATTGAAACCCTAATTCAATTTAATGCAAAAATAAATAAAATAATTGAAGGGACTTCAACCAAAAACGATATGGTTGAATTTTATTAAGTGTGAACATCCTTGTGCCTTGCAAAGGCAATGAAAATATCCAAAGGAATGGATAACTCACTCACATTATTAAAAGAAAAAGTAATATCCACTAACTTATGGATATTACTTTTTTTTTGAAGTCACCGCCTTTCATTCATTTAAAATCAAGGTACAAAAAATACATCATCTTCAGCTGTTGTTTTCCATCTAACAGGCAAGGATACCTGATGGCTAAAATGACCAGCTAAATGTAATGCATCTTGAGAAACCAGATGAGCCAAAGAGTTATATGCTCTTTTTACATGGACAAAACATACAGAAGTAAAAGAAGAAGCAAGGTAGCAAATGTCTTCAGCTATCAACTCCAAGTAGTCCAATCTTTTCCTCGAGTTCTTCAAGGCTTTAATCACGTTCAAAGAGTCTAAGCATAACACCACTTTGCTTCCTTGATCCAGCTTTGACAGCGCGAACTGTATTCCCTCCCTTGTGGCCATAGCTTCGGCTATATCCGAGTTCCAATCCACCCTCATCCTCTTCTGGACAACACCCAAGAAACGTCCCAGCCCATCCCGAACCACCGCCCCCAGCCCACAACCTTCTCTTTCCCTCACCGCCGTGTCAACATGCACCCAAATCCAACTATCATCCACACCCCGCTCGATGAGGTCACTCACCTTGGACACGGACAGGTCCATACTGACATCCCGACGTGCTCCCCCGCTACTACTGTTTTCTACCTCCCTTCCTCCATTAGCCTTTCTATAATCTAAAAGCATGGCTCTACGAGTGAGAAGGATGGGTCGGGTAAAGGGTGCTTCATCATTGAATATCTTATTGGTGTGGCATGTCCAAATAGTCCACCAAACAACCATAAGTTCATCAAGTTCTTCCGTCGTGCATCTTTCCCAAAGGGCCAGTAATTCATCGTGCAGATGGTTTCCAGCAACCAGACGTAATGAACTATCTAACCAACTCACCTGTCTCACCATTTCCACCCCCGAGCACTTCCCAAGCATATGAGGGATAGTTTCTTCATTAGTTGCACATATTGGGCATATTCCATCAGCCGTGACATGTCTTTCCCGTAGCCTCCCTTTGGTTGCTACACTACCCGTTGTTAGACGCCATAGAAAATGGGAAAGCTTCGGGGGCCATTTCCTATCCCAGATAAACTTCCACAGTTCATGGGGGACTTGTCCTTCACGCCTTCTCACGCCATTGCTTCCTAGTAATCCCAGCCAGTAAGCTGGACGAACAGTGAAAGTACCATCCTTGCCCGGCCACCAGAACAAATTATCCACTATCTCCCTGCTAGACAGTGAGATAGACAAAATCTGCGATACAATATCTCTGAGAAAAATATCAAGAAGCTTGTCCATGTTCCATTCCCTGCTAATGTCCCGCATCAGGTCGCTCACCATGCTAGTATCTGTGCCAGCACCTGCTCTACCGGTATCCATATCCGCCCAGTCACCATGAAACCATCTGTTAGACCAGATTTTTATGCTCTGCCCGTTACCAACATGCCACATGATGCCCTCCCTAAATAGAGCTTTCGCCCCCCATAGATTGTGCCAAGTGTAGCTCAGAATTAGACCAAGACGTGCCTCTAAAATAGTGTTGCTCGGATAGTACTTTGCTTCCAAGAACCTTTCCGCCAAAGTCTCTGGTTTAGTATGTAGCCTCCATAATTGTCTAGCAAGCAACGCCTGGTTGAAGACTGACATATCTCTAAAGCCCATACCTCCCTCTCTTTTAGACTTACACAGGCCTGCCCAACAAATCCAAGAAATTTTCCTTTCTCCCATCTTCGCTCCCCACCAAAAACGTGCCACCATAGAGTTAAGATCATCTATGAATCCCGCCGGTAACTGGAATATGCTCATGACGTATGTAGGAATCGCCTGGACCACTGCCTTGATGAGAACTTCTTTTCCTGGCTTGGATAAAAGTTTCTCCTTCCAACCCTGAAGTTTGATGCTCACCCTTTCTCTTATATAATCAAACACCTTCTTCTTCGACCTGAGAAGAGGGGTGGTCCCAGTAAACCTGACAGATATATGAAGGCTTTTCGGGACGTCATTGATGATTGTGCTTTGCTGGACTTGGGTTTCTCTAGGAATACCTATACCTGTAGAAGGGGTATTACTGTCCAAACACTGGTGGAGGAGCGGATGGATAGATTCCTGGTCAGTGACGATTGGCGCAGTATTTATACGGGAAGTTGGGTTCATCATATACCTTTCTACAAGTCGGACCACGCTCCCATTGTTTTGCATGTGGTGGTGGGTGAGGAAAAGAAACGAAGGAGGCATAACCGGTTCTTTTTTGAACTGATGTGGTTATCTGAGGAGGGATGCAAAGAGACAGTAAATGTGGCTTGGGAGGTGAGTGCGGATGTGGATCTTAAAGGGAGGCTGGATAGAGTTAGTGGTGAGCTAACAAAGTGGGCTGATGTAAAATTTGGAGCAATAAAGAAAAAGATTAAAATGACTGAGCGTCTTCTTGGGGAGGAATAGAAAAAATGGCCTGATGGGAGGACTCTTCAGAGATGTGAGGAACTAGCTAATGAGCTTGAGAAACTACATCAGGATGACGAAACATATTGGTGTGCCAGAGCAAGGGTGAAAGAGATGAAGGAAGGGGATAGAAATACCTATTATTTCCACCATAAAGCTTCACAGAGACAGAAAAAAAATAATATCACGGGTTGAGGGATGATAGAGGAATTTGGAGAACTGAGGATAAAGACATTCTGGGCATTAATGAAAATTTCTTTGCAAAGCTTTTTGAGGCAGGTCAAACCGTGGGTACGGAAGAGGCTGTGGCAGGAATTGAAAATAAGATTCATACATCCATGTCAGTGGCTTTAGAGGCTGATCTGTGTGAAGACGAGATCAAGGCGGCGGTGTTTCAAATGCACCCGAATAAGGCGCCAGGACTGGACGGTTTGAATCCTATGTTCTACCAAAAATTCTGGCAGGTGATTGGAAGGGATATAGCCAACTATATAAAAGGGTGGTGGAAAAGGGAGTACTCATTCCAAGGTTTTAATGATACCTTGGTGGTGCTGATTCTGAAGATAAAAAAGCCCAAAGTAGATGCTGATTTCTGGCCTATCAGTTTATGCAATGTCATTTATAAAATTGCTACCAAGATGTTGACAACTAGAGTGAAACCGTTCATGGAAAGAATTATTTCTGAAAACCAAAGTGCTTTTGTTCCGGGCAGAATGATAACGAATAATGCTCTCATTGCATATGAGTGTTTTCATGCCATGAAGGGAGGCAAAGGAGGTCAAAAGGGGCATGTTGTGCTAAAGCTTGATATGATGAAAGCATATGATAGAGTTGAGTGGTTCTTTCTAGGAAAAGTTATGGAAAATTTTGGATTTAGCGGTAGATGGAGGAATAGGGTGTTGTATTGTGTATCCTCAGTCTCTCACATGTTTATAGCCAATGGGGAAAGAGCAAACACCTTCCAGCCTTCACGAGGACTACGATAGTGTGACCCACTATCTCCTTATCTTTTCATTCTTTGTGCGGATGGTTTTTCTACTCTCCTAAACCTCACGGTCAATGCAAATACCATTCATGGTATGAGCATTTTCCGGGGGGGGGGGATCTCACACTTATTTTTTGCAGATGATAGTATCTTGTTTTCTAGAGGGACAAGGAATGAATGCCTAAAAATAGCTAAAATTGTCAGCCAATACGAGCAGGCATCGGGTTAAAAAGTCAATCTTTCCAAGTCCGAGATCGCTTTTAGCAAAAAGATACCGAGATGAAAAAGAGACGAGCTGTGAGATATCCTGGGAGTGAAGGAGGTGCATAGGAAGGCATCCTATTTGGGACTCCCTACGGCTATGGTTATTTGTAATCTCATTTAAATCACTGAAGAACACTTTATGGCCTCTCCCCTTACTTGAAACCTGTCTCATAAGATCCCACGTCTTGTGCTTCTCCGCCTGTGCTGACCAGCCATAAATACCACATGCCAACCATTTTGTGTTAGTCTTTTCATCGTCAATCATGCATTCCACATGTCTACTCGAGTAACCGATGATGTCCATGTTTACCCCACACCACCAAAACCCCAAACCACCTGCCCTTCCAGTGCTAGAAATGCAAAGCCCATCCACAAAGCCACATCTTCTTTTTACTGTTTCCAGTAACTTGTCTTCTAACATAGTTTCCATGAGGAACACTATGTCGGGCCACTCACCCCAACACAAAGATCGGAGTGCATCTACCGATGTCGGGCGACCCAGACCCCGACAATTCCAACTAAGTATTTTCATTACTGTTCACGGGGTTGGGTTGGCCCAACGCCCACTACTTGGTGGTTTACACCTGACGGAGACTCGTCTAAAACAGAGATGCTCAAACTTCCCCTCCTTGATTTTTTTGTTTGCACTACTACCTAGTACTGTCCATCTATATTGGGTAGTATCAACTCTTGTTTGCCCGTTTCCTCTGGTTCCCTACGTCTTTTTGTAGCACCCATCCTCGTGGTCACCTGACCCCTTGAGCAGACAGACTGACTCTTCAGTATGGACTCGCACACTATCTTCTTTGCACCCCTGGATCTAAGACACAACATCTTCTGTTCTCAGGCTTTCCTCCATTGATTCTCTAGCGCCTCTCCTTCCTTCCCTGGAAACATCTGAAGCTCATCGGGCAGAACTACCCTGGTCACCTTCATGCCTGGTCTAATCGGCATTGCTCCACTGACCCTCTCGACTCCCGATGAAGCCCATTGCTCCACAATAGAGGCATCCCTGCCCCCATGAACGGCTGCCCCCTGTAGTTGTTCTTTGTTACTTTCCACTGCTGGACCTTTACCCCGATTCAGGATCTCCTTGGCCTGCTGACTTTGTTTACTCACCGCTATGTAGTCCTTCTCCCATGGTTCTTCCCCCTTTGATTCTGAGTCCCCGACGTTTGGGTGTCAAGGTTCATCAGAGCCTCTGTGATGTATGACCTTCGAGCCTGAGGAAACTAACGACCCCTCGCCGCTCTCTTCTCCTTCATGTTCATCTCAGTCTCTCGCACCACTCCCTGCGCCGGCGTCGCGTCCATAGGTATCTCCTCGCCGTGGCCTTGTACACCTTCCCAGCTCGTAGATTGAGTCTCCTCAGCAGTCTCTGCCACCGTCTTCACTCCAGACATTGTGTCGGATGCTGACACCTGTGAGCGACTTTGAGTTTGGAAGAACAAACCCTTCTTGGTCCTCAACCTGGTTCCTCTGAGCAACTCTTCCTCTATCGGAATCCTTGGTCGCCGCGGAGACACCTTGAGCCAGGATCCGTAGCCCCGCTGGTTCTCTCCTTCATCATCGAACTCCCTGCAATCCTTATCGATGTGCCCCATCTTGCCGCAGATGTAAGAAAAAGACGGCAATATTTCATACTTCAATTCAACGTCCACGGTAGCCCCTTCGCACCCCCTTACTCGCTGGAAATGTTAATTGGCTTATTAATGTCAATTCCCACCCCGACTCTCACAGATGTTTCCCATCCTAAAACATCACAGTCCAACTTAATTACTTTGCCTATCTTCTCCGTCATCTTCCTGATCGACGTCTCTGTGCGGAACCCTAACGACACGTTATACAGCCTCACCCAGATTTGGCACTCATGAAACTGGATCTTCCCCGACTGGTCTATCGGATCTACCTCCTTGATAAGAAAGATCTTATTGTCAAAATTCCAGGGACCTCCTTCAATAACTTTTTGTTTGTCCTTCCAGTGGGTAAACTGGATAGCAAAAGTTGAAGCATCAATGGATCTGAACATGACTCCGCTCATCAAACCCCAAGCCTAGGCTAGGGTTTTCTTCATTGCCCCAAAATTGTATGAACGATATGTAAAGATATGACCAATTAGAGCTAGTTCCATGTGATCAGGGACTTTCCGTCCCTCTTCGTCTTCAATCTCTGCCACCACCTGCTCTTCATCTATTATTCTTAGTCTCTCACACTACTCGACCAGGAACTCCGCCATCCTAGATACTGAGCTATGTCCGAGTGGGATCAAACACCCACAGTAGAACACTTGGACCTGCAAGAGAAAAGAAAGACAGGATGTTCCCGCTTAGGGGGGTAGCTACCACTGCCTCCAAAACCTAATCATCGACTTGCGTCGCCGCAACGACGACCAGGGAGAGTGCAGGGCAGAGATGAAGTTTATTTAATACTTATGGATATTACTATTATATGATTAAGGTGCTTAATTTTCTTTTCCTTAATTCATGGATAATGAAGAGGAATTCAGAGGTGATAAAGATATCTTTTCATGCAAGGAATTGAGAGGGAGGAGGTGGCACTAATTTTGGAATTAAAATATTTTTATAAGGCATTTTCTCTCTCATTGATTTCCTTATAAAACACCTTTTACAACTCAAATCAAAGGCTTTTTCGAATCCACTTCTTCTCTTTTCTTGCAAACCGACCAAAGGAGCTTTGGAGGATCAGGAGGACGACCCCCAACCTGTTGGTAAGCTTCTTGACCTTCTTTCACCTTGATTTCATGGTGGAAATCACAAATCAATACATGATTTGTTCTTATCTCGATCCCATATTCATTTCTAACCATTCCTTTTCACTCAAAGCTTGAGGACGAGCCTTGGGATAGTGAAAGGAGTTGCATCCACCATTGTTGACGTGAGCTTGAAGCTTGAAAGCTCAATTGGAGGAGGGTTTTATAACTTGAACCCTTATTATTGTTATTGCATTCAATTCCTTATCAATTGTTGATCATTTGTTCTTCTTTAAATTCACTTCATCAAATCAATAGAACCACCATGAAAATTACAGCAAAAATATGAAGGATCGTAGCTTGATGATGATGGCATCATCCTAAGCAGAAACCTCAAAAATATCCTAGGCAAACGGTTTGCAAACCATTTAGAGTATTAGATCCCAAACCGTTTAGAAGGGTTGACCATTTGGATGGGTTGACCATTTGAGGTCAGGACCCTAGTACATCTTGGATGATGATCTAATGGATCCAATTGATTAATTCAATGTATGGACAATCTTCCAATTAGAAACCCTAATCAGGTTAAGTGCTGAAATTTTAATTGATTGATCTAAAACTTTGGGTTGATTAACCCAAACAGTATCAAGACCGTTTGGAGATCACCCAAATGGTATCAAGACCGTTTGGAGGTTAACCAAGACCGTTTGGAGGTCTATGGTTGATTATGGTTGAGTTTTTGACAAACCAAAGATAGTAAATTGAAATACAAGCAATGGTTCAATTGGTGATCAATCTAAAGATCTAAACCCTAATGGAATTTCACAAATTTCAATGATGGGATGGGGAAACGGTCTCAAGACTGTTTGGAGGTCATCCAAATGACCTCAAGACTGTTTGGAGGTCATCCAAATGACCTCAAGACCGTTTAAGGTCAGGTCATAACATAATTTGAGGAAGATTCACTAATTTCAATTGAATCAATTCCACAATGTTAAACATTGATGGTTCCTCGATTTCAAAACCCTAATTGATGGTTTCTTGATTATAAACCCTAGTTCAATTGGATTCAAAACTCTAATTGAAGGTATAATTGAAGGGTGATTCAATGATTCAATTGAGGAATAAATCAGTAGTTCAATTGATAGATGGTTCAATGATTGAAACCCTGAATTGATTAAGTGTTGGAAGACATTTTTGGTCCATTTGGTTTTTAGAGAGTTTGGGCCAAATGGTCTTAAGACCGTTTCAGTCCAAACGGTCTCAAGACCGTTTGAGACCAAATAGTCTCAAACCGTTTGGAGACCCAAGTCCATTCAGTTTCAAACCGTTTGGAGCATCAATGGTCCATAATGTTTGGATGTTTCAATGTGGTTAAGTCAATTGGAAACCCAATGTAATGAAAGATAAAATGACCCTATGGTTGTCACTGATTTATCTCAAAGATAATCACTAGGGTTTACCCTTAAGGTACCAAGTGATTGGTAACCCTAAATGAGTTAATCCATGAAGCTTAGATAAGCAATATTTCAATACACTATGTCAACCCTAATTGAATGTATTTAATTAAAGGGTTGCTTGACCTTAATTGTCCAAGTTTGACATAGTCAACATCCTAGAGAGGATGAGAGAGAGAGGAATCCATACATGTAAGATAAGCATGTAATGGATAGGCCTCAAACACCTTCAATATGATTAAACTAAGATTTTAGGGTATGATCTTTGATGAAGGGATCATGAAACCATAACTAAGAAGGTTGATGAACATTAACCCTAATCAAGGGAAATGCTAGGTGTAACCCTAATCTAGGTTAGGGATGAAACCCTAGTTGAGGGTGATTCCATGAGAAACCCCAGCTGAGGGTGATTCCATGAGAAACCCTAGTTGAGGGTGATTCCATGTGAAACCCTAATTAAGGGTGATGCCATGTGAAACCCTAGTTGAGGGTGATTCCATGAGAAACCCTAATGGAGGGTGATGCCTTGTGAAACCCTATGCAATGGCATGATGAGGAGCCCTAATACAGGGTGAAGGTATGTGAAACTCTAATTTTGAGTTATAATACATGAAGCCCTAATTTTAGGCAATATGATGATAAACCATAATCCTAATCCCTGGGTAATGGTATGAGAGAATCCCTAATGATAAAATAAGGGATAATACCATAAAGGTGAAAAAGATCAAGTAGTTGATATTAGGAAACCCTGTAGTAAGCAATGCCTTAACCTAAAATGAGTCCATATCACTAAAGATAGTTGGACCATTCTTGTGTGTGACCTATGCAAATAATGGTAAGAGTGATAGGTTAGTGGATGAAAGTATTATAATATGGGAAATACATTAACCCAAGATAAGTTGATAACTCAAGAAAGTTGGAAGTAAGGAGGAAAGTGATACATCAAGATATGATAGATATCACTTTTAGCATTTCAGGGTTGACATACCTTGATGCACCTCAAATCCAATATACTTGGATAAGAAACAAAGAAGTGTGTGTTATGGAAATTGTTACAATAAAGATATAATGAATTCAATGCACTTTGACAAGTGTCGACTAACATACTATAAGAAAGGGGTTAAGCCAAGATAGTGAGTATGATGTATTCATACTATGGTAAGGATGAGAGTTGAACTCATACCTTGAATTGATAACCATTAATGACACATGATGAGAGTTATAAGCATGAGCAAATACTTATGATATCAATGAATGCTCCTAGAGGAGTGGAACAATAAATTAGGGTTGTATTGCTAATATAAACATAAAACCTTAATTAATGTGAAATGGGGAACCCTAACCCTAATTTTGGGTAAAGGGATGAAAAGCCCTACTTGATGGTAAACCCTAACTCTATTGAGGGAATTTTGGTGTTACTATGGTATTGCATGGTGTAATGTGAAATTATCATGACTATTATCATGTGTATTAACCATGCAGATATCATGAGATGATAAACATAGCCAGATTTGAGCTATGATATTTATATAATAGAAATGTTGATTGGCCTTGTATGCCATTATGTTTTTGTTGCTTAGTAAGAAGTAACAAGATGTGTATGAGCTTATGATCCATTATATTAATTGTTGCCCAATGAGTGGTGACAAGATGTGCAGTGACCTGGTGAGCCATGTGAGATGCTTGTGTAACAAGTATCATGTATACCTTGGTCAAATGACCTGAAGGTAATAGTTACCTAAGAAGTGGTAACATGTTCAGTCATGAACTGAGGGTTTGAATGCCCAGATTCAATAGTCATGATGATGATGTTGTTGAGAAGTGAGATCTTCCAAGTAATGAGATAAGGGATAGAGATCCCAATGTTTTACAAAGTTTTGAAAAGTATTGATGGAAGTATTACATGTTTCTTTGTAGCATTTGTCATAATAATTCATGTTTGAGAACTTGACTAATGCTAAAAGAATATGATAATGTACTTAATTAATTAAGTGAAATCATATCATGTAGATCCCTGACCATAGATCCATCATCGTCGGTAATTTGGTGATGGTGAAATGGGTTGCTCCGTGGCAAAAACCCGGCATGCATATTTTTGAATATGTGGGGGTTGATGGGCGAACATATCCTTACGTCCTAACAGGGGAATTGATGGAAGGTAAACATTAAACCTCTCAATCCTTCATTGTTTGTATTGGGATGGATGTATCACCCATCTCCCGATGATTGGGATAGATGCAGTACACATCTCCCAATAATACTAATGTCGGATCGATGGAGGTAAACATGAAATCTCTCAATTGTGAAGAGAGTGTAGCTGACCCTACCTCTATAGCGAAGTTGCCACTATACCCTGGCAAGCTATGTAGCAGAGACACAAGATGTCCTGCATGTGATCTCGCATTGACCGAGAGGTGGGAGGTCTTAGAAGTTGGCTCTTCCATTGATCTTGCATGGTACCAATTTCAACTTCGCAATGGTCGTTTGGAGTATAAGAGGTATACCTCATCTCCCCAGGGAATTAGTATGATTGTAAAATGTAATCATCCATATAGCATGTTTGCTTAAGGATTGAATATGGAAATTTACTAGATGATGTTACATTTCTGTTATACATCTCTAGTTGATAGATGTTATTTATATCTCCTAATATTCATTGCAAGTAGATGAATGAATCACAACTCTACCATGGGTAGATTCAATGTCCTCCTTATGAAAGGGGATTACTTTACTTTGATCATACAGTGATCCATCTACTGTTAAATATATAAGATTTCTCTGCTCAGTTTTATTCTAATAAACTGCAATAATAATGTTTTGGCGGAGAGTTATATCTCTCGCTGGGGCAATTTTCAATTGTCTCACCCCCATGGGATCCAATGTTTTTAGGTGGACGTGGACAAGGAAATAGAAATCCCTACAATAGAGGAAGGACAGCAACATCAGGGACAATAGTAAGATCTCAGGTGGAGATACTGTCTGCCAAGTCATATAGATAGTAGTCCTATGTGTCATCTCTGTACTCTCAGGTCCTCAGAGTTAGTAGTTAATGCTTTTAATGAATCGATCTGAGATCTTGGCTTGATGCCTCGAAGTTCTTATACTACTTGTGTACAGTTCTAATAGGGCAGTTAATGTTTGTAATCCTCGAGAAGAGATGGTACAAGTTATGTACTTATGAACCAGGATGCAAATGTTATACATTGGTTCTTGATGAAAGAGTTTTCCTATGTTTGGATCCCTTTGCAAAAAGGTTTTAATTTTTAGTGATTTTTCAGTAATTGCGTTGTTAACAATCGCTTATGCTTAAGTAAATCATGTTTTTGTAAATTGGATGCAACAATTTCCTTTATGCATGTTACAACTTCTTATGTATCATTTTACCTTTTTCATTTCAGGTTCCTTTCCATTAGCATAGGAATCATCATGATTAACATATCTCATTACTCCTTCCTTGATGACTATTTATCCCACTAGGGTATGTTATCTTTTTTTATTATGTTTTTCAACCGCTTATCAACAGGTAAAACATCATATTCTTCATTTTCTTCATTTAACAAGGATCATCTCCCTTAATTTCTTTCACATGCCATGCTGATTTTACATTAACACTTTCTTACACACATAGGTTGGTCTGATATTAACTCAGGTTTCACCTTATTCCTTTGTCACTGTTCCCATTTATCTTCTCATTTTTAATTATTATAGGAGTTCTCTCCATCTTATGTGAATTTCAATACCTTGAATCACTTTATGAGAACATATTTATATGTATTTTACTTTATTATCTTCTTGAATTACATCTTCAAGAAATACTCTTTTTATTATTTGCATTTGGATTTAGATTTTATGTTATTGTATCTTTCTCTTATAGTTACTGAAAATTCACGTTTTGATAGTTAATGATGTAATTCTCATCTTCTCTTGAGGTAATATTGAGTTATCTATACGATGATTACTGATTTATTATGCTCTTTAGATTGTTTCAAAATGGCTACTTGATCAGAGTAATGAAAATGATAGAAATCTAAAAGTTCCATACTTGCCTTTTCTTCAATAATTCATACCTGGCCAGGGCACCCAAGTATTGAGATTAGGTAGTATGCACCATGTTTTTATGTCATATTCCTTACTAAAACATCATCCTAATTCTAAGTCCTAGTGTCCCTATAGACTCAGTGAACCTAAAGCTCTGATACCAACTTCTGAGAACCCGTTACACTAAATGAGATTACTCAAAACATAAAACACAATCAATCACTAATTAATCACATACCCAAAAATATGGGTAAATGAAAACTGATTTCAACATCAACACCCACTCAGAAACATTTACATAAGAGCCCAATATCTTTCTTGTATCCATACTATGACAAGAATTTGATACAAATTGTTCTATCACCTTAGCCACAACATATATACACATGAGAACAATATTTGTATATGTCATACAACAAACATTAACATGCTAAAAAAATTTTGATTCGTTTGAAACACCATATACAAATGTTTCTTGTTCACACCTGAGAGTACAGGGATGACTCTAGGACACACTAGACATCTAAACAACTTTCTCAAATATTCATTTCTATAGCTTTTTCTTTTCTGCCACATGTTTCTTTTAGTCACTTCTGATTACCTAAAAAGATTTGGAAAACCACAAGGGTGAGACCCATGTTCCAGCAAGAGATATAACCTCCAACAATGTTTATTGATTCCAACATTTTAAATAGTACATAACTGAGCAGTTGGAGTATTTAATAATCAATTGAACAGATTGAACACTTCAAGTATGCTAAATAGATTAAGCAATTAATCTTAGCAACATGTATAATTATCAATGTATATATAGGTAGTAAGTAAATTCATTTCTCTAGATAGATAACTACTCAAATTTTATCAAACTACATCTAATAACAATCATCATCATTAATGTGACTATCATCATATTCCTTTCTAACAACACAAACAATCTAGTATCATAAGCATCCCTGACATCATGAATATATCTAGTAACATAACATGGCTATCAATATTGGCATCTCAAATAACGGGAATAAACATATATCATAAGTAGAACTGACTTCATAGCACAATTAACTACTTAAGCATGATTAGCAATTTAAGCATTTCTAATTACATAGGCATGGCTACAATATTAAAAATATCTAACAACATCATGTTAACCATCAGTGTCAGTATACTTGACAGCATAAGCATGTTTACAACATGAGCATAACTACAACATAAGCATATCTATTATCTCTTATTATACAACATGATCATAACTACAACATCAGAAGTTTCTTCTCACTTTCTTCCTTCTTCCTTTGGTTTGGCCTAGGCTTTCTTGCTTTCTTTTCTTGAGCTATCCTTGATCTTGGTTTCTTCTTCTTCTTTAGATGATCTTGTGGTTGAAAGTGGAGTCTTTGGTGGAGCCTATGGTGGAGCCCCATCAGCATCCTAGATGATTGTGTGCTTGGATCTTGTGATCCTTAGAGTTGATCATCCTTAAGGTGGGTTATATAACACTCTACCCTCTCTATTATTGCATTTTATTTACATGCATTGTTGTTTCTCTCTCTAAAACGTACCCTTAATTTTCTAGTAGATGATACCATGCTTTAGAACTTGAACAATGATGATTATCATGCTTGTTTGATTAGAATCCAAACCCTAATTTATGGTACCCAATTTTGAGAAGATGGTGAAATGTGTCAACTTTCTCTATCTTTTGATCTTGGTTTTAATCACATGCATGAGGTTCATATACCTCGATGTAACATGGAGCTATAGGTTCTATTTGGATGTTTTAAACATCGGCTTATTCACTCTTACATGAGGTTCTTTCATGGTGATTTCATGACATCTGTTTTAGGGTTTTTGGTGACTATTTTTGTAAGAAGTTGTCTCTTTGATTATTGTGGTTTTCCTTGATGTAATCTTCTACTTTTGGCCACAGAATACTTTTGTTTTGATCTTAGTTAATCCATGTTTTGATGTCGGTCTTTTTCCTTTATGGTATCTTGACCTTGCTGGTCGCTACACCATGTTACTTCTTGGGTCGAGACACTATGACCTATATGGTGATGGTCAAGACATGCTTTTAGTTTTGGTCGAGACACCACGTATAGAGGTGGTTTAGACATGTGTTTGGTTGAGATCGAGACATGTGTTTTAAAGGGGGGTCAAAACCTTAATCCTTGGGGAAGTCAAAACCTAGTTGGGTGCGGTCGAGACACCTAGTTGGTTGCGGTAAATACACCTAGTTGGTTGTGGTCAAGATGCCTTGCATGAAGGTGGTCGATACACTTGTTTCATGAGTGGTCGAGACAAATACATGATCATATAATCAATACATGTGTATGAGTAAGCAAGTAATCAACTATGTATAGTGTTGTATGAATGATTGTTTAGTTAACCCTAATCATGTTTCTTAACTCTAATATGTTCCAAGAAAGTGGGAGGTGGTGTACCTAGGGTTTAGTGATTGAATGTAACCATAAAATCCTAATTGGATATGTATGGAACCCTAACCCTAATTCTAGGGATTAGTGATGTGTTTATTTGTCTCTCTCCCTAGTTGGTTATCATATTATAATGTCTCTCTCTTTTTTATGAAACCCTAACCTTACAGGTGAAATGAATGCCACGACTTGTGTATGTTGTGGTGATAATTACATGATACAAGGTGATGGCTATATGCCTCGATGAGATATATGAGATCATATTTATTTGATGGGTCCTATGACCTGGTGAAGGATTGATGCCTATTGTGAGGTGATATCCTATAATGATATGATTTAGGGATCTATATTCTCCAGTGATGTGACATTGGTGATGGCCTGTGAATGGTAATGATACAAGTATCTTATCATGGTAATGTGACTAGTTTGCACCTTCTACATTTTATATCTTCTAGAGCTACACCATTACCTTATCTTTGTAGAACTTGTTTTGGATTTGTACATTGTAACTAGATTGATGCTAAATGCCACTCAGTTGGTATAACTAAGAAAGGGAAACTCTAATCATGTAGGTGCCTTGTGTCATAGATCCATTCCAATGTTAGTCTTAGTGTTGGATGGTGAAATGAGTTATTCCTGTAAGAAACTAAGAGAACATGTTTTTGAATATGTTAGTGTGCAAGTCAGATATCTCATTGCGACCACAATTATAGGTTGTGTGAGACGGGCATGCATGAGATAGTCTCCTTATGATATGTGATAGGCAATAGTATACTGCATGTGATGCCTCTTTTTAGAATGACTATGTGTGAGCGTATTCTTCTAGCACCATACCTGTACTAAGGTGGGCTGTGTGGTTATATATGGGCCATGCATGAGCCAATCCTTCAAATTGACTATATGTTGTTGTTGTTACAGTTGACTGATATGTCTCTACGGTGTATTCTCTTATGCTGAACATGAGGTGTTGGGGAGTTTGTGGACTCCAACTCTTCCATTGACCTTGTATAGCACCAATTTTGACTTAGCAGTAGTTGGTTGGATTTGGGTGGTGTGACTCAAATCCTCAGTGCCATAATAAAATACGTAATACATCCGTGTAGTATATTTTTCTCAAGGACAAATGCAAATAACATTGGATGAGCCTGTGCCTTGATTTTGTATAGTCTAGTTGATAGAAGATATACATGTTCTTCATATCCCTTGTTAAAGTATTAATTTTTCTACTATTTAGTGATAACTGTGGAGTTACCTATTGTGCTTTATCTGTTGGATATATATCATTTAGTTGATCCTCAACTTACTAAGTATTTTATTTACCTGCTTAGTTATTTGTGCTTTAATAGACATTGGCGAGAGAGTTATATCTCTCATTGGGACATTTGGTCTCACCCTGTGGGTTCCCACATCTTTTAGGTGGTCGTGGACAAAGAGGTAGAGATTATGCAACTGAGGATGAGCAGTAGCTGATAAGGTTGGATGTGTTGCTAGTCTTTTAGTGATAGAGTCCTAGATGTCATCCCTATACACTTAGGTCGTTGGGATTGTTCTCGATGTGTTTTGTTGATACACAATTGATATGAGATTTTGGGTTTGTGAGCCCTGTATATGAGATATGGCATGTGTATATGTATATATGTGGAATTGATATCTCAAGTAACAAGTTGATGACATGAATGCTTGAGAATAGTGATGTAAGGACCATAATATAAGTTATGTGATACAAGTGGCATTGTTGTAGACTCATATGTAGCAAGTTCTATGCTAATGGTGCTTTTGCAAAACCAATTTTAATATACTATGTTTTCTGGTAATCCACATGTTTAGTTCTGATTCTGTGATTTGGTTTGAGTAATCTTGGTTGTGGAGCATTGGGGCATCACCGTTTGGTTGGTATCAAAGCATTAGGTTCACTGATTTTACAGAGACCTAGGAGTAGGGTTTGTGTCTATTCTAGTATCCTCTAGTATGTCTTATAGTTACTTATACTTATGTAGAAGTAGAAGAGTAGAAAAGATGTCTGGAGAACACGAATGACACATTGTAGAGAGCAGTGTTGTTGCACCCGGAGGTGGTGCAAGGGACCAAGAGAGAGATGATCGGGCACCTGAGGTACCGTAGCATGAATCGGCCATGGTGGAAAACCATGTGTTTCAATTTTTGTTTGGGTAGCTAATGGCAACGATGACGCACATGGAAGATAGATAGCATGCACCATAGCCAAGGGAGTTCTTCTCAATTTTGAATCTTTGAGCTTTATGAAAACCATTGAGATGTTGAGACTTGTTGGGGTTGTAGATTATGCCAGTATGACAAATCTAACACATGCAAATCTTTCATTGATAGAGTTTGAGAAGGCCTTCAAGATCCTCAACATTCCTGAGGCAGGAAAGATGAAGCATGTTGTATATCTTTTGAAGGGGAGTGTTGGACATTAGTGGGCCATTGAAGATGAGAAGAGGCCTAGTGCTGATATTAGTTGGGAAGAGTTCTGACATGAGTTCGTCAGTTGATACTTTCCTCAGACCTATCTAGATGAGAAGATATCCCAATTTGAGAGGATTCGACAGGGATCCATTTTGACCAACAAATAGAAGTGAAGTTTATGGAGTTGCAGAGGTTCTGTCCTCAAATGGCTTCTATAGATCGATAAAAGATCAAACACTTTGAGAAGGGGTTAAGTTCACAGTTATCTGATCTAGTGGCTGCTTTGGAGAACTGTGAGTGGTTTTCCATGTTTATGGAGTCAGTTCAAAGGATAGAGAGGTTAGTGGTTGAGAAGCATGAGAAGAGTGCTAAGAAAAGGCCAACATAGTATTAGGGACAATCGTCTAGAGTCTTTAAGAAGCCTAGGTTCTTGGCACCATCGACTCCACAAATGTTAAGTGCACAGACATATTGGTCACCATGTAGAGGTAGAGGTTGCAGTCTATCACCAACAGGAGCCCACAGTACAACATCAATGTTTGTGACAGGGCTGTCTAGGGCATGGTATGAGAGCAAGACTTACTACAACTATGCACTGATTGGGCATACAAGGCTGTATTGCCCTATGAATGATGGTGAGGTGACCCAAAACCCAAGGAAGAGTCAGTAGGGCTCGCATAGATATCCGTTCAGAATGGTGGAGGCTGAGGACATGGACAAGTGTCACATGATTGTTCTTCTAGACATGCTAGTAGAGGATAGGGACGATAATAGGCAACAAATCGATTCTATGTCATGAGTCAGTCAAAAGGAGTGATCAACCTGTGAGTGGTGATAGGTCATATGGAGTTATTTCATTTTGATTAGTCTTCTTCTTACTTGAAATCTATTTTTATGGACCCGAGTACAACACAATATTTTGTCACTTTGGAAGTGATTGATAGTTGTTCTTTACTTGTTAGTCATAGATGGGATAATCTTGATTTAGATACCCCATTAGTTGGTTTCATCGAGTTGCGGGAGGTGTTTCGTTCCTCTATCCTTTCTTTTTTAGGACATAGCATTCAAGTGGATCTCATACGACTTAATATGCATGGATTTAATATGATCTTTGGAATGAACACCTTGGAGAAGTATCATGTGGTCTTGGACTGTAGTTCTAAGGTGACAATGTTTGTATGTGCTGATGTGATGTGGATATTCCAAGGAAATAGGAAGATTCTTCTAATGTGTCTGGTGTCATCGATAGTGGCTGAGAAGCTGTGAGACAAGGCTATGATGCCTTTTTGGAACATGTGGTTGATGCTAAGGTGAGGATTCCTACTATGCAGGAGATTCCAATGGTCTGTGAGTTTGAGGATATGTTCCCCGGTGACTTCCTTGGTATCCCCCCACCCTGAGAGTTCAACTTTGAGATCAACCTAGTCCAGGGTACACATTTGATAGCTCAGACACCATACATTATGGCTCCAACTAAGATCAAAGAGTTAAAGAAACAGTTGCAAGAGCTACTTGAGAAAGGTTTCATCAGTTCGAGCATGTCTCCATGGGGTGCTCCAGTGTTGTTTGTAAAGAAGAAATATGGATGCCTGAGGCTGTGTATAGATTACAGACAACTGAACAAGGTGTCGATAAAGAACAAGTATCCCTTTCCATGGATTGAGGATTTGTCTGATCAATTATGAGATGTTGTAGTCTTTTCTAAGATAGACCTAAGATCTGGCTATCACCAGTTGTGGATTAAGGTGAATGACATACCTAAGTCAACTTTTAGGATGAGGTATGGTCATTCTGAGTTTGCGATTATGTCTTTTGGGCTACCAATGCACTGGAGGCACTCATAGACTTGATGAATAGGGTGTTCTAGTTGTTTCTTGATCAGTTAGTGGTGATCTTTATAGATGATATCCTGATATACTCTAGAGGTAGTGAGAAGCATGAACATCATGTTCATCAGACGTTGATTGTGTTGAGACAACATTCATTGTACGCCAATCAGTTAGAGTGAGTTTTGGCTAAAGGAGGTGTCCTTCTTATGACATGTGATATCTTCTAAGGGTGTTCCTATGGATCCCATGAAGGTTGATTCTGTGCAGGAATGGGAACAACCAAAGACTCTGATAGAAGTGTGTATTTTTCTAGGTTTGGCAGGATACTACAGGAGGTTCATCAAGAACTTTAGCTCTATGGTGTTACCCCTAATGAAGCTAACGAGGAAGGATGTGTCATTTGTCAAGGATAAAAAGTATCAGCATGCCTTTCAGTCATTGAAGGAGAAGTTGATAAGTGCACCTGTGCTAGTCTTTCCTAAGCAAGGGAAAATATACATATTTTTCTATGATGCGTCAAGGAATGGATTGGGTTGTGTGCTGATGCAGGATAAGAATGTGATCTCTTTTGCATCATGATAGTTGAAGAAGTAGGAAGAGAACTACCCAACCCATAATTTGGAGTTAGCAGTAGTAGTTCACGCCTTGAAGATATGGAGATACTAACTTATGGCGTGAAGTGCCAGATCTTCATAGATCACAAGAACTTGAAGTGCATCTTTTCACAATAGGAGTTGAATATTAGGCATCGACATTGGATGGATCTAATCAAGGACTATGATTTTACTATTGATTACCATCCAAGAAAGGTGAACGTCATGGTAGATGTGCTGAAAAGGAAATCCTCTTTGTCATCATCGATGGAGAAGGCACAGTTGTGTTCTTTGGTGTTCCATAAGCGAGACATGTTGGTCTCCTTATGTCAAGTGAATGTCCGGTTAAAGGTTTCTTTATTAGTTGGGTTGTTAGCATAGTTGCCAATGAAGCCTACGTTAAGGCAACATACAAATTGCACTCTCTACATAGATGAACTAAAGAAGAAGAAGGAGGGGATGGAAGTCTCGACCTTAGGTATCATGAAATAAACTTAAAATTCTTCTTTATCTTAGTTATATTATACCAAGTTATAGATCTTACATATATGATGTGTAGGATCTAGAAAGAATTGATGGCCTTTATGAAAGGACCAAGAAGGAACACTCATCAACATTGGAGCAAGTGTTGCTTCCATAGATAGAAGTAACTTTTAGTTTATTTCATCCCAAAGGGCATGTAATAGAGTTATGAACTACTATTTCATTTTTCCAATAAATAGAAACATTTTATTTCTGCATCTTGTATTGATAAGGATGTCTATCAATAAAATTCATGTTTCAATTTCAAAGATATGAACTTTTTTCGAAATGCCTTATTTATCTTGTGGTGCTGTGTATGCATGAGATAAAATAATAATACCTAAATGTTATTGATGGCTCAAACAATAAATTAGCATTAAAATCTAAACACATGAATGAGATATCCATCTCTAGGTTCCATGTTGATGGATAAACTAGACTCTCTTGGTTAATGAACCATTAAGAGATATGAATGTCTTATTTATTGGGCATGATAACAAGTCAATCTTCACTACATGTAGTGGGAGAATGACTATTCTATTAGGTATAATACATATTGATGTATATACATACCTATTGGAGTAAATGCTAATACTTCAGATATGGTATTTAATGAAATACCAATATGAATATCTTGAAATGTTCAAGAATATCATAAATGAAGAGCAAACTTGGTAAACATATTAACTCTTTGATATGATCAATGAATAAGATACTTAAACCAAATGCTTGAGGACCCTATGAGTAACTATGATAGTGTATAATAGAGAACTCATGATTAAGGCATGATGATGCCAAAATCAAAGAAGGAATCATTCTCTAAATAGTAAGAGTATGATCATCAAACAAATAACTAATCTTCTAGAATTCTTCTAAAGAACATGCTTTGCACTAAATAAAGGTACAAAAGGAGATTGAGAATCACAAGTGTTTTGGAAACTCAAATTCCTTATGTAATAGATACACCTCATATATCTAGTAGAAAACACCTTGAGCTTGATGGATAATGATATCCAACAAACTCAAATGTGATTAATTGGTCATATGATGATGAGCTAATAATCCATCTAGATGTTGTTGAGGAACCAAATTTTGAGTAATGGCTTGAAGTCATAAGATCCAAACTGACTTCCATGTGAACCAAATAAGGCATGACCTTAATGGTAGCACTTATAGGGATAAAACCCATAAGTGCAATTAAGTCTTAAGAGTTAAGAATGACATCGATGACATTTGAAGATCTTATTGGTTGAGATGAATTCAAGTGAGTTAATGGTGTTGAACCTGATGAATTTATTTAACCAATTGCAGTGGCTATAGGCCATAAAGGATCATGCTTTCTATTGGAACTTAAAGACTACAAAATTTTGCATATGGATATTAAAACCACATTCCTAGTAGGAATAACATGAGGTTGTGTATGTGACACAACCTAAAGAGTTTTATAGTTCTGATAATGCAAATGCAATCTATAAGTTACAAGAGATTAATCAATATGATTGATTAAATAAGAGCACTTCAGAACTGGAGTCTTTACTTTGATTATATAGTCAAAAGATTTGACTAATTCTGTGATTATAAAGATTTAGTGGGAGCGTATTCTATATGATGATGAGGAATAAAATAAATCTAGTGTGGAAATACCTTCTTTAAGGTAATATAGAGAAATGTCCTATGTGATAGGAATAGAGACCTATAAAGATAGTTCTCAAAAGTCTCTTGACCAGATAAAGAGAGAGAATACATTGGCAACTTGTGCAGAAGGGTTCAACATGTAGAGATTTAGTGGGAGAAAACTTGTCCATATTACATGGAGTTAGTCTCTCAGATGCCTAGTGTCCCAAATTATTATGAACATTGGGAACACATAGATAGATGCCTTGTGCATTCACAATTGGATCTATCATGTATGTAATCATCCCATTATCTTGTATGTATCGGACATGACAAGAAAATATATATGCATTTATCATCTTGTATGTATTGGACATGACAATATGATATACTCATCCAGTTATCTCATTTGTAATGGACATGATGACTGGATGTTTGTCTACTTCCAGTGAGATTTTGGATTACCATAAAGAAATCATTTAAGTACTTTTGAAGTAATAAAGGATTAGTTTTATGGTAATAAAAAGAGGAGTTGAGTGTAAATTAGTTACACTGATGCAAGCTTCCAAAATGGAACAAAATGATCGCAAAATGTAAAATATAAAAGTTATATTCAATTGGAAAGTGAACAAGGGTTGTTAAGTGGAAATGTTCCAAGTAAAATTAAAAGGGTGATTTGATTCTAAAAGGAATGTTGAGTGTCTTTGTGTTATGAACACCAGAGGATACTATATGGATCTAGAAGTTCATATAGATGAACTTATAGATATTCTAACTATTGATGAAGAGTAGAAATACTAAGTCAAACAATGGAGTTAATTATTAGGCAAGGAATATCTGATAGCATATTATGACAACTCCATCTCATATGAAATGTCGTACAGTGAGGAGATGTGAAACATGCAATATACCGACTAAAGCAAAGTGTTTCTAACTCACTGGATTAGCACTAGCGTAAAAAAACATGTGAGACATGTTTAGAGATCACTAAGAATATGATTTGAGGGTGATTGGATCTAAATGCAAGTGGGACTCTGTTGGTAAGTATGCCATGAGAGCCAATCATATCACGATTGGATAGGCATACGTCATGATTTATTTGATAAATATTAAAGGCAAGCTTCCAATTTATTCCATCTCAATCTATTATGAGATATATGATGGACTAAATTGAATGTCTAAAGAATGGGAATACTCAATGATGTATGTCTTTAGGTTAAGGACTTGAACAATGAGATCATACAGATGCTAAGATTATGAACATTCTTGTTATGTCCCTAATCGGATGTCAATGTGGAAGGTTGATAGACAACAATGACACATCAAGACTAGAGTGTGTATTGATTGATGACAGTGTCTCATTAGTCATGATATATGATATCAAGCCAAGGACACAAATACATGTTGGAAAATAGTGTATCAGATAGACCCACAATGAGAGTGACACAGGGAACCATGACATGGTAGTCAGAATCATCTCTCATAGTGATGGTGGTGTTTATGATTCTTAGACATGAAATCACTACACTCGTCGAATGTGATTGGGTATACTTTGACATCATCAAACACAATCCTAAAACATGAGTTTTTATAACGGTGATGATTGGGTGGCTTTGACACATGAGATAGACTATGAATGATATATATGGGATTTTTCCCTCCTAAGGGAGTATGATGTCCAGGCCACTTGATAAGAGAGACTAAGAAAGGCATTGACTGGCCTAAATCGCGCATCCTAAAATTGGAGGCGGATTTGAGGTAGTAGAGCTTTTACATTTATAAACCTGAATCCTTCTAGGCCCCCACAACTTTGTTTACGGGGTCAAAGTAGATATACAGGGTCAAACACAGGGACAAGGGGGGTAGTGTTGAGAACCCAGAATCGACACGCTACACTCCGACAGGTATAAAGAGATAAAAATTCCCAAAAGGGAAATAGCAAGATGTCACAAATAAAACAAAGAAAAACTATCTCCAACTGGAGCTACAAGAAAGATTTAAGGTTTTAGTCATTTAGCAGTTTTTAGGGGTTTTCATGCAACAAAAATAGAAAGATAAAACTAGAGCTAGAGAAAGGTACGAAGGATAAGACTATAGTAAAACAAGCGGCAGCAGTAACACCCTACACCCCTCCTCTCAGAACGGGTACCTCTAACCAAGCGTCAACATCCCTCTCGAGGTTGTCGAACTTAAGTTAGAGTGGAATGTTACTGAAACAACTCTGTTCCAGGCACTCTCGTACACTAGAATCGGACCAAACACTAGAGCCACAACACGACTCTCGAAGCTATTGCGATGGGAAAACACGATTTGGTAGCTAAGCGAAACGCGATCCAAACATGCAAGCTAGAATTCAGATATCAAACATAGCATTCATCCAATATATCGCACCAAGCATAAAGCAGTAAGTAATTAAGCTTTTCTATTTCCATACACATTAAGGGTCTTAATACAATGCATAAATAAAGAATTAAATAACACAATTAAAGATAGATGTCGCCTTCTTGATGTAGAAGGGCGACAGACTACAACGGCTCTCCCACCCAATACCAGACAGGGGCCTAGCCCGATACAGTGGTGTCGGGTGACACACTCTCTCGAGCGGCACACTGTGAAGGCCGACTGTATCGTTCAAGGACCTGGCCGATACGCTCAAGTCGGGCGACACACCCTCTCGAGCGGCACGCATGACGAGCGAAGCGTATCGCGTTCGATATCTTGTCGGGCATGGAGCGACGCGTTCTACTATCGGGCACTTGTGTTGCTCGTCATCGTTGGCCTATATCAGCCTACAGTGTCGCCCGAGACGGTTCTAAGTGAACTATCCCCTCCCTCTCGGGACGAGGAAGGGCTCACATAGTGTTGCCCGGCACGAGCACTGGGGAACGATACTCCTGCTCTCACAGTTTCCTCCGAAGATCATTCAAGCTCCCTACTATCCGAATTCCGAAGTATCTGAACTGTCTTTTCGACTTCCTGTAGCTGCTATTTATAGGCAGCTGGTTGGGAGAAGTTATGGTGCTCGAAGCGCCACGTGGCTCCCTTATGCGCGGGTCGTTGGACGACCGATACAGGTATTGCTCGGCGCAGGAGTGTCGGCTATCGGTCTCGTGATGGACGGCGCACCTGCCGGTGGGTGGTTGTGTCGCCCGACAAGCTGGGTTGTCTGGGCGAGCTGGGCTCCCTGTCGGGTAGAAGATGTGTCATCCATCTGCTCCTTCTTGCGCGGCATCCTTTTGTCGTGTGTCATTGTGTCGCTCCACCCTATCGGGCAGAGGTTGTATCGGGCGTCAGGAAGGCAGAAACAGACTTGGACTTATTTTGTAGGCCGGGATGGCCTTATTGCACCAAAATGAGGAAAAACTTTGCAAAGGATGGAAAAATTAGATTAAGAGCATTGCTTGGCCAATTATTGTGAAAATGCTAATAAAAGAGAGGAAAATAGCAGAAAAGGGAAGTTTTGATAACAGAAAAATAGTATAAAACATCACAAAAATTGGTGTTATCAACTCCCCTAAACTTAGCGTTTTGATTGTCCTCAATCAATATTTAAACTTTATTTTGTGATGCTTCTTCTTGCTTGGTATGGTTTCAGGCCAAGAGGTAAAACAAGTATAGTAATGCCTTTAGAGATAATGATGTCTCATTACGAACAAAAGACCTAGCGTTTCCTGACTTATTATTTCAGTAAAAATTTTCTCTACAACTTCAGTGAGACTTTAGTGTATGATTCTGAAGTTATCTTCCACACCAAACAGCTTACTTTTCGGGGCAAAAAGTTGTGTAAAGGGTAGGCTAAGGATTTTTGGGTTTTTCATCTTGTTTTCCATCAGTCCATCCAGGTAAGGGTCCATTAACGGGCAAGTGGTCCCTGCAGTCCAAGCCAGTTGGCTTTAGAGTAGTGATTTCACATCCTATGTACCACTGCCCCGGATCTACCATGCCTAAAGATGGGTACTTTTGGAAAACAAGTGTGTATATATATTTTTTTTCTTTTCTTTTATTGGGCACAACTCTCATGATTTTATTCACACTCATAAGGCTTCTCTCTTCTTTTTTTGGGATTTTCGTTGGGTAAAGTAAAACAAAGAGATTTCTGCTGTTTGGGCAGCTTTTTCCTTCTCCATACTCGTCTCTTAGTTGTTTGTGAGATTATTATATTTTTCGAAATTTTTGGCATGGCAAAACGTAATCTTCTGTTTGTTTGAAGCAGCATTATTAGAAAGATATAACGGAACTTGTATCTCGTTAAGCACAAAGAAAACTAACTTTGCAAGCAGTTGCATCAGGTTTTTACTAATATAGCAACTTTGTACATATGCATGGGAACAAAATAAGCAAAATTTTTCAAAATTTTTAGCATGAACATATATATGTACACATGATTCAGGAAAGAACAAAAGAATAAAGAATTTGAGACAAAAGAATGAAGAAGATTAAGTTCGAAAATTCAGGCAAAATTTTGTACCTCCCTCAATGGTACATGGTACCCCCCCAAACTTGCTCCACACTCTGCCCCAGAGTTGTGAAGTAGATAAGGTGAGGTAATGTTTATTCCAGTGAGGTTGTACCTGCATCAGACAGAAGCTTCCACATATATTCTCCCCTTCTGATGTGATAGACGATGTGGTTGAGCTGGTCAGGCGTTTGCTTATTTGCTATCCATTCCAGGACGTATATGTCGCAGTCGTTGGATAAGGGAAGCTGTTGCTGACTGCGGTGGCAGAACTGGAGTTTGTGCCATTTGCCTCCTTGCATGTCCATGAATGATTGGATCATCTTTGCCACCTCGTCGTAGTATTTGCGGGCCAGGCGTTTGACGGGTGTCAAAGGTTCTGATGTACATGACACTGGATGGTTCTTGTTGCTGTCCGAGCTGTTGTAGAAAATTCCTGCTTGCTGCCGGGTGTACACAGTTAGGAGCGTCCAATGATTGTAAAGCAGAATTGGTAAAAAGATAGTGCCTGGGATCCCGCCTCTCAATTCTGCCAGAAAAGTTTTCTTCGCTCCTGTTTCATCGGCTAGGAAGACATCGTTGAAAAGCATGGGCTGGGCTATGTATGCATCTTCTAGTTTTGGTTGTATATAATGGATGTAGGCGGCTGCAACTGCTACGACCAAGCACCCTCCTTCCTTCACCATGTCCCTTAGATCGTCGACCGGGACTATGACATCGCCTGCCTGAAAGGTGAAAACTGATGGGGTAGAATCAGCTAACTTCAGCTGGATTATATGGACCTGCTCCTCTGTGAGAGTTGCACACAAAAAGTGGTCGAAATTTGAGATCAACCCTTATGAATCTTTATGCGAAGCAGTATCCTCCATCCCGCACACTTTCTTTAGGACCATCAACTGCTTGCCTGCCCCATGTTTGATGGTCGCCACTTCCTCTTTTTCTGAGGAGCTGCTGGATTGAGAAGAGTCTTCTTCCAGGTCACTGTCCAACAACTGCTCTGGTACCCTTGCATCTTGGAAATAGCGCTTGTCCTTGATCAACAACATGGCATAAATGCCCCTGCGTTGATAGAAGGACGTGCCTTTGAGGACCCCCAGGTTTCCAAATGTGTTGAGCGCCTCAATGGCATCCAGGATGACAATAGCATTGTTTCCACTCACCTCTTCTGCCTGAACGGGGAGGTCTCGGAGAGAAAATAAGTTCCAAGGACCTTGATGACGTTGCCTTCCTCGCTTTATAGCTCGTAGCAAACGCAGTGGCAGGAGTCTCAGCTTCCTGTCCTCCGGGCGGCAGAAAACACCCCCGGAGCGTGGTACTTCGTTGCGGCTGCAGCTCAGCAACTGGAGGTCGTGGTTCCTGAGGTCTACCATGCAGAGGAACCACACCTTGCGGTGTTTATACGGGGCCAGCACAAGGTTTGGTCTATGCTCTTCAATGTGCTGCAACATGTCGGCCACCGCATGGGAGCCTGGATCTCCCTTCATCAGACTTCTCACCAAGGCTAGGGTGGTGTTGTATATCATTCTTCGACCTGTCCTACTGTCGATATGTTCTATTATCGCTCCTTCCAGGACCCTGAACAGTCTTTTGCCGATGAAGGCCGACGTGCGAAACATGTTTCGAATAACTCCCCATCGCACGGATAGGTAGTCGTCAGTCCAGACGACGTCATCTTCATTTACCTACGCCCTCAAGACCTTATTCAGTAAGTTCTGGTCTCTAATCGTCAGGTGTCTGATGGCTCTTCTATCGAAGTCGGCCATCTCGAAAGAGGGTATCTCGGATGGCTCACAGAACTTGTCTGCCATCGAGCACTTGCTTCAAGGAAGATGTCTCTTATTGACTGTGTAGACATCCCCTTTCTCACCTCAAACTCATCAGAAGAGTCTCCCCCGATGCTGATTTTTGTACTATCATCTTTGGCTTCATTTAGGGGGACCGAGATGTTAGCATCTCCCAAGCCTAAGGGGCTCTCCTGGCTGGATGGAGCTCCTTCGGCTGAGCTATGTTGCATCCCCTCCTTGGGTGTTGAGGATCGCCTGCTGGAGGATGAGGAGGACGCTGTTCCTGAAGGAGGATCTGATGAAGAAGGAGGAGAGCCACGACTGGGTGGTGACGGCGACCTTCTCGGCTGCCTTCGGCGCAGATGGTTGTCACTTCTGTCCAGCCTCTCCTCAATCTTGTCGAGTCATTGGAGAACTTGCTGCATTATTGCATTCAAGGCCTCTAGTCTGCCGGGAAGGCTCGCTAGAGTCAGCAGCTCTCGCTCTTCGTTGTTCAACCTATTTTGGAAAGATGCAAATTTGCGGGTTAGGGAAATACAAATGTCAGAGTTGATATCCGTTACCTCCCGCAAATTGTCGAGCTCGTGCCCGAGCATATTTCTGAGTGACGGGGAAGTTCCGGTAGATCTTACTTCCGTCCTTGCGACATCTTGAACACGCGATCGTCCACCAGGTGAGGTAGAGTCTATCAGTATGGTTCACGATCCAGATACCTCCAGGCGAGGCGTCGATGCTTTTGCAATTGCCGCCACATTGCCTTCTCATCTAGGTGGGGATGGTCGTAGTGAGGGTGGACTTTGCTCCACCTCTGCACTGTCGGCAATCTCCTCAACTGTTGCAGGTGGGGACTTCGGCGGCGGTGTCGGTGTTCTTCCGAGTTCTTTCCAGATCTCTTCGAACATCCCGTTGTTGTCACCCTACTGAAACTCCCCTTTCGTCTCTGCAGGTCTCGATACAAAGTTGGGAACTGCACCCGTCTCTTCCGAGGCAGATCCTGTAGTTTCTGTCCCAGTGACTTCAGCGATCACCGACGCTTTCTCAGCTGCTACCGTCCATGCTGTGGCGGTGGCTGGTACGGTCGGAGCGGCGACAACTCTATCAGCGGTTGTCGTCGGTAGCTCTGGGGCGGGGCTCTCTGGGGCCCTGAAAGCTGTGTTGTTTGCTATAGCTTCAATCTCGGCGGTGGTGAAGATCAGTTTCTCTGCGTCGTAGTTGGCGCAATGAGGGAGGGGGGAGTATATCTTTCCTCGAAAACTTGTAGAAAAAGTTCCTCCCCTCCCTTTTGACGATGTTGGTCCTTATCAAGTACTTGGTGTCAAACACCTCGTCGCCTTGCGTCCTCGAATGGCTGCACGGCTTGCTTGGGTACCTGAGTCCTACTGCGATGAGATTGATGATGCCGCCCATGCAATACTCCTTGGTGGCTTCCTTCATTGGGTGCAGCCTATTCAGCAAAAACCAACAGAGGTTGATCACTCGGCCCTCCATTATGTACCACATGACGTGGAGCTCTTCTGTGTAGATGTTGCTGGAATCGTTCTTGCTGAACAGCAAGCATGCCACCATCTTGTGCACTATCCTCCAGAAGTAGGAGTGCACCGCCATGACCTTTCTCCCCGGTTTGAACAAAGATTCGCTGGTAAGCTTTCCCCAAAGCTACATGGGATTGAACCTGTCTCCCTCGGTGATCCTCTCACCGTTGTCCATCAGGATCTTCTCCTCCTCGTTGGAGGAGAAGATCTTGTTCAAGAGCTTCTTGGAGATGGTGTACTCCAAATTGTAGAGATGAGCCTAGAGTCTGTCTGGCCTGCCAAATTCTTCTCTCTCTGCTGCAGAGTTCTTCACCCGGCGGAGAGAAGACATAAACTCCATCGTCAGCTTAGTGTACTAAGAAGACCGGCTGAAACAGATCTTCTTCAGCCCTGCCGTAGCCAGTACGTCCTTCAGCCTCTTCACAATTCCTAGCTCAACGAACGCGCCTCTATGGCAGAACCTGCTCGGTCGCTAGAGCTTGGTCACCGGCTCAGCATATCGGCGAGCGTGCTCGTCGTCTCTTGGTTCGAAACTCCCCGAAAAGAATTCTGGGAGTTTCGCTGCTACTAGAGATGTAGGTGTTGGGATCGGAGTCACCGCCTCTCCAACTCTAGCCCTCTTCTCTGATGTCGATGCCCCGGTTGGTCCTGGGTTCGGGCGTTTCTTCACGGTAGTTGGTGCTTCTGCGGCAGTCGCGGGGTAGATCCTTCTTCCTTGTGCGTCAACAGGGACAACATTTGATTTGATACGGGCCATCTCTATAAATGAATAAACAAACACCTTGATTAATTAAATATGATGACACTGTATTTAAACTGAAAGTGCGAGGTTTCCACACCCCCGTATTGGGCGATACGAGGTTTTCAGAAGTGAAGTCTCATGCCCGATATGCGGTGTGGGTGACGCTCGCCACGCGATAAGACCAAGGCGATACGCGTCAGGCCTGTCGGGCGATATGGGGCGATAAGATGAGATACCCGATACAGTTATTCAAGAAGAAGGCGGTGTGTCGCCCGACAACGAAGCAGGTGAGGCGGGGAAAAGATGAGAAACACGGATATCGCCCGTCATGGCGTATCGGGCAGACGTGATTAAAAGGTACGTTGCGCGACATCCATATCGGGCGATACAAGGCTACTCAACACAAAACTCGCAAGGCCGATAAGCTACTCACTTAAAGATGGAAACGTGTCAGGCGGCACGGTCTGTCGGGCAATAGGGTATGTCGGGAGATAGGGTATGTCGGCCATTACCTTGCCGTATTCTATACTTCTGCATGACATGAGAGTAGGGCAGTCTTGCGCGACACGGGAGCAAAAGCACAAGGTTTTAGCACGATACGGGAGCGAGAAAACATTAAGGCAAGGAGCCTGACACGGTAAAAACTCGCCCCTATAAATGGCAAACTCAACTGGGGTGAAATAGGCAAATCTGGGGCGCGTGTTGGCCGTCAGGGCAACTAGTAAAACGGGCAAGTCCATCCGTCGGCACGACCCTTGCGACCCCCGAAATTCCCTTGCCCGATATGGGCGCATACGTAGCACCGGTTGGGTTGCTATCCAATACATCGTGAAAACAAAGCAGTTTAAAAATGGTCGATGAGTAAAACATCAATGGACGAAGACTAAAATCCCAGCCTCAGATGGTATTACCCATCCCGGTCGATAAAACTAAAGCGATGGCCCATAAGGGTCAGCGCATGTGGCGCATGCGCTAACTCGGGCCTTATTACATGCCATAATGTTCTTAATGTTCATTTTGCTTGAAAGTAAATGCACCCTATACTAGGAATTTAAAAACAGCCCGGGTTGCCTCCAGAGAAGCGCTGAGTTTTCCATCCTCAGTTGGATGTCTTTGGCTTCTTCTTCATCCTTTTCCTCCGCAGTTACTGTCCCGATCTCTGGGCTGGTTCAGTGTTGGACGGGATCTTCCCCGACGGGTTCTTTACGATCTCGGAGAGCTGAGCTAGTTGCTGGTCGATTTGGCGTTGATGCGTCTGCATGTCCGCCAACTGTACCTGCAACGAGTTCAAAATGCCAGAATTGGACAGCGCACTTTGCACTAGTTGGTTATTAACGGTGTCCTGCTTCTTCACAAAATCAAACAACTGTCCCACCACATCTACTTGGTTCGAAGACTGGTTCTGTCCTTGCTCTCTGGATGATCCTTGATACTTAGCTTGCCCCTGGAAACCTCCATTGTTCGGCTGGAAGGGGGTGTTTTTGATGTATTGACTTGGCCCTCCCCTCTTCTCAAAAGCTTGGGGCGGCCTAGTGGAGTTATGCAGCTGATGAGAATTCTCAACTGCCTCTTTGTTGTCATAGTTGAAACCAGGGTGGTCTGGTCTTTTGAAATTTACAAAAGAGACTTTTTCAGTCTCTTTGACCTCAGACTCAGTGTCGCTTGATGCTTCCGGTCGGGTGTAGATGCAATTATCTACCCCATGACCGCCTTCTCCACGTGTTACACATTTCATTACTTTTTCCACCTGCTTCTTCCCTTTCGCTCCGGATTCCCTCAGCTGCTTTACATCCGTGGCTATTTTCTGGATCTGAGAAGTGATGGTCTCTAGAGCCTTGGACTCAAGAGAGGACCCTTCACCGACCCTTTTCGCCTGTCCTCTGTCAGATCTATCATATTCAACGCCGGCTTGTAGCTCGGCCATATTTTTTATGATCCTTTCAGACTTTCTCGGCTTTTTCCCTAAGAAGTCACTTCCTGCTTCCGCATTCAGTGACACCCGTTCATCGGGATTCAGGCCATTGTAGAAGGTGGTGACAAGGAAGCCCTTCTTGTAATTATGATGGGGCAATCCCTCAGGTACTCTTGGAACCGCTCCCAGGCGTCGTGGAGGCTTTCATTTGGCTTTTGCATGAAGGAAGTTATTTTCTGCCGAGTTCTGACTGTCCTCTCGGTGGTGTAAAACTTATTTACAAATGCTTCAGCTAACGCCCCCCATCCGTTCAAGGACCGGTGGGGTAACCCGAGGTACCAGGACAGTGCTTTGTCCTCCAGTGAGAAGATGAATCCTTTGCAGTATATAACCTCCTGGGGGACCCCCCGCATTTTTATCGTGTCGCAGATGTTCTTGAAGGCATCGAGGTGATGGTAGGGTTTGTCATTTTTCGAACGTCCCCTGAAACTTTTGTTCTGAATCATAGAGACCACAGAAGGCTTGAGCTCAAAATTGGCTGCGTTGAATCGTGGGGTGATGACGGGACATCTGGAGTTGTTGGCTTTTATTGATGCCAACTCTCTCAGCGTCTTTTCTTCCTTATCGGAGTCGTCATTGTCGCTAGCCTCGTGATGTTGTTCTTGGTCATGGTGTCGCCTGTGTCGCTGACAGTGGCGACGCCTGACATGCGGGTGGCCTTCCTCAGAGTGCTCTGATTCCTGATCTTCATGTCGATCGTTGTCGTCATAGCGGTCATTGCCATCTGGTGGAGGTGATTCAGGCCTCCTCCCTTGGCGTTCGTCTCCAGAAATGGATGGCTCAACACGAGGCGGAATGACAGTTGGAGTTGGTGCTCAGTGGAACAAATCACTGTTCTTCAGAGTGCCAGAAATAGCACGAAAACTCAAGTTTAGAAAATTGAATTATTAATTTTAAGCAAAGAATAGTAGTAAGGAAAAAGAAAAAGAGTGCTGTCAAACTCATTTCTAAGCTTGAGGCACGGGAGTGTAGTTAGTGGATTCGGATTCGTCTACAGTACCGTTTTTGCCTTGTCCTCGGAAATGGCGCCAAAACGTTGACCGGCCTAAATCGCGCATCCTAAAATTGGAGGCAGATTTGAGGTAGTCGAGCTTTTACATTTATAAACCTGAATCCTTTAGGTCCCTGCAACTTTGTTTATGGGGTCGAAGTAGATATACGGGGTCGAACAAAGGGACAAGGGGGTAGTGTTGAGAACCCAGAATCGACACGCTACACTCCGACAGGTATAAAGAGATAAAAATTCCCAAAAGGGAAACAACAAGATGTCACAAATAAAACAAAGAAAAACTATCTCCAACTGGAGCTACAAGAAAGATTTAAGGTTTTAGTCATTTAGCAGTTTTTAGGGGTTTTCATGCAGGAGAAACAGAAAGATAAAACTAGAGCTAGAGCAAGGTACGAAGGATAAGACTATAGTAAAACAAGCGACAGCAGTAACACCCTACACCCCTCCTCTCAGAGTGGGTACCTCTAACCAAGCGTCAACACCCCTCTCGAGGTTGTCGGACTTAAGTTAGAGTGGAATGTTACAGAAACAACTCTGTTCCATGCACTCTCATACACTAGAATCAGACCAAACACTAGAGCCACAACACGAATCTCGAAGCTGTTGCGATGGGAAAACACGATTCGGTAGCTAAGCGAAACATGATCCAAACATGCAAGCTAGAATTCAGATATCAAACATAGCAGTCATCCAATATATCGCACCAAGCATAGAGCAGCAAGTAATTAAGTTTTTCTATTTCCATACACATTAAGGGTCTTAATACAATGCGTAAATAAAGAATTAAATAATAGAATTAAAGATAGATGTCGCCTTCTTGATGTAGAAGTGCGACAGACTACATCGACTCTCCCACCCGGTACCGGACAGGGGTCTAGCCCGATACAGCGGTGTCGGGCGACACACTCTCTCGAGCGGCACACTCTCTCGAGCAGCACACCGTGATGGCCGACTGTATCGTTCAAGGACCTGGCCGATACACTCAAGTCGGGCGACACACCCTCTTGGGCGACACACATGATGGGCGAAGCGTATCGGGTTCGATATCGTGTCGGGCATGGAGCGACGCGTTCTACTGTCGGGCACTTGTGTCGCTCGTCATCGTTGGCCTATATCGGCCAACAGTGTCACCCAAGACAGTTCTAAGTGAAATATCCCCTCCCTCTCGGGATGAGGAAGGGCTCACCTAGTGTCGCCCAACACGAGCACTGGGGCATGATACTCCTGCTCTCGCAGTTTCCTCCGAAGATCACTCAAGCTCCCTACTGTCTGAATTCCGAAGTATCCGAATTGTCTTTTTGACTTCCTATAGCTGCTATTTATAGGCAGCTGGTTGGGAGAAGTATGGTGCTCGAAGCGCCACGTGGCTCCCTTATGTGCGGGTCGTTGGACGACCGATACAGGTATTGCTCGGCGCAGGAGTGTCAGCTATCGGTCACGTGATGGACGGCGCGCCTACCGGTGGTTGGCTGTGTCGCCCAACAAGCTGGGTTGTCGGGGCGAGCTGGGCTCCCTGTCGGGTAGAAGGTGTGTCGTCCATCTGCTCCTTCTTGCGCGACATCCTTTTGTCGTGCGTCATTGTGTCGCTCCACCCTGTCGGTCAGAGGTTGTATCGGGCGTCAGGAAGGCAGAAACAGACTTGGACTTATTTTGTAGGTCGGGACGACCTTATTGCACTAAAATGAGGAAAAACTCTGCAAAGGATGGAAAAATTAGATTAAGAGCATTGCTTGGCCAATTATTGCGAAAATGCTAATAAAAGAGAGGAAAATAGCAGAAAAGGGCAGTTTTGATAACAGAAAAATAGTCTAAAACATCACAAAAATTGGTGTTATCAGGCATGCACATGCACATGTGAATCAATATATGATATTTATGTCACATATCTCATATAGTATGCTCTAGTTTAAGAAAAATGAATAAATTTTGAAAGGATGATAACTCCATGCTTTGAGTTCATTCAAGATATCAGAGACAAAGGAATTATACATTCATGGACACACCAATCACATGTTGTAGGATTGAAAGTTGTTATCGAACTTTCTTTTACACTTGGGTAGCACTGATGTGCGACTAGGTATTTCTCTTTACTTGTGATGTCATAAGCTAGTGATGGACATTCACTACCAATGTGAAATGGGACCTATAGGGTCACACACAAAGAATTAACCTGGAAGAGGAGTTTATCCATGAATGATGTTTGGATTGATTACTAAAGTGTTTAGGCACTCAATCAAACATTCAATCAATAGACATGACTTAGAATCATCAAGTTCAAGTGTTAAACCAACTGATTAAAGTGTCATATTGATTGAGAATTGAATTGACTGTATATTGCACAATCTGGATCACAAATTGAATTGAGTGTGTTCTTCACAATCTGGACAACCAACTGACTAGTTCACTGGGAGAATTGATTGGATCATGGTCAGTGAGACGATCAATTCACTCTGGTGAACAGATTAATTCAACTGGTCCAAATGAGGAGTGTTGAGTTGTCCCAGTTTGTGAGAAAAGTTTTTTGTTTCACTTTTTTAATTCGATTGGGACAAGAATTAATCTTTGTATTAATTAGAAATGAATAAGGAAAGTCAATTGCAGGTAGGTTTGGGAAGTGAAACAATCAGTTCACTAGGTGAACCGATCAGCTCACACTCCCAACTTATCAGTTCACTAGTGAACCGATCGGCTCACCTTTCTAAAGGACCATTTCAGTTGTGAAATGACCAGTTCTGTAGTGCAAATTGTTCATGGAAATTCCAGACCCTTCTACTCATGCACAGACTGGGAACCCTAACCCTACCCTCTACTATAAATAGAGGGGTATAGGGGGCTTCTCCCGACACACAACTCATAACATCAGTTGCTCTGCAAAGTTATTGTCCTCTCTGGTTGTGGTAATAGAGAGAGCCCAAGCAAGTTCTACCCATCCAAGCGAGGAACACCAAGGGAAAGAAAACTACAGAAAAGCAAATGGTGGTGGGAGAGTGTGTCAGTGACTAGTATGCTGACATGGGACAACTCCTTCTAGTCTATCTTTCATGATGACTAGAGTTCCCAGTAGTCCATGTGGACTATTTATAGAGGCACGAGACTTCTTCCACTCAAGAGGATGATAGTCAACCACAGTCTAGGTCAAGATCAGGAGATCCACAGATGCCATCAAAGATAGTTGGTTGAAGACCACACTCGCTGCGAGGTATAGTCACTAAGCAAGCCTCCAGACCATGCATAACTTGCTAAAACCATCCTTCCCATCATGTAGATGTTGATGCAATCTGCTGGTTATGGGTTTATGGTTAATTAATTTTTTTGTTTCCGCTGCCTATTCTAACCATGTAAAATCCAACATGAAGATCTTCTCCAAGTGAAGGAGAAGGACAAGGTAGAAGATCCAAGGATCTTGGTGGGTAAATTCTAAAAGTTGAAGACTTGTTGCAAGGAGGAGATGTCCTAGGAGAAGGAATCAAGCTACTTGTAAGAGTGGGTAATACCTATTGTGAGGTAGAAGACTAGCTCTTGGATAGGTAAGCCCTTGGATGTAAGGTGGTCTTCTAGTATGTCTTATAATGGAATATAATTATACATGGGTTCAAAGTCCTAGAGGTTGACCTCTCTAGGTAGTGGACTGACGGTCTCCTAGTTTGGAGATTGGAACCACTCTAAATGCCTTGTCCAAGTGTTCGTTTCAATGTTTGTCATCCTTGCTATGCTTTTTTAGATAGGACTTAAAATTCTATTTAGCATTTGGTTTCAATTGATATAATTTGAAGGTGTAACTATTCTTGTGAGAATTTTGAAGCTGTATTGACCCCCCTCTAGAGCCCTAGATCCAACAAGTTGTATCAGAGCAAGGATGTTCTTTAACAAATCTCCTATGCGATGAGAAGATGGGTAGGAACATATTTGGTTCCCTCAACCTATAGGGAGGATTGTCCATGCACCCTCCGGTCTTTGATGACACCAACTTCTTCTATTGGAAACGACGGATGCAATTCTACATTCAAGGGATAAACTTTGATACGTGGAAAGTGATGATTTTACCCTAAAAGGAGCCAATTGAAGTTGTACCAAGTTGGGATGAAGCACCCTAAAGAATGCACAGCTTAATGCTAAAGCAATTAGCATCCTCTATACAACCCTCACTCCATCCTAGTTCAACCGCATCTCCTCATGGGATACATCCTATGAGATATGGGACAGGTTGTGCATCACCTATAAAGGCACAAAGAAAATGAAGGAGGCAAAGATCTACAATTGGGACATCCTCTTAGGGAACTTCAAGATGGGGAAGAAAGAAGGATTTTCTGAGATGTACTCAAGGCTCAACATTACCATCAATGTCCTAGTTTCTTTGGGACATAGTTTAGATAGAGGAGAAATCAACTCAAAGATCTTGATGTCTCTTCCAAAGAGATGTGAGTCAAAGGTGACCTACACTAAAGAAGTAAGAAGTCTTGGAGATCTTCCAATCGAGGAGCTTATTGACAATCTACAAGCTCATTAGCCAAAACTCGAAAAGAAAGAAGAGGAAGCAAAGCAAGAAGAAAAATAATTAAGGAATATCAAAGATAGTTCCTTCAAAGCTCAAGTGGAGGCTCTCATCCTTCAACAACAACTTTATTTCTGAATATTTCCCTCCTCCTCTAGTGAAGGTGATGGCCCTAGTGAGCAAGAAGCCAACTTATCCAAGGAAAATAACTTCAAAGGAAAGAAATCTTCTTCATCTACTCCAAGGTCTTACAAATGTGGTAAAAAAGGACACTACAAAAGTGAATGTGCTAAGGCTAGAAAGTGACGCTACAAGAGAAGATCCAAGAAGGAGAAAGAGTACAATAAAGATAGCAAATATAAGAGGAAGGACAAGAAGAAGAGGAGGCACAAAGACACAACTAATGCAGCTTGGGAAGGATCATCCTCTAGTGGCTCAATCTTTGATGAAGATGGATAGTGCCACCTTGCACTCATGGCCTCCACAAGTGAAGCTATTGGTGAGGTAAGTGAGGTTAGTGAGGTAAGTTTGCATGAGTTATTTAAAGAAACTCCTATTGACATGTTTGTTACTACTTGTTCTTTTTATTTTGAATGTAAATATAAAAAGAAGAGGTTGGGTAAAATCATTGATGACTTGTATGCTAAGCTTGATATTATTGAGTAAAATGAGAAAACTCATCTTGAGATCATTGATTCCTTGCAAGGCCAATTTCTTGATCTTGAGCTCCAATACTATGGAGTTGAAGTATAGAATGTTTTCTATCTTAAAAAATATTACATCTCTTAAGGAAGACAACCAAAAGTTCCTTAATGAGCTTGAGTTATTTAAAACTAAAATTTTTGAACTTAGGCTTATTAGTGATGCTCGTAGTGATGAGAGGGATGTTTATCTTAAAGAAATTCAATTGCTTCAATCTGAAATTTCTAGATTACTTGGTCAAGTTAATAATTTATCTTCTAGACCTATATTTCCTAGTAATGATGTTGCTTCTATTATTCTTGAAAATGATTCTTATTTGACTAAAGTCCTCTTTTTAGACACCAACCTTGTTTGTGATAGATATTATCTTGGTAGCGTGTATTCTACTATCATATCTCTTACTAATGACAATCATAGACTTACATCCTCTCTGTAAAAATTTCTCAAAGGGAAAAAATCCCTAAATAAATCCTTGACCATTCTACCAAACAAAGTGGTACTAGTGGTTTTGAATTTGTAGGGGGAGCTCCTAAGGGAAAAATTAAGGCCATAGGTAAGAAAAATAGTAAGGAAACTCCTCTTTTCATTGGAGAGTCTTCTAGTTCTAAGAACCCCAAGATTTACTCTCATTGCAAAAGTGACTATCATTATTCTAGTTATTGTCCTTCAAGCATAAGGAGACTATCCCAAAGATGAATGCATCCCCAAGATAATGTTGGATCCCAATGTTTGAGTTGGTAACTGACACTCTCCTTTCTTGCAGGAAAAAGGCAAATGGATTGTTGATAGTGTTTGTGCAAAGCACATGATAGGTGATATAAGCCAATTCAACAATTTTACAAATAAGAAAGGTAAGGTAAAAGGTGAGAGTGATGTAGGTGAATCCTTGTGTATCAAGAATGTTCTCTTTTTGGATGTCCTACATCACAATTTAATATGTGTTAGTCAATTATGTGATAATAGTTACCTTTTGCTATTTACTTCTTTTGAATGCTTGCTCCTAGATTCCCTCACTTACAATATCATATATAAGGGAACTAGGAATGGTAATCATTGTGTAATTTTGCTTGAAGCTATTAAACCTATTGTTGGTATATTCCTTGTAGTCAATTCAAATGATATTTTCTTTGGCATCGTCGGCTAGGTCATGTAATAATGCACCAATTGAAGAAGTTGAGAAAAAAAGACTTTGTCAAGGGACTTCCCAAATTGGAATTTGAAAAGGATGATGAATGTTAACCTTATACCCAAGGAAAGTTAACCAAGTCCTCCTTCAAATCCAAAGGAGTCCTTAGTACAAAGACATCTCTTTAACTTCTCCATATTGATCTATTTGGACCTATGAGAACTAAAGTGCTTCATGGTTCCAAGTATTGTCTTGTCATTGTCGATGATTTCTATCAATATACTTGGACCTTCTTTCTCATTTCTAAGATTGATACTCTCGATGTTTTCTGTATCTTTTGCAAATGAGTTGAAAATGAAGCTTCTTGCTGGATTGTTTCCATCTGTAGTGATCATAGGGGAGAATTTGAAAATGATATTTTGAATGTTTTTGAGAAGAGTATGGATATGCACATAACTTTTCTTCACCTTGAACACCTCAATAAAATGGGGTTGTAGAGAGGAAGAACATGTCACTATAAGAAATGTCTAGGACCATGCTTTAGAGTATGACACTTTAATGAAGTTTTGTGCCGAAGTCATTAGTACCTCATGTTTTTTGCAAAATCGGGTATTCACACATCCAACTTTGAAGAAAACACCCTATGAGCTATGGTGTGGTAGGAAGACTTCTATCAAGTATTTTCACATATTCGGGTGCCCTTGTTTTGTTTTGAACATGAAAGATTCTCTTGACAAGTTTGATCTGAAATCGTGCAAGGGTCTCTTTCTTGGCTATACCTCTACTATCAAGGCTAATATAGTGAATAATCTTGATCTATCAAAAGTAGAAGAATCTATTAATGACAAATTTATTGAGACTAACCCCTCTATTTCCAAGGATATTGCTAATGATGATGTTGTAGAAGAGGTAATTCCTATCCTAAAAGAACTCAACATCATCCAAAAGGGAAAAGAGGTTGCCACTCAAGAATAAGACATAGATGAAGAAAAGAAGGCTCCAACCCTTCACTTTGTAAAGAATCATCCTAAAGAGCTAATCATAGGTGACCCATTTGAAAGAATGAAGATGCAGACTGCCTACAACAAAGGACAAGTCAATAGAGCCTTCATCTCAAAACTTGAGCCGTATACTATCAAAGAAGCTCTTGGGGATGATGAGTGGATCCTAGCCATGCAGGAAGAATTGGAGTAATTTGAGAAGAAGAAAGTGTGGACTCTAGTTCTAAAATCATGTGATACAAAGATCATTGGCACCAAGTTGTCCTACCGCCACAAGCTAGATGAACGCGACAAGGTGGTAAGAAACAAAGCAACGTTAGTGGCTCAAGGCTACAATCAGAAGGAAGGTATATATTTTGATAAAACATATGCACCTGTAGTTAGAGTTGAATCCATTCATATGTTTCTTGTTTTTTCTAGTTATAAGAATTTCCTTCTATATCAAATGGATGTTAAAAGTGCATTTTGAATGGTACAATTGATGAGTAAATGCATGTTGTACATCCCTTGGGCTTTGAGCGTGATAATATACCTAACCATGTTTATCTATTGCAAAAATCTCTCTATGGTCTCAAACAAGCACCTCGAGCTTGGTATGAGAAATTAAAGAACTTTTTGTTAGATAATGGATATATGATGGGCAAAGTAGATTCTACCTTGTTTCTCAAACACACTTCTAACAATTTTCTTATCATTCAAATTTATGTTTATGATATCATTTTTGGCCAAACTAATCTTGTTTTTTGCAAGGAGTTTAGTGATCTTATGCAGAGTGAGTTTGAGATGAACATGATGTTTGACCTTACCTTCTTTCTTGACTTTCAAATGAAGCAAACCAAATAGAGGAACTTCATCAATGAAATCAAGTACACAAATGAGCTACTTAAGAACTTTAGGATGGAGAACACCAAGACGATGTACATCCCCATGTCAAACACCACCAAACTTGATAAAGATAAAGAAGGTGAGAATGCGGATGAGAAGCTCTATAGAGGTATTATTGGAAGTTTACTTTTTTTAACTACCTCTAAACCTGACATAATTTTTAGTGTTAACTTGTGTGCTAACTTTCAATCACATCCCCAAAAATCATATCTTATAGCTGTTAAGAGGATTTTAAGGTACTTATCCTAAGTCGAACTTTACTCTTACTACTTATTGTGATGTTGATTACATGGGATGTTTGATTGATAGAAAGTGCACAAGTGGAACTTTTTTCCTCCTAGGAGCATGCATGGTGTCTTGGTTTTCTAAGAAATAGAGCGCAATGTCTCTTTCAACTACTGAGGTTAAATACATCACAACATGGAGTTGTTGTTCCCAAGTTCTATGGATGAAGAAAATGCTCCAAGACTTTAAAATTTATTTTTATGCTTCTCCTACCTTTTGTGACAATACTAGTGCAATATATTTATCTTATAATCCTATATTGCATAGTAGAGACAAGCATATAGAGGTTCATCATCATTTTCTTCATGATCACATTTCCAAGAAGGATATATGTATCACACATGTGGACATATAAAATGAGTTTAATTTCATTAGATATAAAGTGCTCATAACTATTTTGGATGAATCTAATATGCCTTCTAGTTAGTTTCTATCTGTCCTTTATTCTTTGCTCATGTCTCGATCACCTTTGCTTGCTAAAGTGCTAAAATTTCATGTTCTTTTTCCTTGTTCTTTTTTCACTTATTTTGGGTATTTTTTGAAAATACTTGTTTTATCACTAAATAGTACCAAATGATGAGTGATATGTGCCTAAGTATGTCTAAAATGCAAAATAGACTAGAAAAATAAATTTAATTCGCACTTAAATGGCTAGAAACTAAGATTTCTCAATTTGGGACAAAACCTCTATGGATCGAGTTGCCAACTCAACTGATTGGTGGTCGAGGGATTTTGTAAAAAGCCATTTGGTTGAGTTTCCATCTCCCATATTTTGACTGGTGGCTAGGCTGGACTATATCTTAAGTAGGTATCGGTCGACTATTCTCCCTCTTAACTAGAGAAAAGTCAATAAAGTCATCCAGCTCTCATAAGCTCTCTACTCTAGCCTTGACCTTCCCTCTCCTAGCCCTAGCCATCCAACATTTGACCTTCCTAACTCCTTTACCTATCCACCCTAAGTGGTTAGACAACCTTAGGTGGTGATCTTCTCCAGTTTTAGCTACCATTCGTCTCCATTTTACCTCCATGGCTTCAAATAGAAGAAAGAGGGCCAGCCTTATTGGAGTTCCTTCATCCTCATACAACTCTCTCCTCTTTTTCTATGATGATACCTTCTTTGTCTCAACCAAAGCTCTAAATTGGTACAAGGAGCTCCATCCTCAAAACCCCTTTCCCTTCCGTGCTTTTTTTGAACCTCACCCACTAAGAAAAAAGTGATAGATGAGGTAGCTGAGTTTGCTTTATGATCATCGCCTAGCATCCCTAAGTGTAGCAGCCCTGAGTGTTGAACATCGGTGCTTCCATGATTCCATGACAAGCACTATGGAGGTTCATGAGTTCTACGCTAATCTATCATAGAATTATGACACTCTTGTACCCATGCCTAAAACTCAAGTGATTCTTACTTCCATGATTGCCGGTAAGAAATTCACAATCTTAGAAGATACCTTGAATATGTTTTTCAATGGTACTAAGGTAACTAGCACATGGAGAAAAGACTATCCTAACTATTTTAACTTCCTTGATGGTGAGGCTTTCCACAAACAATATGATATCACTCTCCCTAACATTCATAAGTTCTTAAAGAAGCCTCATACACCCTATAGGAAGAAATCCACCATCCCATCCTCCACCTTAGACCTTAAAAACCGCATTCCCGGTCTGGTAGTCAACTGTAATATTCATCCCAAAAAGATTCAAACTAAAATTGTAGAGAATACCACAATGATTATGTTTTGCCCGTCAAAAAACATCAGAGTTAAGGGGTCTAAATATGTTCTCCACCATATGACCTGCTTTGACTCTGAGAAGAAGACTCATGGTACCCACCCACCCTACCCAACCCTGATTTGTGGTCTTTTCACCTCTTCCACTGGAAAGTCACTTTTTCTAGATCTTCATTACAAACCTTCTAGAAAAGGAGTTTGTATCAGTGAGGCCACAGTCAAGAAAATCTTTATACCTACATCTTATTCCACCACACCTGGATCATCTACCTCCACCTAGGAACCTCCACCTCCTTCACCATCTCCGCTTTCCTGTTCCTAATTTCATGTATCCAATGATTCCTACATGGGTTACATGGTGCATCAGTCAGCATACAACCTTTAGGTTTAGGAGCATCTACATCAAGATATCTATTCTATCATGTCTTCTATGAACCTATCTTGTGCCCATCCTTATCCTATCTACCAGCCCTTCCCAGGTGGTTATTATGCTTGCTATTCATATAATCACTTCTACCCAGCCCCTCCACCTACTGCTCCTACTGATACACCTTCTACTGCTAATGGATATTCCCCTGGAGTGCTACCTCTCCCTGATAGACCCATAGCTACCCTTCTTGCCTGCCTTGAAACTTTTGCTCCTACTTTCCCTCAGGCCAAGGAGCTTCATGATCTTGGCATGACTTGGGAAAGAATAATGCCATGTGGCTAGTCATGGTTTTGGTCCTACTGCCGATGAGGAGATGCCTGACCAGGTTGATGAGGAAGTTGTTGCTGTTGACAAGGAGGCATCAGAGGATTATGTACATGAGGATGGTTCTAATGATGATGGCTTTGGTGGTGCCTCTGGTGACAAAGGTGAAGTTGCTTCCTCTACTACACCTTTAGATGGAGATGAGGACTATGAGCCTGAAGCTTCTGATGATTATGTCGATGATGATGACCCTTTCGACTAAGATAGCCTAGACATTTAGATGCTTTAGATTTTAGTCTTTATATTCTGATCATATATATCTTTCTAGACTTTTTATTGTACTAAAGATATCTAGGAGCATTATCTGAGTTGTATTATTTCTATCATCATGTTGTTTTCATCATTTTATCTTATAGTGTCTTTGAGAACATACACATGTGTTGTAATATTAATCCTCTGTATCATAATGCTATGTGTGTTCTATCATGTGAGTTAATGGTATGCTTTCCATATTTTGATGTTGACATTAGTTTCTTGTTTCTCTCTCATCTATATTTGATGTGTGGTGTGGTGTTGCATGTTTTATCTTGAGGTTGGATGTTTTGGTTGTGCTTGGAGAAGACCCATTTTTGTGCTCTTCTACCCCCTTACTTTTTGATAATGCCAAAATGGGGAGAGAAGTTCAATGTTTTGAAGCTCAACCATATTGTTTTTATTGCCTATGTGATCCTTTTCTTATCTAAGAATATATTTTATCACGTTACTTGCTAAAGGACCATGTAGTATACATGTTATATAGATTTGTTTAGAAAGACTAACTATGTAGGTAAGAGTGAGCATACATTTAGGGGGAGCAATTCACATTGTTAAAATTATGAATCCCCTTTCAATTCACAAGGCTAAGGTGTAACTTTACGTATCCTTTATAATATGTTGAGGACTAGTTTGTCATTGTCAAAAAGGGGGAGCATGTTGACTTGAGAGTTATACATTATCCATATTTTGATAATGACTTAACCATTCCATTAATATGTATCTAATATGTTTGTTTAAGATTGATTTTAGGCATTAGGTACATGAAAAGGATCAAATTACATGAGCCCTAGCCTGTCCAAGTTCAAGTGAAAATCAATGCAAATGCACTTTTGTGGAAAACACTCCAAACCACCTTAGAATAATTTTGTAATTATTTGTATTGATGATATGACTTGTAACTAGGATGAGAAAAAATCAGGGACACTTAATTCCATCATTTGATGACTTTAAAATCATTTTGAAAATTTTATCACAACACTTTAATCGATTGAATTTGGATCTCGACCTATCTACGATGAATTTTTGGAAATGGTTGCATCGTTTGAGTTGTACACTCACAGAATTCGACAGAACAAACCAAAGTTGATTTTGATTGATCAGACAAGTTACCCCAAGAAAAACTCGATTGATTGTTTGAAAATTGGTTTTATCAGACAGTGGATCACTCGAGTTACCTTTATTGAAACTCAACAGAATGCACTGTATAGAAAATGTAGAAAAAGTGATTTCAACCATTGGAGAGTTGTTAGAAATGAAATGTTGCAAGTTGGAAAACAACTATATTTCATTCTTAAGTGATCCCACACTCAAAGGAACACCCCCATCTATAAATAGGACCTCTTAGTGTTCATTCCAAGGTTGCTCATTCATGGTATCTTTGGTCGTTTCTATAGTTGAGTGTGCTACAACCCTTTGAGCCCCTTTATCTCTCTCATTTACAAAGAATTTTGTGATTATGAGTAAGTTAGGAATGTTGTAAGAGTGCTACCCTATTTTTACCTTGTAAATCTATCCATATTTCCATCTTCCCAATCTCCTTTCTCAAAGAGCAAAGGCTGAAGTGATCTTCTCTGAGTGAAGGAGGAGTTCTTGGTTCTTCTTCAAGGATGAAGGTGTGGAGATATTCTCCAAGTGAAGGAGAATGGAAAGGTGGAAGATCCAAGGAGTTTGGTGGGTAAATCCTCAAGGCTGAAGACTTGTTGCAAGGAGGAGATGTCCTAGGAGAAGAAATTGAGCTGCTTGCAAGAGTGGGTAAAACCTATTGTGAAGTAGAAGACTAGATCTTGGATACGTAAGCCCATGGATGTATTGTGGTCTTCTTGTATGTCTTATAATGGAATATAAGTGTACATGGCTTGCAAAGTCCTAGAGGTTGACCTCTCTAGATAGTGGACTGACAGTCTCCTAGTTTGGAGATTGGAACCAATCTAAACACCTTTCCCATGTGTTTGTTTCAATCCCTCTCAGCCATGCTATGCTTTTTTAGATAGGACTTCAGATTTTGTTTAGCATTTGGTTTCAATTGATATAATTTGAAGGTTTAACTATTCTTATGAGAATTTTGAAGCTCTATTCTCCCCCCTCTAGACCCCTAGATCCAACAATGTTGATATGAGATAGGTGAATATCTTCTTCTTGATCTGAGCTAGTACAAAAAACAATAGAGAAGATCAAAGTGATTTAACAGTAGTTGAAGGCATCATAAATAGACATAAGTCATATGTTGATAATTGCCGTAGACCCTTGGTGTTCCAAGTGGGATACTGGGTGTATCTGAAGATCTCTCATTGAAAAGGTGTTTTGAGGTTTGGGAAGAAGGGTAAGTTAGCTCCAAGGTTTATGGGACCTTACCCTATGGTGGCATGTGTTGGGAAGGTGGCCTACATGTTGAAGTTTCCACCCAAATTGGACATGTTGCATCCAATATTCCATGTGTCTATGTTGAGGAAGTGCCACCCTAATATCGAGTTAGTGCTCCAGCTAGTGGAGGTTGAGTCGGAAGAAGATATGTCCTATATGGAAGGCCCTGTGTTGATCCTGGATAGGAGGATCAAGAAGTTGAATAAGAAGGACATCATTTTGGTGAAGTTTCTATGGCATCAACATGGAATTGAGGATGCAACGTGGGATCTTGAGGAAGAGATGCATAGGAAGTACTTGTCTCTTTTCGCTTAGGATTTTTTCTTTTGGGTCGAGGGGGGGCATCCTTGTTAGGGGTATATGGCTTGTAAGACCCCTAACCTATGTTTGGGATAACCCTATTTGTTTTTCCTAATTAAGTGCTTACAACCTTTCTCTAATCCTTTGGTATGCTTTTAGAGCTTGTGGAGAGCTTAAGTTTCCAATTTGAGCTTGTTTGGATAATGTTTGTGCTTTATGTTCTTACTTTGGGTCAAATTGTAATTTACCCATTTGAGAGGGTTATATTATGATTTTTCATATCCAGAGTGTTCCATTAGTTCTTTACCATCATGAGAGAGAGTATGATGCTTTGGGGCAGTTTGGTTGAGCATTGGATGAGTGATGACATCACTAGAGGTGATTAGGGTTTCTAGGGTTTTCTTGGTGTCGACCATGTGACCATGGTTGAGTGTAGAGACCCTTGTCTCGACCTTATGGTATGTTTTGGGGTGTGTCTTGATCGAGACACCTTCCTTGGGCTATTTTCTCTTGAACATGATGTTCTTGGAGTTTTTTGGGTTGAGATAATGTGTACTTTTGTTGTGTGTATCGACCTTGAGTGTCTTGGCTATGATGTATATGGTTCTCTTGTTTCGACCTCCACGAGTTGTTTTGATCGAAAACAAGGAGGATGTGACCCAAATGGGGTAGGCCCTTCCTTTATTGTATCACCATCTCGTGCATTCATGGTTTCAGTGGTTGCATGTGTGTTTCTTGGGCAGACAAGTGTCCCTTTGGAGCCCTCTCATGTTGACACTTGATCTCCACCCTCCCTCTCTCCTCCTCAAGTATATAAACCCTCTTCTCTCCATGCAAGTGACCCTTTTTTATCCTCTTCCTTCTCCTTTCTTTATTGCTCATCCTTGGAGCCTTGAGGAGCAAGAAGGACTAAACCTTAGATCTTTGGTGATTGAAATCCCATGTATGTGGTGATTCATGGTCATCATCAACCTTGGTAAATATATTCCCTTGTTTGGTGGTGTTTTCCTTTGATCTTCTACCCTGTAGCTTTTTCTTTTTTCTTCCCTAGACCATTGATCATCCATGGTGGTCATTTTGGAGAGAAAGTCCTCATCAAAAGGGTCATAGGCCATGTTTTGAAAAGGTGGTACTCAAGTGAGAGGAAGTTTCTTCTCCCTTTCTTCCTTCTTCCTTTCATTCATCCTAGGGTTTCTTGCTCTCTTTTCTTGAGGTATCCTTGACCTTGGTTTCTTCTTCTTCTTGAGGTGATCTTGTAGCAAAAATTGCAGCCTTTGGTGGAGCAACATCATCATTCTTGTGCTTGGAGCTTGTGATCCTTGGTGTTGATCTTCCTTAAGGTGGGTGATATAACACTTTACCCTCTCTATTATTGCATTTTTCTTTACATCCATGGTGCTATTTCTCTCTCTAAAATGTACCCTTATCATGCTAGTATACAATACCATGCTTTAGAACTTGAACAATGATGATTATCATGCTTGGTTTGATTAGAATTTGAAACCCTAATTTAAGGTACCTGATTTTGAGAAGATGGTGGAATGTGTGACCTTTAGTTATCTTTTGATCTTGGTTTTGATCACATGCATGTGGTTCAGATACCTTGGTTTAACATGGAGTTATGGGTTCTATTTGGATGTTTAAAACATGGGCTTATTCACCCTTGTATGAGGTTCTTTCATGACATATTGTTTAGGTTTTTTTTGTCACCATTTTTGTAAGAATTTGTCTCCTTGATGATGGTGGTTTTCCATGATGTAATCTTCTATTTTCGATGTGTAATACTTCTATTTTGATCTTGGTTAATCCTTGTTTTGATGTTGGTCTTATGCCTTGGTGGTAGCTTGACCTTGGGGGTCTCTGCACCATGTTACTTCTTGGGTTTAGACACTACGACCTATATGATAATGGTCGAGACATGATTTTAGTTTAGATTGTGACACAATGTCTAGAGGTGGTCAAGACATGATTTTGTTTGAGGGAGAGACATGCGTTTTAAGGGTGGTGTAAACCATACTCCTTGTGGTGGTCGTGACCTAGTTGGTTGTGGTCGAGATGCATAGTTGGTTGTGATCGAGACACCTAGTTGGTTGTATTCGAGACACCTAGTTGGTTGCAGTCGAGACGCCTTGCATGTAGGTGGTCAACACACTTGTTTCATGAGTGGTCGAGACACATACATGATCATATAATATATACATGTGTATGAGTAAGCAAGTAATGAACCATGAATAGTGTTGTTTTAATGATTGTATCGTTAACCCTAATCATGTTTCCAAACTCTAGTATGTTCCAAGAAAGTGGGAGGTGGTGTACCTAGGGTTTGGTGATTTAATGTAACTATAAAACCCTAATTGGCCATGTATAAAACCCTAACCATAGTTCTAGATATTATTTATGTGTTTGTTTCTCTCTCGCAAGGTGTTTATCATATTATAATGTTCTCTCTCTTGTTTATGAAGCCCTAGACTTGAAGGTGAAATGAATGCCATGGATTGTGTATGTTGTGGTGATAATTATATGATACATGGTAATGGCTATAAGCCTTGATGAGATATGATGAGATAATATTGATGTAATGGGTCTTGTGACTTGGTGAAAGATTGATTCCTATTGCGAGGTGATATCCTCTAATAATATGACTGAGGGATTGATATTCTCCAGTGATGTGACATTGGTGATGGCCTGGTGAATGATAGTGCTACAAGTATCATGTGGTGATGATGTGAAGAGTTCACACCTTATACATTTTATATCTTTTGCATTTGCACCATTCCCTTATCTTTGTTGAATTTGTTTTGGATTTGTACATTGTAACTTGCTTGATGCTAAAAGACACTCAATTGGTATAACTAACAAAGTGAAACTCTAATAAAGTAGGTGACATGTGCCATAGATCCATTCCAGTTTCAGTCTTAGTGTTGGATGGTGAAATGAGTTATTCCTACAAAAAAAACTCATAGTGCATAATTTTGAATATACCAGGGTGAAATTCGAGTATCTCCTTACGTCCACAATTACAAGTTGTGTGAGATGACCATGCGTGAGCTGATCTCCCTATGATAAGTGATAGGAAACAATGTAATCACATGTGATGCCTCCTTTTAGAACGACTATGCATGATCTTATACTTCTAGCACCATACCTACACCAATGTGGGCTAGGTGTGGTTATATATGGATGACCATGTGTGAGCCAATATTTCAACTTGACTATATGTTGTTGTTGCAGTTGACTGATAAGTCTCAGTGGTGTTTTCTCTTGTACTGACCAAGAGGTGTTAGGGAGGTTGTGGATTGACTCTTCCATTGACATTCTTGGTACCGATTTTGACTTAGCAATGTTCGGTTGGATTTGGGTGGTACGACTTAAATCCTCAAGGCAATAATAAAGGACATAATACATATGTGTAGTATATTTTGCTTAAGGACAAATGCAAATAACATTGGATGAGCCTTTGCCTTGCTTTTGTACAGTCTAGTTGATAGAAGATATACATGTTCTTCATTTCCCTTCTTTATGTATTAATTGTTCTTCTTTTTAGTGATAAATTCTTAGTTTCCTAATCTACTTTAGTTGTTGGATACATATCACTTTGTTGAATATGCTCAACCTGCTAAGTATTTCATCATCATGCTTAGTTAATTGTGCTTTAATAGATTTTGGCAGAGATTTATCTCTCACTAGGACATTTGGTCTCACCTTATGGGTTTCCACATCTTTCAGATGGTGGTCCATGAAGAGGTAGAGATCATGCAATTGAGGAAGAGCAAAAGCTGATAAGGTTGAATGTGTTGCTAGACTTTTGGTAATAGATTCCTAGATGTAGTCCCTATACACATAGGTCTTTGGGATGTTCTTGATGTGTTTTTGTGGATAAGTTATTGATATGAGATTTTAGACTTGTGAGCCATGCATGTAAGATATGGCATGTGTATATGTATATATGTGGAATAGATATCTCATGTAACTGGTTGAAGGTAGGAATATTTTAGAACAGTGATGTAAGCACCATGATATATGTTATGTGATACATGTGGCATTGTTGTGTAATTGTATGTATCAAGTTCTATGGTTATGGTGCTTTAGCAAAATTGGTTTTAATTTCCTATTTTTTCTGGTAATCCGCATGTTTAGTTCTAATTATGTTCTTCAATTTTTGATTAATCTTGGTTGTGGCACGTCAGGGCGTCACAGTCTCCCTTATCAAGTGACTTGGATATCAAACTCATTGTAGGAGGGACCAATCCCATCTATATCACTCACACTCACTCCCCATGTGTGACAAAGTACCCGAGCATCACCTTTGCGACAACCCTTATTTATGTTTATGTTGGATGATGTCAAAGTCCAACGAACAACATGTGATGAGTGTAGTGAGTTCAGGTCTAAGAACTACAATCACCACTATCACTATGCGAGATGATTCTAACTGCTATCCCATGGTATCTAGGTATCGGTCCCAAGGTGTGTCTATCTAATACACTATTCTCTAACATGTACCTATGTGCTTCACTTGATATCACATATCATGACTAATGAGTCTCTATCTTCAGTAAACACACACTCTAGTCTTATGTATTACTATCGTCTGTTTTGCTTCTACAGTAATACTTGACTAGGGACATAACAAGAATGTATGTACTCTTATCATACATATGATCTCATTGTTTGGGTCCTTCACCTGAAGACATATGCCATCTAGTAACATCATTCTTTACACACCTATTATATTTGTGTCATCATATCATGATTGAGACAAAAGTAATAGGCAGAATTACCTTTATGATTATCAAATCAGGTATTTAATGCCCCATTACAATCATTGTATGATTGTCTCTCTGAGCATACTTACCAATAGACCCCCACTTGCACTTAGATCCAATCACCCTTGAATATTAATCCAAGAGATCTTCATATGCCCATCATGTTTTTGATGTACCAATTCTTTTATAGAGGGCTAGAAACATTTTCTTCTAGCATGTAAATTGCATGTTTCAAAACTCTTCATTGTACGACTTCTCATATGATATGGAAGTGTCGTAGTATGGTATCTAAAATTCTTTACCTAACCAATATCTCCAATGTTGTCACATTATTTCTATGTTGTCATTAATGGTTGGAACCTCCACAAGTTCATCTATATGAACTTCTAGATCCATACAGTATCCACTATTGTGTTAATAACACCAAGATACTCAACGTTTATTGAAGAATTAAACAAATGTATCGAGCCCAAAACTTTTCCAGCATACAATTTTCATATTAAGGCCAAACACAAATTAGATTGCAATCATTAATTTTACTTGTCATTCTGGAATCTTGCATCGGTGTAACCCTTTACACCCAACTCTTCCTTATTACCATAACTAAGGAACTGATCCTTTTAGTGCTTCTCAAATACTTAAGGATGTTCTTTATTGAATTTTAGTGACTTTCATTGGGATCTGACTAATATCCACTCATCATGTCCAATACATATGAGACAATGGGATGAGTACATAACATCACATTCATGATAGATCCAATAGAGAATGCACATGACATCTATCCATGTGTTATTGTTCTTAATAAAAAATAGAACACTAGGCTCCCGATGAGACTAACTCCATGGAACATGGACAAGTTTTCTCTCATTGAGTCCTACATGATGAAACCCTTCAACATCTTCCCAATGTTTGTGTTCTTAGGTCCAGAAGCTATCAATATATATCTATGTAGATCTTGATTCCTGTCTTATAGGATGTTTCATCTATATCCTTCATAGAGACAAGGTACTTCCAAGCCAGGTTTTAACATTTGTAGTATAAGGATGTTGTTCCTCATAATAATGTGGAATTTAAATATGCTCCCACAAAATTCTTATAATCACAGATTCCATATTCATTCAAACATAAGTCAAACTCTTTGACTGTCTAATCAAATTGAAGATTCTTGCTCTAAGTTGTTTGCTTCAATCCACAGATTGACCTTTGTAGCTTAAAGACTTTATTTGCAAGGTTGGATTTATAAAACCTTTAGGTTGTGTCATGTATATATCCTTTCAATTATTCATGTTAAGGAATGCGGTTTTAACATCAAATTTGCCAATTCTTATAGTCATGCTAAGATACAATGGCAAGCATGATCCTAATGGATTCAACCATGGCAATTAATGAAAAGATCTCATCATGTTCAATATCTTGAGCTTATTTGAAACCTTTTACAACCAAAACCCTCCTATAGGTTTGTACACTATCATCCATGTTGGGTATTTCTCAAAGACCCAAATGCATCCTATGGGTCTTACCCTTTCAGGTTAATCCATCAAGGTCATACCTTGTAGGTTTACATGGAGTCCACCTTTGATCCCATGGCCTCAATCCATTTTTCAAACTATGGTCCCTCAATAGATTCTAGATAGGTTGTTGGATCATCATTTATGATCAACATATTGCCTTCTTGAGTCTATAAGATGTCATAATCTTTCAAACTCAAGGTGTGTCCTACTAGATCTATTAGGTTTTGTGTAACATGAGGAACTTGAGATTCCACAACTTAGTGATTCTCCTTTTTCCTACTATACCTCTTTATGTTCAATGTTTTCTTGTTTGCCTCAAAATTTTCGAGTTATACTTTTACTTCCACTCAATCCTTTGTAAATAAGTTCCCCTTCAGAAATACAACCACTATGTTCAACAAACAACTTTGTTGTTGGATTGGAATACAAAAGTAGTATTAACTAATATAACATCTATGTGATTTGTGGGAAAATCTTTTCATGAAACTATTTTCTTACTCAAGCTTTCAATCCTAATCCTTATAGAGACATATTAGGACACTTCCCATGCCATATATGGTGTCTTTTGAACCATTTTAGACATTACATAGTTTTTGTGTAAAGAATGTTCCTAAAAGAAATTTGAAGATCGACTATATTTATTGATGATCACACCATGACTAATAGGGTTTGTTACATTATCATTGTGTTTCAAGTGGATTTCATTATGATACACTATCATGGTTTTCCAAATGGTCCTAAAACTCTTGGTTTAAAATATTTCAACATAGATCATACCTAAGTATCTTAACACTTTTACAAAGTTAGTTACATACCTCATTCATGATCTCCTTGAAAACCTTCAAGATATTCATACTTGTATTTCATAATATACAAATTCCAATATCTACTGAGATCATTTGTAAGTATAATGAGTTACTAGTAACTACCTTTAGCATTTATTCTAAAAAGTCTATATACAATAGTACGTGTGAACCATAATAGAATAGTTTCTCTCCAAATACATCTAGTGACGATACTTTTGTCATATTGCCCAATAAATAAAATCTGCATGTCTCTATTGGTTCAATAGCCAAAAGAGTCCAGATAACCATCATACGGATTCAAGAGATACATTTCTCATTTATGTGTTGTAGATGAAAATGGTGTAGGTATTCGTTGTTTGATTCATCAAGTCATTCATAATAGTTGTCTTCAGAACTATCAAGTACAAACTATAAGACATAGGGTATTGCCATACAAGATTTAATCTTTTAAAATGGATCATCACTTATTCATCATATTCTTGTCATATAAGATATATAATGTTTTCATTAAATGTAAGCTACATAATAGCAACTCATTGATTCTATTATATGTCCATGAATGACAACTTCCAACTGTAGTGACAATAGCACTTGATCTACACATTTCTTGGTTACTTCTTATTAATTCCTAATGTGGAGATGTCTACCTCCTTCTTATTCTTGAGATCATCTATATAAAGTGTAAAATTTTGTTTCTAGTGTCCAGGCTGGTGACAATGGTGGCACTTTCCTTTCTTATTCACTCCTCCTGTAGCTTTTAGTAAGAAGACTTTGGTTTCTGGGTAGCTTTAGAACTCTTTTTAGCTTTGCTTTTTCCATTGGACTTCCCTTTGCTGATCATCATCACATATTTGGGTTTGTCCTTCTTGATCTGTGCTTCAACTATCCTCAACATGCCAAGTAAATTTAACAATGGCTTGTCAAAATCATTCATGTTGTATTTCACGACAAATTGGATGTATGATTCCGGCAGTGACTGTAGAATCACATTTGTGGTCAACTTTTAACCCAAGGGAAAACATGGTATTGCAAGGTTCTCCACATACCCAATCAACTTGACCACATGGGGACCTACTGGATCTCCTTCATTCATATTGCACTTGAACAGTGCCATGGACATGTCATATCTCTGTTGTCATGGCTGATCTTGGTGCATGTTTTTAAGATGTATAACCATCTCAATAACATCCATGTTTTCATGATGTCTCTGTAGCTCATAGTTCATTGAGAACAACATCAGGAACCTAACATCCATGACATCTTCAGAGTGATTCTTGTAAGAATCCATGTCCACCTTAGGCACAGTGGGAGGAGGATCATTTGGCTATGGTGTCTCCAGGACATAGATCTTGCACTTTTGAGTGAGAACAATTTTCAACATCCTGAACCATTCATGGAAGTTGTTCCCATTTAACTTTTCCTTGTCAAGGACTGATCACAAAAAAAACACGTTTGTGTTTTCCATTAGATTCTACAAATGATATTGTAACTTTAGTTAAAATGTTTTTGATTAATTTGATTTGATAAGTTTGACAATACTAATTAGGCCTTTAATCAATTATCGCTCCCATTATTTTGTACAAATTAATAGCCCTAGCTACCAATTTAGAAGATTTCAGTGTACAACCTTCTAGTGTGCCAAGATCTATATTTTATTAAATCATTAGTCAGTTTTGGATGATCACCCACAACTTGACAATTTAGGTAGACAATATTTGTCAATTCCATCTCATGCAACTCTTGGAAAGATGGTGTGCAAAGCTCTTTGCAACAATTCATTTGTATGCTTCTATGCATTTAATCTCATTAAGATCACCTAGTTAATCTTGACCCAAAAGCCAACATGATAGAATATGCACCCTACTTTTGCAGATGCTACACATCTACCATCACGCTTCCATGACATATACGGTGCACCATGATTTTATGTAACCTACGCTTGGTCTACTAAATTTTGCATGTTTGTTATTTATAGAAAGCATCTTAGACTTAATATTTATAGAGGAATTTTATATATAAGGAAATATACATATCCAGTCATCACATACTTATGTATCATATACATGCTATGACAACAAATGAAAACATGCAATTATAGACACAAGCGATGGTTATGGTCATACTATTGTAATTCCTTGGAGCCACAAGGAATTACTATCATGTAAGTTTTACATCTATGTAGTAACCTCTTGTTTATGAATATTTGTGCTTGAACCAATCAGGGGTGATTAGTTTAACACTTGAACCAATTGTCTCTCCTCATGGTTAGTCGGTTGGTCTCTTTAAATGGTCATCTAGTTCTCCAATGCAAGTGATGTATGGACTCCTCAGTTGGACCAGAAGTCGATTAGTTAGTCTCCCCCTATTTCTTCTCACGAGTCAGTCAGTTCGTCAGGTGTAGAATGTCTTCTCATGACAAAACATAAATTAAAACTATCATATAACTTTGTAAAAGGCAAACCTCAAGTGGAATTCAAGGGGAAAAAGGAAGAAGAGGCTTGGTATGCAAGATTAGTAGAAATAGGAAATAAACCAAACAACCAAGCACACAATCCATAGGGGTTTTATCCATAACCATGCTCACATCCACCATCAATATACTTTTAGGATGATGTGTATTGATTTCATATATTTCATATCATATACATATATTTATATTTGTAGAATAGTATGTGGTATTAGTTAAATATGCACATTAACCATTTTAATATTCTCATCGTATGCAATAAAAATACATCTCGATCACATTGATTTAAATCCTTGATGCATTGTAATTTGACATCGCTCTGATGCCACTATTATAAAATCGGGCAACTCATAAGGCAATAGAAACAAAACATTTAATATTTGATTGCCTAATCAGCAAGATCTCATCAACAATGATGTATCTTGGAAGGAAGGTAACAAGAGTTATACCTATCCCTAGAGCATGTCTAGTGAAAACTCTTGATGCAATAGTGTTCTCCTTTCTTCAAGTAATAGTGTGCATCTTCTTCAAGAAGCACTCGAACCGTCGTCAGCAATATCCTCCTAGTGCAACGCCACATATGGAGGTTGACAACATCCTCCTAGTGGCAGGAAATAGACTGATCCCCTCTAGAGTAGGCTATATGGACCACCAGGAACTCCACATTGTGCTACTAGAGCCAACGGGAAGGAGTTCTCCCTTTAAATGTCAATCTGCTTGGATTGATTCACTCTCCTACAATTGTCTCTCCCTTGATATCCCTATGTTTGAAGGGTAGGGCTTGGTTAGGCCCTCGATTGGTTAAGACAACGAGAGAGGACAACAATTGTCAGAGCTTATTATTTTTTCTGGGAAGCCCTCATTACCCCTCTATTTATAGGATAGGTCAGGGTTAGGGTTTCCATTCGACAAAATTCATGAATTTTTTGGAAACTACGAACAATGAACTGATCGGTTCACTATCTGAATGGTCGGTAGACATGGTGAACTAGTTGACTCAGTCATTGAACTGGTCAGTTCAGTAGTTTTCCCATTTCGAATCACATTGGTATTTAATGCATGATTATTGAAAATATGACATTAGCATAAATCCTTCATCCAATTCAATTGATCATTGAACTGGGGTTCATCACATGAACTGGTCGTTTGGGACCATGGACCGGCCAGTTCACTCAGTGAACTAGTTAGTTCATGCCCTTGTTTAGGTATTGTTCAACCAATGTTGTTGCCAATGTACCTGACACTCCAACTGATTGGTTCAACACTTGAACCGGTCGGTTCAAAGTCCAGTCACTCAATTTTGAACCTCAGTTGTTGAAATTGAATACCAAAACACTTTAGTTACTGAATTAAATATTATTCATGCATAAATTCCTATTTCAAGTGTATCCTATGTTTGTTGCCCTACAGGCCCCAAATTACATTGGTGGTGATTGCCCATAACCAACTTATTGCATCACAAGCAATGAGCGGTATCTAGAAAGGCATCATTGCTTCTCAAGTAATTCAGAAAGTTGGAGAACAATTTCAACCTATAATGTTGATTCGTGTTACTATGATTGTATAGTTCGTTTGTCTTTGATATTAGGATTGAACTTGAGGCATGGAATCATCTTCCTCTTCATCGTTTAATCCATGTTCCTTGAACTAGAGCAGACTGTATGATATGCATGCGAGTTCACATACCACTTATTGAATCATATGATTATGGCCATACATTTATTTGTCTCACTTATCAAATGGCATGTTATTTGAAACTCCTATAGGAGGGACCAATCCCATCTACATCACTCACACTCATTCCCCATGTGTCACAGAGTACCTGAGCATCACCTTAATGCAACCCTTATTCAAGGTTACTTTAGAAGATGTCAGAGTCCAATGAGAGACATGTGATGAGTGTAGATACTTTAGGTCTAAGAACCATAATCACCACTATCACTATGAGAGCTGATTCCGGCTATCATTCCATGGAATCCATGTATCAGTCTCAAGGTGGGTCTGTCTGATACATTGTTCTCTAACATGTGCATATGTGCTTGACTTGATATCACATATCATGACTAATGAGACTCTGTCATCAGCCAACACACACTCTAGTCTTACGTATTATTGTTGACTATTTTGCTTTCATAGTAATATACAACTAGGGACATAATAAGAATGTATGTACTCTTATGATACATATGATCTCATTGTTCAGGTCCTTAACCTGAAGACATATGTCATCAAGTAGCATCATTCTTTAGACATGTATTATATTTGTGTCATCATCTTATGATTGAGACAAATGTAATAGATAGAATTACCCTTATGATTTTCAAATCAGGTATGTAATGCCCCATTACAATCATTATATGATTGTCTCTCTGGGCATACATACCAACAGTTCAAGCTATCGAATCCATTTCTTCCTCCTCTCAACTCAGAAACCTAAAATTGGAGAATGGGAGAGAAATAGCGATAAAAGAGGGATATTTGATATATTTCTGAATAAAATTAGAGGAGGGATGAGATCTTGACATGTGAGAGAAGAATCACCAAGAAAGTCTATCCAAAAAAACAAAACTTACTTGATTTGATTATTTCTAGGATGATAAAGCCCTAGGTCAACATCTCCACCGTCTTCCTCACTCAAACCCTAAGTCTGTCTCTCTCACTCTTTAGAATTTCCTTTTTTGGAATGAATCATGAAATATGAGAGTTCCTAGAGTGTGTGGTTACTGATATTAAGAAATTAAGGTGCTCGAGTGAATTGCAAATTGACCCTACTTTTCACTTTATTTTATTTCACCAAAATTTCTATCATAAAAATATTATTAATTTTTTATTGAATTTGTAACATCTCCTCCAAAATTATGAAAAATTAGCATGTTGTATAAAACAACATTTCAAAGCTTTAATAAAAAAATTAGAGTAAATTACCAATAAAAAGATAAAAATTAAATACTAGACTGCTATTTGTCAGCCATAATGCATGGTCGACTGAGTTTGTCCTGGGGAAACATAGGCGACAAATGGGTCAAAAAAGTATTAAAAAGTTATGATATTTTTCAGTCATACTTATATTTGAGTTTTCCAAACCATATTAAAATTTCAACTAAGTTCAATTTGTAAATAAAATACTAAAAATCATTTACTATACCATTATATTGATCAAATTATTTATTCATATACTACCATAACCCTAATTTTTTGCAAATAGGGTTTACACTTATCAAAGCCTAATTATTCAAAGTAAAATCAAGATTAGAGTTTCTCACAAGTTTAAAGAATCATAATTAGACTACCATGTTTAACTCAAGTTTAAACAATGATCAATTTAGTTAAATATGCAATCATCCAAGTAAACCCTAATTAAATGGTTAATCTTAAAATGGGTTGTTAAAAAGGGTGTGATAGAGAAATTATGATGCAAGCACGAATGAGGAATATGTGGTTGTCTACATGAAAAATATTATAAAAACTATTCTACCCCTGATAGAAAAATGTGGGAATAGAAGAAAATCATAGGGTTAAAGTCATATAATTGAGGAGATGATTCTTCCTCTTCTTGTGTCCTCCCTTGGTGGACTGCTCTACCACTAAGGCAAGGTTACAAAATTAGAGGAAAGAGGCCATTCAGATGCGACATGAAATATAGTGAAGGATTGTAAAGAGGAGGGTGTGATAGGGATTACTACTTAGAGAATTCGACCATGATGAGGTGAGCTTCCTAAGAAGAAGAAGACAAAGAAGATTACATATGTGATTGGTAGAGAGTATTTGAGATCACTATAGAGAAATTGGTGATGGAAGAAGGTTGACAGAGTTGTGGAAGAGGTCTATGGGTAGATGGGTTTATATGAGGTAGGATTCAAGGGATTTTGTAGCTAGACGGTAAGGAGGAGTTCATGGGGATTTTGGGAAAATCTTCAATTCAAGAAACTAGAGGTTGAACCATGAATCACAAGATGTGGATAGGGGATAATAAATCATAGGAAAAGAAATAACATATAAATATGGAGACTCGAGAGAGAGAACAAGGAGAAAAGAACAATCGGGTCGAGCTTTACTTTCTATACAACCTTTTTATTTGAGATAGTATTTGATCTCTCATTCAATTGAAATTTGATATATAAGCTAATTGAGGGGTAAGAAACCCAAATTTGGTGTTCCTTTCTAATTTTGATAGTTTTAAGTATATAAAGTCATGTCTTGAATGTGGAGTGGTTTATTTATGTAATTATGACTTCATTTATCCATTTGATTCCAAATTTTTTTGTGAATTTCTTTCCATTATCTAGTAATGGAAAAATTGATGAGCACCAATTTTAAACAAAAAATGTATAATATGCTAAATTTGTAGAGGCCAAGAACAATCAGACTCTCTCAGGATAATCCAAGGTAGGAACCTTGTTCAAGAAAAGCTTCCACATGAAGCATGAACTTCTTCTAGTAAATCTTCCCTTCCAAATCCACAAACCCTAAAAATTTTTAGGATTCTTATCTCTATCAATACCTATGCATCCTTCAATTTAAATTGAACTTACCATAGATACTAATCTAGTCTTCACAAATTTTTGGAAAGGAAAGAGAGTGTATATGTCTATCATTATGTTAGAACCACGATAATCAGGCTTAAACCACTTATCCTCCATGATACAGGAATTCACCTTGAAATCATAACCATGGCCAAATCAAAAGACTAGTTGATTATCAATGTCATCTAGGTGGAATTCTTTTGGGATAACCACAAATTCTTGTATCATGCTTTCAAACTTGGATATCACATGTATGATATAGGTAGGAAATATAAACATTATTAGGCTGTGCTTACACGAGTGACTCTTCATAATAAATCATCTATATAGCTCAAGTGAGGTCTCTAGTATCATATACAAAGAAGGAGAAGTGGAAGGAATAACATATATGAGTTTCTTATGCACAATGCATTTTTCTCTTAGAATCAGAGTTCATATATTACCTCACTTGTAGCTAATGATGAGATTCACACACATGTCACTCAAGCTAAGACCTAACTCAATCAAAAGGATTGTTTTCTCATTATGAGTCACCTACCCATCATTTTTATCCAACTCTCACATATAGAATTGAATCAAGCAAAAGGACTCAGCTCATCTACTTAGGAGTAACCCAGCTTAGGACACGTCATTTCACATATATCTCATATTTTTCATATATTATAGGGTAGGTCCTACGACCCTCTCCATGTGGGTCTCACTCTCTCTGGAGTTCACCAGATATCTTGTCCTAACACTAGAGGTCCTCCTTTGTAAAAGAGCTTGAGGCTCATGCATATTCAACATTATCTTAACTCATCTCGTCTTAAGTAAGGAAGAGTATGTACTTTTATCACCAAGACTATCTTAGATTATTCAAATTTGGATCCATACCTCATTTACAACTTAGATCTTTCCAAACAACTTATACCTCAGAGATCAAATTTATATTAGATAATCCTTGCTTACATCATCTATCATTCTATTGTCTATCTATCTATCACATATCCTAATAAGGCTCTAGACATCTATTCTAGAACTACTCTCTCTTCTAGGTTGATGTCATTCCCTTTCACTCAGGTTTCATGCACACTAACTACTCTCCAGTATGAGGGATACATTTTTATATTTACATATATATAATAAAATATTATATAGTTTTCCTCCGAGAAAGAAGACGTCAGAGAAAATTGTCGAGGCTCGATCCGATTGGGAAAAAAAACCAAATCAGCAAAATCGAGTGTCCCACATATAATAGATAGTCCAGTGTCATGTCACCTAGTGAAATGGTGAGAATAAGGTGTATACCAGTGTAGAAACCTTATACATATGAGCTCTATATGGATAGGGTTTCACACACTTGTCAAAACCTAGTTCTCAAACATCTAGGTTCTAACCTAGAGGCTAGGTCAACCTTATTCCTATAGAACAATTTACTAAGTTTCTAGGGTTTTATCTGAAAGGTTAAATTTGATTTTATGTTTCATGGTGAGCAATTGTTAGGTGTAGCTGTTGTTCATGCTCTTATACCAACTGTAACGTCCTCGAATTTCACATCCAAAAATGTTAGGAAATTGTATTAGAGTGCATTGCGGAAGGAATTTGTGCATACATGAACTTTCAACATAACATACACCATGTAAGATTCTCAACATTTCACATATTTATATTACAACATGAATTAAATTTACAACTTACATTTGCATAGTTTGAAGAAAATTTTACAAGTCTATGAACATGTATGCTAACAGGATCTTAACACAATAGGTACAATGATGGAGCTAGAACTTACACCAAGATATAAGAGTCTCTTCTCTAATTTATTCAAGACTCTTATTATTGGTCGATTCATCAAGATATTTTGGGTGTTTTGTGCACAACACTGGTTGACTTAGCCTTACACCCGATTTTTTTTCTAAAGGTAACTCAGAAGTGTGTATAGGTTGGCTTTAAGGCTTTTGGCTATTTTACCTCTTCGATAGGAGGTAAGGGGTCATTTTTGGATCCTTAGGATCTCACTACCGGTCACGACACATCTGCCTTTGTGAGGGCATCTAATGTATCAGCCGGGAAAGACCTTTATCAGTTATCATTATTCAGGGCACAACTCTCATGTTTTTATTCACACTTTGGCTTTTATTAATTCTTCCTTGGCTTACGAGAAAGGGTAGTTTTGGATTATTGCAAATTTGGGCTGCCAGGCCTCTTTTTGGAATTAGGGTAGATTTTTCATCAACCTTAGTATGTGGACAATCATCATGGTATACTCTTTGAATCAAAGTGAGAAGGTGATACGCCCATGTTATGTGTTGAGGGGTATGTAAGAAGCGATAGTGGAAAATGAGGTGTGGTGTACCACACTAAACTTAGAGTTCGACAGAGGTGTGGTTTACCATGCCGAACTTAGAGTTCGGCAGAGGTTTGGTTCACCACACTGAACTTAGAGTTCAACAATGTTCTAGTTTTCACTAGAAAGGAGTGTGGCGTGCCACACCGAACTTAAGGCTTTGGCATGATTGGTGAGCGGAGGGGTATGAAAAGGAAGGAAGAAGTGTAGAAGAGAGTTCAGATCATAATGCAGTTTGCTTAGAGATTCCATGACAGGTTCTTTTTCACCATCACACTCTACTTAAAAGATGACAAGATAGAGCTTCGAATGAGAATTCCATACAGCTGATCCATTAATCAGAGAGAGGCATGATGTATTTGATTTATCTCAGACTTATTGAAGCTTATCATTCTAATGGAGGATATGAAATTAGGGTTCATAGACTATACAAGATGAAATCATTTATCAGTTAGTTTTAAGTGTTGGTTCCTTGTGGATTTGCAATGGAAAGAGGCGACGACCTCAAATTCGAAAAGCAAAATCCGGATAGATAAAGGATTTATTTTTAAGAAGAGAAATGAGAAAGTAGAAAATTGTGAAAAAGAACTTAGAAAATAGAAACAGAAAGTAGTAAAGGTAGAGGGTGGAGTGAGAGTCATACAACTCACCCTCCACCTCGAACTTATGAGTTTGCCCATTGCTGAACAAATACTAGGTTCGAGGTGAGGGGAAGGGTTGTGCAGTGTTAACCAGGCGGTCCTCATAGTTGGAAGAAGGTTCGACAAAGATGTCTCATAATAACTGGTGCTGAGAGTGAGGAAGTGGCCTAAACAACTTGTTGACTGGGTTGTCGTGGAAACTCGAACGAGTTTTCTGGTTGACTTGGATGCACATTTCTTTCACCTCTTTGTCCATCCAGAAGGATCCAGAGACCTTCCCCTATCAGCGGGGGAGGTGAAATATAAGAAATTGAGACTGGAGGACTAGGTGAGTAATCGAAGCATTTCTTATTTGTGTCCTATATTTGTGGCTCACCCTCGAGATTTAAAGTGAAACTGCTTTCTTCAAAATCCAGAGCAGTTGATTGAGGGTCGACCACTTGAACTTCCTCCTATCCTAAATCAGGTGGCAGATCCGGTTCACGCTTCATTTCATTGCTTGGTTCTTCTTGTGTAGGATATGGTAGCTAGGGTGACGTTTCTTCATTAGAGGAGTTGTTTTGAGAAGTATCCTCATCTTTATCAATGTTGAAATTGATAAGAGTGTCATTCTTCTTTTAAAAAAAAATTCAGAATTTTCCTCGTAGAACATCCTTAATTCATCCAAGTGACTAGAAGAGGATTTTACTGGTGGAACAAACTCTTGCTCAGTTAAAGGAATCATGGGATTCCAGGGAAGAGGTTCCAATGATGTCTCTTCATGGGAAGGATTAGTCCATGAAAAAATGTTTTGAGGAATAGAATCTCCCGATGACTCCGTTTCTTCGATGTTGGGACTAGAATAATCCATTTCTAAGTCAGGTTGTTGGTCCAGTACTTCCTCATAGTACTCCACCGATTCTATTAAGTGCTCGGGAAGGGCCACTATGGGAAGAATGAAACCCTGTGTAGGTGATTGAAGTATTTCATTCTCTTAAATATGTGGTAGCTCAGGAGGGGCTTCTTCATAGGGATGTGTTTCTATAAGAGGGCAGGTTTGTGGCTTGATGTCCTCGCACGGGTCCTTTTTGTTATTACGAGAGTCTACGGAAGTATCGTAATCCATTCCAAAATCAAGAGATGGTTCATGTTTCTCTTCATAGTGCACTATCAACTCGTTCAAGTGACTAGAGGGAGATTCAATGGAAAGATCATGCTCTTATTTGAGCATCGGCTCCATCATAACTTCTTGTAGAGGTGATAGCTCTGGTAATATCATCTCATGGAAAGGAGTCATAGGATTTTCATCTTAAAACTCATCATCCTCCCTTGATTCTATTTCATCAGTGAGAGTGGTGTGGTCCATATTTGAATCAAGATCTTGATCAACCCTATCCTTGAAGTCTGTTCCTAGATCAGTCGAATGATCAGAAAATTTCTTCATAAGGACAATTTGGATCTTGTTCCAAAAATGGAGACATTTGATTCTATTACATAAAAGACATCCTTATCTGAATCAGTCACACATTCCTCTGAGTCTTACTGTGAAGGAGTGTAGAGTTCTTGTGATATAAACCCTTCTTCTATGGACTTTATTGATGAGACAGCTAAAGTTGAAGAGATTTTGTCATTTAGGGAGTCGATCATTGCTAATTGCTCCTCAATAGTTAGATCTGGGTCTATGAAGTCAGAAGGTAGGTAAGTGTTGAAGTTTATCTCGAATCGATCTCCTGACTGTAGAGGATCCCCATATTGGCTGCTCAATCTTTCATCTAAGAGCATAGTGCATGAATCATTATCCGAGTCAGACCTTGGCTCAAAAAATGATTCTTTCTCTTGTGACGTTGTGGACAAATCATCTTTGAGTTCAGTTATTAGCTCTGAGGATGATTCCTCACCCTGCATTGACGCTTGAAGATCATTGGAAGGCATATTCCACATGATTTCGTAATCATCATCATAATCAACATGTGGACTAGGGATGTGCTTAGTTGAAGTTTGTGGTTGTTCTACATGTTGATCAGAAGCATTGACAATTTGTGTAAGTTGATCAAGATCGGCTATCAACTTCTTGGTCACAACTGTCTAATCGGCTAGTTGTTGAGCCACCGATATTTATAAATCTCGTAATTCTTCCATCAATGTGTGTTGATCTTCATGAAAAGGCTCTTCACTGCACCCGTTGGGTTCATGTTGATAATAGCTCTCCTCGTCGTAGTATAGATCTACATTGTTTTCCTAGTTCCCACCTACATTGCAGTCTATGCCTTGAAATCTATCATAGTTGGGTTTTTTGTAGTAGCTTCCAGGGTGATACAGATTATAACTTGCGCTATATCCATAGTTTTATGAAGAGGCTTCTTTGAGTTTCCCAGCTATATGATTTGCGATTACTTGACGCAGAGCTATCACGTAGGGAGGAGGGACGTTGAAGTAGTAGATTGATGTATGAGAATAGTCACCACATAGTTGACATCTAATGGTTGATGGTGTCGACTTACTTCATTTTGAAGAGAGTTGGTACCTGAAACCAAACAGAGAGTTTGTTAGGTTTAACTAACCACTTCAAATCCAAGGAGATATGCAAAATTAAGTCCTTCACTTTTTTTTAGGTTTTGAAAAGAAAAAGGAAAACCCTAGAGAAACCAAAATCGACACAGAATTCGAAAAAGACGATTCTTACACCGAACTATCCCTGGCAACGACGCCATTTTTTGATGGAGCTAGAACTTACACCAAAAGATTGCTCTTCCAATGGAAGTCCTATTATGCACCAAAAAACCTAGGGAGTTGATGTTCTCTCGAGGTTTACCTACCACTAGTGCTAGATAAATACTCCAACCCCACAACAGTGTGGAAGCCTTATCATAGTACATATTTAGGATCGAACGCAAAGGACAACGTTAAGAATCTGAGTGTCTTTTTCTCGTTTCGTATCGATCCAAGTTAATCATCTAAGACCAAGAGTTTGATTGAGTTATTTAACCTAAAACATGCAAAAGCAAAGGCAAGAATAAAAACTAGTTTGAAGATTAAAATCTAAGATTAGCAAATGAGTATGGATCATTGGGGTGATGCGGGTTTTCACCACCACTACACATGTATTGTACTTGTACCAATCATAGTAAGACTTGCAAGCAAGATACATGGATGTTATACAATACCGATGTCTTGTAGGACAAGAGTAATGCACACATCCTTCACGAATTGAGTAACTCTCATCTGGTACATGTCTACATGTAAATGAAGAGATGTAGTCTCCGAAGAGAGAACCTTACTCAACCTCGTGAAACGTGCATCGGAAAACTAACAAGCGAGCGATAATCATCAATTTGATCAGTATCCTTATAGACTACCCCTTTTTCAAGGAAATAACTATGAGAAATGTGGGAGTGTTACAATGTCAGCCATTCCTGAACGAATGGTCAAATACCTTGCACCACTCCCTTTGCAAAATGTGTTCCTCGACCCATCAAGGTTGCACTTCCGTACATCAACTGATTCTATTTTATAGTGCGGAAGTGCAACGATGGAGGTGAGTTTACTCGATCCCTCGGGAAGCATTCCTAGATACCGAAATGGATGTGTGGTGGATACGCACACCAGAAACCATCACTAAATCAGTATTTGAGTCCCAAGAGTAGTCGTAAACAAACCGCAATGAAAGACAATAGATGCATACAAGAACGCGGCCAACATTCAAGCATGTATGAAACGATTTAGTATTGAATTAGAAAGATAACATCTTTTAGTACAAATTACAAAACATGGGCAGCAGGGCTAGTCCCCGTGCCCTAGTGGATGATACTACTCACTCCTCATAGAGGAAGCAACAAGGAAAGAGAAGAGAAAGAAAGAAAGCATCATCGGAGCAGAAGAGTAGATCTGTGACATCCAGGTGTAGATCGTCGTAGTCTCCAGGACTGTTTCGTCATAGTCGATGATGTCTATCTCTCTACCTTGATTCTCGTGTCTACCTCTGGAATTACATGAGTAGAATGAGGTGGAACTATGGTGGAGCAATGGTGGAAGTGAGCTGGCAGTGGATCAGCCTTTTGGACTTCCGGCTCTGGTCCCAGTCTGGCAGCCTTGGGCCATAGTGAGATAGCCCTCCAAGACCATGCCTCTGCCCTTCTATTTATAGGCTTGTCATGTGTCTTGGACGGATTGGGTTAGATCTGCAAATTTCCCAAAATATCTTGGGCCAAGGAGTCACACTTTGTGCATGTCTTTTTTGTCTATTCGGTTTCCAGCCTTGCCTTTTTCATCTGGTTTGCTTTAAACGGTTTGAGAGAGTGAAAGGGACTTCACAGTCTTGAGACCGTGACATGCGTCACAGTCTTGAGACCGTGAGAGTCTTCACTGTCTTGAGACTGTGAGAGGCTTCACAATCCTGGTGGTCAGCAACTTCATCAAACGTTCTTGCCTATTTGGCTTTATTCGGTTTCTGAACGTAGGGTCGTTAAACGGTCTTGGAGAGATCGAATGCTCCTCGCCATACGGTCTTGAAGATTCCAATCAGTTTCTGTAAACTATTTGCCGCCCATTAGTTCTTCATGGTTTGAATCTTGGGGAAGCATCCGGTCTTGCTTCTCCTTCCCATACAGTCATCGTTCAATCGATCTCACATTTGTGGCCTCCAAAACGATCTCACACTGGCCGCCAATTCAGTCTCGCCGATTGGTTGCAAGTCGTTGTGTGTGGAGGACGATGTCGGACGTCACAAAATGCTTGAAGTTGCAGGTTAGCGGCATCTTGAGGTAGGGGACGACATGCCATGGTCATATTGAGACAACACGGTCATGGTGAGGTTGCTGCCCCACGGTCGTACTGCCTCGCACGGGCGTGGTGGGTTAAGGCATAGGCACTATTGGCAGTGTGCCACGGCCATAGCGTGATAAACACGGTCATGGCGATGCTTTCCCCATGGCCGTTCTGCCTTACACAGGCGTGCCGGGTGAAGACTTCGCACTGTTGGCGATGCACCACGGCCATGGCGTGATAAACACAGTCATGGCGATCCTTGCCCCACGGTCGTGCTGCCTTGCACGGGTGTGGTGGGTGAAGACTTGGCACTGTTGGCGATGCACCACAGCCGTGGCGTGACCAGCATGGTCGTGACGGGTGGAGACTTGGCACTGTTGGCAATGCGCCACGGTCGTGGCATGGCAAACACGGTCGTGGCAATTGTTCTGCTTCATGATCTTGATTTATTGTTGCACAGGCTTGAGTTGGACTCCAAACGGTCTATATTGGCTTATCGGTCTTGAGACTAAATGGACTCAAATGGTCTTGAGACCGAATGGGCTCAAACGGTCTTGAGACCGAATGGGTTCAAACAGTCTTGAGACCGTTTGGGCTCAATCGATCTTGAGACCGTATTGGCTCAAACGGTCTTGAGACTGTTAAAGTCAAGGCTGTACGGGTCATGACCATTGGCAATGGCTGAGGATGATCTGTGGAGGAGAGACAATGTGAGTAGAGGAGTATGAGATCAAATAAATTGGAAACTAGGGTAACTAGAACTAGTAATACACTATTTACATGAAACTGAAGAGAAACTTCAAGTAAACTAAAATAAGGGTAATCCAGTCGATACGAGGCACAAAATCCCTAGAATTGGCAACTGAGAGGATGAATCTGGGGGATTCAACATACAACATGCACAAATTCTAACTTCCCGTCTTGTATCCATGCTAGCTCTGAACCTAAAACATACGTGAAACAATGAATCAACACACAAGGTGTCAAGTACATGGGTAGAAAGATACATATATTTATGGTTTTCATAATTTTGAAAAAATTTGCAGAAAGAAAGAAAATCATAGAAAACATTTCTTCAATATGAGAAATATGCCAATTTGAATAATTTTTCTAGATGATTTGCATTATCAAGGTGGACTAGTACCAAAACATATATATTCGGCCTATCCCCATGTACCAAGTACTCTCGGGAAACTCCCCATACACCTTGTGCTCTAGGGAGGTGTACTAGTCAACATTAATCCTTTCCCTCATAAGGGGGATAATGAACACCTTAAATAACTACAAAACATCTACTCATCAATTATGTTTTCAAGTGATAAAACATTGAGTATTATATAGTGCTACTACATCTAATATTTGCAAATAGAAGAGAGCATACATACATATCATGATTGCAAACCAAGAAAACCATAGTCATATACTTAAATAAAACCCACGTACTTGAGTTTAGAGATTTCTAGTCATCCTTACTCATCTAGATATCTGGTCATCACCTGATTAATAACAATTAAGCATCATTAATAAATGTTCATCATATTATAGGTATTTTAGGTCCAAATTAGGGTTTGGCCAAATCTAGGTTCCATCTAATCTTAGGGTGGTATCTGATATTTTTCTACTGCTCATGCAGTCATTTTAGAGGTCTGGTCCAAAATGCATATTTTTCTGATTGTTGAACTATTTTCTAGAATTAATATGAGGATTAAATATGTAATTAGGTAATGATGAGAAAAGACCTAAAATTTCTCAATAATATTAAGATTAGAGTCCACATTTAATTTCCAAATGATATTTGGGTTCAAATATATTTTTCTCAGATTTAACCTCAACCATTTTCTAATTATACCATTTAAATGAAGCATTCTCATCTAAATTAAGTATCATCAATATTAGTGTCTCAAAAGTCTAATATAGGGGTTTTGAAATAAAGAGGGTACTTTTCTGAGCCTGTGGGTATTTTTTAGGAATATTTTGGCCAAAATGGATATTTTTGGTGGATTATACAATTTCTATGTATTATCTAATATATTTGAAGGTATTTACCTGGTTGGATTTTAGTGAACCGGATGGATTGGCATTTGGCCCAGTGAACCAGATGGTCCACCTATTTGGGCTGTCTTCTCCTTCATCGTGATTTCCATCCAATGCTTTGCAAACTTTGGTTTTGAGATCTACTAAGGGCGTCGCCGCAGGTGGAGGATTCAGAAGGGGAAAAGGCAACATCCTCCCCTCTCCCACCACAAAGATCTCGGCCCCTCATGCTCTACCATACTCCCCTGCGAGCCATGTGTGTGCCGCCGCCTTTGTTACTGACTCTGGCGAGCACCGCCAGGGCTTCCATGTCCATGTAGGTTGGATACAAGGTGAAAATCTTTGTGCTTTGCATCCCCATCTCGCTGAGATCTTGTTCATCTCCGCAGTGGTGTGATACTCTGATACATTGACCTTGTTGGTCGAGCATCACAATGGGAACATGTAAGAGGGGAAAGGTGTTCCCTTGCACCAATTTTCATGATAAGGCACCTAAAAGCCTCGGGACTCTACCTTGGGACTCCTCCACGAACTGAGTAGTTCCTTATATACACTGCCCTTCCTCTAGTCGGTGGTTGTTGTCATAGTGACAAGATCAATGGGAGCTTCAGAGCTCCATGGCAGCACCTCAGATCCTTAACGGGGAGGTGAGGATACAAATCTGAAGGCCGACTTATTCCTCTACAGAAACAGGAGGTGGGAGACTCTTCGTTCTCATATTAGTAGCCTTCATGATAGGACCACATGAACTGCTGTTGGAATGGTGGTAGACCACAGAAGTGTAGATGTAGGTGGCCAGAGTGACAAGTTAGAAGGAAAATAGAAAGTATCATGGCACACCAAGGACAAGGAAGATGGTATGAAGCTTGGCATACTGCCATGACAGGAGATGATATCTGGGCCTGTGATAGATGAGCGAGAAGGCGGGGTTGAGGACTGCAGTTTATCAATACCTTAGGTCTCCAACGTCAAGTGAGGGTTCCATGTGCTCCATTGATTCATAGATCATAGTTTTCCAACGCAAATTCCCTCTGATTGCCCCCCACCTTCATCAGATCTAAAGACACCTTAGATTGGGTTCCATTGATCCATTCTCTGAGGTTGAGAATGAGATCCCTATTTTGGATATACTAAAACAGTTCAGATAAAAAAAAGAATACATCTCTTATTCCTTAATGCCAATGTGAGCTTGGTCGTGTGACATGGTTTTTCACATGCCATAATATCTTAAATAAGAGATGACTAAGGTTTTGAAGAATTTTAAAACAAAACATTAATAACTTCATACTCTAGTACTTTCTTGGACACACCTCCAAATAAAATGAAATTTGAACCACTGGGTTTTTAGCACTCAAGGCCTCTGGTTACTAAATTTGAAACCAAACCTTGTAATATTTTTTTCCTCTAGCATACCTCCTCGAATAACTTCATTAATATAAATGTAAACCCTAAATACACTTCTATCAATCATCAAATTTATTTCCAATAACACTTTGGGTCAAAAGAGTCCACGATTGAATCATGATATACACAATTTGGGTCAAGTTTGTATATGTATATATATTTATATATATATGTATTTATTTATTTATTTATTTATATATATATGTATGTATATATATTTATATAATTCATCATCCTCTTATTGATGTCAAACTCCTAAAATCAGGGTCATCACATTCACCCCACCTTATTTGGAATTTCGTCCTTAAAATTCAACTAATCTCATGTTGAAGGAGATATCAAAGAGTAGATACTAATTCTAGGCCACCACTTGTAGGTGTCTTAGGATTTTACAAAACCTAAGATGTACCCACCCCATCTTATATAGAATGAAGTACCATTTCACATCTTAGTCATGGCATGGCATTCTTGCATTATAAGATTTACATCCTCATAGAACCTTAAGGATAAGGGTTTTATTTTCTCATAAGAAGTTAAGGAGGTATTACTAAAGTTTTCATCTTTCATCCTACTTTCCTATGTAAGATGATGTCAAGATCACACATCTTTAGTAACTAGAATTATCATGTTTACATCATTAATGTGGTTTATGATCAACATCATACTATGATTTCATCATTAGAGAAATGCTTGCTTATCATACTTAAATATTAGGGTTTCACCCTATTCAATGAGTTATCAACAAGAAGAAGCTTAGATTTAGAAGGATTGATCCTAGGCAATATATTTTGTAATTATTAATCTATGAGCCAATTTTTTTTTAGCTCATGATTTCAAACTTATATCCTTCATGCATGATATAGAGAGAAAGAGAATATACTCATCCAATTTTATCATGCTTTCAAACTTGGATATGACATGTATGATATAGGGAGGAAATATAGACAATATTAGGCCATGCTTACACGAGTGAGTCTTCATAATAAATCATCTATATAGCTCAATTGAGGTCTCTAGTATCATATATAAAGAAGGAGAAGTGGAAGGAACAACATATATGAGTTTCTTATGCACAATGCATTTTTCTCTTAGAATCAAAGTTCATATATTAGCTCACTTGCACCTAATGATGAGATTCACACACATGTCACTCAAGCTAAGACCTAACTCAATCAAAAGGATTGTTTTCTCATTATGAGTCACCTACCCATCATTTTTATCCAACTCTCACATATAGGATTGAATCAAGCAAAAGGACTCAGCTCATCTACTTAGGAGTAACCCAGCTTAGGACACGTCATTTCACATATATCTCATATTTTTCATATATTATAGGGTAGGTCCTACGACCCTCTCCATGTGGGTCTCACTCTCTCTGGAGTTCACCACATATCTTGTCCTAACACTAGAGGTCCTCCATTGTAAAAGAGCTTGAGGCTCATGCATATTCAACATTATCTTAACTCATCTCGTCTTAAGTAAGGAAGAGTATGTACTTTTATCACCAAGACTAGCTTAGATTAATCAAATTTGGATCCATACCTCATTTACAACTTAGATCTTTCCAAACAACTTATAGCTCAGAGATCGAATTTATATTAGATCATCCTTGCTTACATCATCTATCATTCTATTGTCTATCTATCTATCATATATCCTAATAAGGCTCTAGACATCTATTCTAGAACTACTCTCTCTTCTAGGTTTATGTCATTCCCTTTCACTCAGGTTTCATGCACACTAACTACTCTCCAATATGAGGGACACATTTTTATATTTACATATATATAATAAAATATTATATAGTTTTCCTCCGAGAAATAAGACGTCAGAGAAAACTGGTGAGGCTCGAGCCGATTGGGAAACAAAACCAAATCAGCAAAATCAAGTGTCCCACATACAATAGATAGTCCAGTGTCATGTCACCTAGTGTAATGGTGAGAACAAGGTGTATACCAGTGTAGAAACCTTATACATATGAGCTCTATATGGATAGGGTTTCACACACTTGTCAAAACCTAGTTCTCAAACATTTAGGTTCTAACCTAGAGGCTAGGTCAACCTTATTCCTATAGAACAATTTACTAAGTTTCTAGGGTTTTATCTGAAAGGATAAATTTAATTTTATGTTTCATGGTGAGCAATTGTTAGGTGTAGCTATTGTTCATGCTCTGATACCAACTATAACGTCCTCAAATTTCACATCCGAAAATGTTAGGAAATTGTATTAGAGTGCATTGCGGAAGCAATTTGTGCATACTTGAACTTTCAACATAACATACACCATGTAACATTCTCAACATTTCACATATTTATATTACAACATGAATTAAATTTACAACTTACATTTTCATAGTTTGAAGAAAATTTTGCAAGTCTATGAACATGTATGCTAACAGGATCTTAACACAATAGGTACAATGATGGAGCTAGAACTTACACCAAAAGATTGCTCTTCCAATGGAAGTCCTATTATGCACCAAAAACACTAGGGAGTTTATGTTCTCTCTAGGTTTACCTACAACTGGTTCTAGATCAATGCTCCAACCCCACCAAAGTGTGGAAGCCTTATCATAGTACATATTTAGGATCGAACGCAAAGGACAACATTAAGAATATGAGTGTCTTTTTCTCATTTCATATCGATCCAAGTTAATCATCTAAGACCAAGAGTTTGATTGAGTGATTTAACCTAAAACATGCAAAAGCCAAGGAAAGAATAAAAACTAGTTTGAATATTAAAATCTAAAATTAGCAAATGATGATGGATCACTGGGGTGATGCGGGTTTGCACGACCATAGCATGATAAACATGGTCGTGGCGATGTTTGCCCCATGGTTGTGCTGCCTTGCACGGGCGTGGCGGGTGAAGACTTGGCACTGTTGGCGATGCGCCACGACCGTGGCGTGATAAACACGGTCATGGTGATGCTTGTCCCACGACCGTGCTGCCTTGCATGGGTGTGGCGGGTGAAGACTTGGCACTGTTGGTGATGCACCACGGTCGTGGTGTGACCAGCACGGTCATGGTGGGTGGAGACTTGGCACTGTTGGCGATGCGCCAGGACCGTGGTGTGGCAAACACAGTCATGGTGATTGTTCTGCTTCATGATCTTGATTTATTGTTGCACATGCTTGAGTTAGACTCCAAACAATCTCTGCTGGCTTATCGGTCTTGAGACCAAATGGGTTCAAACGGTCTTGATACTGAATGGGCTCAAACGGTCTTTAGACTATTTGGGTTCAAATGGTCTTAAGACCGTTTGGGCTCAAATGGTCTTGAGACCGTATGGGCTCAAACGGTCTTGAGATTGTTAAAGTCAAGGCTGTAGGGGTCATGACCGTTGGCAATGGTTGAGGATTATCTGTAGAGGAGAGAGAACGTGAGTAGGGGAGGATGAGATCAAATAAACTGGAAAATAGGGTAACTAGAACTAGTAATGCAATATTTACACGAAACTAAAGAGATACTTAAAGTAAACCAAAACAAAGGTAATCCAGTCGATATGAGGCACAAAATCCCTAGAATTGGCAACTGAGAGGATGAATCTGGGGGATTCATCACCACACTGAACTTAAGCGTTGCTCGTCCCGAGGAACGGAAAAGCCTATGAAAGTCACCAAAAAGCTCGTTCCTCTCATTCTTAGTTCATATTCGTGAAAATGTCAAAATTTTCACAAAACAAAATTAGGGCAAAAACGTTGAAAACCATTTGAATTGGTGACTGATGATGGATCTAGGGGATTCATCACCACACCGAACTTAAGCTTTGCTCGTCCCAAGGAATGAAAAACTTAAATCAGTCACTAATGAAATTGTTCATCTCATGGTTGCCTCATCCTTATGTCATATCATAATTTTGTTCATGGGTCACATTGATACAACATCAAGGCTTCCTTAGATCACAGAATACATCTTATGATTTCCTCATTTCTGAGTTCATTTTACTTAAGTATTTCCTTCTCATTCTCTATTGTGTCAGTCATGTTTAAAAGTTTTATGAGACTTCGAAAAGACCCACAGAATCGAGAAAACTTCTATATGATCCGTCGCTGGTGATTCTAAGAGAAGGAAAGAATAGGGGTGTGATCAAGAGATAAGAGTCTCTCCTCTAATTTATTCAATACTCTTATTATTGGTGGATTCATCAAGATATTTTGAGTGTTTTGTGCACAACACTGGTTGACTTAGCCTTACACCTGATTTTTTTTTAAAGGTAACTCAGAAGTGTTTATAGGTTGTCTTTAAGGCTTTTGGCTATTTTACCTCTTCGAGAGGAGGTAAGGGGTCATTTTTGGATCCTTAGGATCTCAGTACCGGTCACGACACATCTGCCTTTGTGAGGGAATCTAATGTATCGGTCGAGCAAGACCTTTATCAGTTATCCTTATTCAGGGCACAACTCTCATGTTTTTATTCACACTTTGGCTTTTATTCATTCTTACATGGCTTAGGAGAAAGGGTATTTTTGGATTATTGCAAATTTGGGCTACCAGGCCTCTTTTTGGAATCAGGGTAGATTTTTCATCAACCTTAGTATGTGCACAATCATCATGGTATACTCTTTGAATCAAAGTGAGAAGGTGATATGCCCATGTTATGTGTTGAGGGGTATGGAAGAAGCGATAGTGGAAAAAGAGGTGTGTTGTACCACACCAAACTTAGAGTTCGACAGAGGTGTGGTTTACGACGTCGAACATAGAGTTCGACAGAGGTGTGGTTTACCACGCCGAACTTAGAGTTCGGCGGAGGTGTGGTTCACCACACTGAACTTAGAGTTCAACAATGTTCTATTTTTCACTAGAAAGGAGTGTGGCGTGCCATACCGAACTTAAGGCTTTGGCATGATTGGTGAGCGGAGGGGTATGAAAAGGAAGGAAGAAGTGTAGAAGAGAGTTCAGATGATAATGTAGTTTGATTAGAGATTCCATATGACGGGTTATTTTTCACCATCACACTCTACTTAAAAGGTAACAAGATAGTGCTTCAAATGAGAATTCCATACAGTTGATCCATTAATCATAGAGAGGCATAATGCATTTGATCTATCTTAGACTTATTGAAGCTTATCATTCTTATGGAGGATATGACATTAGGGTTCATAGACTATACAAGATGAAATCATTTATCAGTTAGTTTTAAGCGTTCGTTCCTTGTTGATTTGCAATGGAAAGAGGCGATGACCTCAGATTCGAAAAGCAAAAGTCGGCTAGATAAAGGATTTATTTTTAATAAGAGAAATGAGAAAGTAGAAAATTGTGAAAAAGAACTTAGAAAAGAGAAACAGAAAGTAGTAAAGGTAGAGGGTGGAGTGAGAGTCATACCACTCGCCCTCCACCTCGAACTTATGAGTTTGCCTGTTTCTGAACAAATACTAGGTTTGAGGTGGAGGGGAAGGGTTGCACAGTGTTAACCAGGCGGTCCTCATAGTTGGAAGAAGGTACGACAAAGATGTCTCATAATAACTGGTGTCGAGAGTGAGGAAGTGGCCTAAACAACATGTTGACTGGGTGGTCGTGGAAACTTAAACGAGTTTTCTAGATGACTTGGATGCACATTTCTTTCACCTCTTTGTCCATCTAGAAGGATCCAGAGACCTACTCCTATCAGCAGGGGAGGTGAAATATAACAAATTGAGACTAGAGGACTAGGCAAGTAATCAAAGCATTTCTTATTTGTGTCCTCTAGTTGTGGCTCACCCTCGACATTTAAAGTGAAACTGCTTTCTTCAAAATCTAGAGTAGTTGATTGAGGGTCAGCCACTTGAACTTCCTCTTGTCCTAAATCAGGTGGCAGATCCGGTTCAGGATTCATTTCAACACTTGGTTCTTCTTGTGTAGGATATGGTAGCTAGGGTGATGTTTCTTCATCATAGGAGTTGTTTTGAGAAGTATCCTCATCTTTATCAATGTTGAAATTGATAAGAATGTCATTCTTCTTTTCAAAATTTTGTTCAGAATTTTCCTCATAGAACATCCTTAATTCATCCAAGTGACTAGAAGAGGATTTGACTAGTGGAACAAACTCTTTCTCAGTTAAAGGAATCATGGGATTCTAGGGAAGAGGTTCCAATGATGTCTCTTCATGGGAAGGATTAGTCCATGAAAAAATGTTTTGAGGAATAGAATCCCCCGATGACTCCATTTCTTCGATGTTGGGTCTAGAATAATCCATTTCTGAGTCAGGTTGTTGGTCCAGTACTTCTTCATAGTACTCCATCGATTCTATTAAGTGCTCGGGAAGGGCCACTATGGGAAGAATGAAACCTTGTGTAGGTAATGGAAGTATTTCATTCTCTTGAATATGTGGTAGCTCAGGAGGGGCTTCTTCATAGGGATGTGTTGCTATAATAGGGCAGGTTTGTGGCTTGATGTCCTCCCATGGGTCCTTTTTGTTATTACGAGAGTCTACAGAAGTATCGTAATCCATTCCAAAATCAAGAAATGGTTCATGTTTTTCTTCGTAGTGCACTATCAACTCGTTCAATTGACTAGAGGGAGATTCAATGTAAAGATCATGCTCTTATTTGAGAATCGGCTCCATCAGAACTTCTTATAGAGGTGATAGCTTTGGTAATATCATCTCATGGAAAGGAGTCGTAGGATTGTTATCTTAAAACTCATCATCCTCCCTTGTTTTTATTTCATTAGTGAGAGTGGTATGGTCCATATCTGAATCAAGATCTTGATCAGTCCTATCCTTGAAGTCTGTTCCTAGATCAGTCGAATGATCAGAAAATTTCTTCATAAGGACAATTCAGATCTTGTTCCAAAAATGGAGACATTTGATTCTCTTGCATACAAGACATCCTTATCTGAATCAGTCACACATTCCTCCGAGTCTGAATGTGAAGGAGTGTAGAGTTCTTGTGACATAAACCCTTCTTCTATGGACTTTATTGATGAGACAACTGAAGTTGAAGAGATTTTGTCATTTATGGAGTCAATCATTGCTAATTGTTCCTTAATAGTTGGATCTTGGTCTATGAAGTCAGAAGGTAGGTAAGTGTTGAAGTTTATCTCGAATCGATCTCCTGACTGTAGAGGATCCCCATATTGGTTGCTCAATCTTTCATCTAAGAGCATAGTGCAGGAATCATTATCCGAGTCAGACCTTGGTTCGAAAAATGATTCTTTCTCTTGTGACGTTGTGGAAAAATCATCTTTGAGTTCAGTTATTAGCTCTAAGGATGATTCCTCACCCTCCAATGACACTTGAAGATCATTGGAAGGCATATTCCACATGATTTTGTAATCATCATCATAATCAACATGTGGACTAGGGATGTGCTTAGTTGAAGTTTGTGGCTGTTCTACATGTTGATCAGAAGCATTGACAATTTGCGTAAGTTGATCAAGATCGGCTATCAACTTCGTGGTCACGGCTGTCTGATCAGCTAGTTGTTGAGCCACCGATATCTGTAAATCTCGTAGTTCTTCCATCAATGTGTGTTGATCTTCATGAAAAGGCTCTACACTCCACCGATTGGGTTCATTTTGATAATAGCTCTCCTCCTCATAGTATTGATCTCCATTGTTTTCCTGGTTACCTCCTACATTGCAGTCTATGCCTTGAAATATGTCATAGTTGGGTTTTTTGTAGTAGCTTCCAGGGTGATACGGATTATAACTTGCGCTATATCCATAGTTGTATGAAGAGGCTTCTTTCAGTTTCCCAGCTATACGATTTGTGATTACTTGACGCAGAGCCATCACGTAGGGAGGAGGGACGTTGAAGTAGTAGATTGATGTATGAGAATAGTCACCACATAGTTGACATCTAACGGTTGATGGTGTCGACTGCTTCATTTTGAAGAGAGTTGGTACCTAAAACCAAAGAGAGAGTTTGTCAGGTTTAACCAACCACTTCAAATCCAAGGAGATATGCAAAATTAAGTCCTTCACTTTTTTTTAGGTTTTGAAAAGAAAAAGGAAAACCCTAGAGAAACCTAAATCGACACAGAATTCGAAAAAGACAATTCTTACACCGTTGTCCCCGGCAACGGCGCCATTTTTTTATGGAGCTAGAACTTACGCCAAAAGATTGCTCTTCCAATGGAAGTCCTATTATGCACCAAAAACCCTAGGGAGTTGATGTTCTCTCTAGGTTTACCTACAACTAGTGTTAAATAAATGCTCCAACCCCATAAGAGTGTGGAAGCCTTATCATAGTACAGATTTAGGATCGAACGCAATGGAAAATGTTAAGAATCTAAGTGTCTTTTTCTCATTTCGTATTGATCCAAGTTAATCATATAAGACCAAGAGTTTGATTGAGTTATTTAACCTAAAACATGCAAAAGCAAAGGCAAGAATAAAAACTAGTTTGAAGATTAAAATCTAAGATTAGCAAATGAGTATGGATCACTGGGGTGATGCGGGTTTTCACCACCACTACACATGTATTGTACATGTACCAATAATAGAAAGACTTGCAAGCAAGATACATGGATGTTATACAATACCGATGTCTTGTAGGACAAGAGTAATGCACACATCCTTCACAGATTGAGTAACTCTCATATGGTACATGTCTACATGTAAATGAAGAGATGTAGTCTCCGAAGAGAGAACCTTACTCAACCTTATGAAACGTGCATCAGAAAACTAACAAGTGAGCGATAATCATCAATTTGATTAGTATCCTTATAGACTACCCCTTTTTCAAGGAAATAGCTATGAGAAACGTGGGAGTGTTACAATGTCATCCATTCCTGAATGATTGATCAAATTCCTTGCACCACTCCCTTGCAAAATGTGTTCCTCGACCCATCAAGGTTGCACTTCCGTACGTCAACTGATTCTATTTCATAGTGCGGAAGTGCAACGATGGAGGTGAGTTTACTCCATCCCTCGGGAAGCGTTCCTAGATACCGAAATGGATGTGTGGTGGATACGCACACCAGAAACCAACACTAAATCGGTATTCGAGTCCCAGGAGCAGTCGTAGACAAACCGCAAGGAAAGACAATAGATGCCTACAAGAACGCGACTAACATTCAAGCATGTATGAAACGATTTAGTATTGAATCAGAAAGATAACATCTTTTAGTACAGATTACAAAACATGGGTAGCGGGGCTAGTCCCCGCGCCCCAGTGGATGATACTACTTGCTCCTCATAGAGGAAGAAACAAGGAAAGAGAAGAGAGAGAAAGAAATCATCGTCGGAGCAGAAGAGTATATCTATGACATACAGGTGTAGATCGTCGCAGTCTCCGGGACTGCTCTGTCATGTTCGATGACGTCCGTCTCTCTGCCTCGATTCTCGTGTCTACCTCTAGAACTACACGAGCAGAATGAGGTGGAAGTGAGCTGGCAGTGGAGCAGCCTTTTGGACTTCCGACTCTGGTCCCAGTCCGACAGCCTTGAGCCATAGTGAGATAGCCCCCCAAGACCATGCCACTGCCCTTCTATTTATAGGCTTGGCATGTGTCTTGGATGGATTGGGTTAGATCTGCAAATTGCCCAAAATATCTTGGGCCAAGGAGTCACACTTTGTGCATGTCTTTTTTGTCTATTCGGTTTCTAGCCTTGCCTTTTTCATCTGGTTTGCTTTAAACGGTTTGAGAGAGTGAAAGGGACTTCACGGTCTTGAGACCGTGATAGGCCTCACAGTCTTGAGACCGTGAGAGGCTTCATGGTCTTGATACCGTGAGAGGCTTCACAATCCTGGTGGTCAACAACTTCATCAAACGGTCTTACCTATTTGGCTCTATTCGGTTTCAATACGTAGGGCCGTTAAACGGTCTTGGAGAGACCGAATACTCCTCGCCATACGGTCTTGAAGATTCCAATCAGTTTCTGTAAACCGTTCTCTTCCCATCAATTCTTCATGGTTTGAATCTCGGGGAAGCATCCAGTCTTGCTGCTCCTACCCATACGTTCGTCGTTCAATCGATCTCACATTTGTGGCCTCCAAAACGATCTCACACTGGCCGCCCAATCATACTCGTCGACTGGTTGCAAGCCGTTGTGTGTGGAGGACGATGCCGAAGGACACAAAATGCTTGAAGCTATAGGTTAGCGGCTTCTTGAGGTAGGGGATTACGTGCCATGGTCATATTGAGACAACACGGTCATGGTAAGGTTGCTGCCCCACGGCCGTGCTACCTCGCACGGGCGTGGAGGGTTAAGGCATAGGCACTGTTGGCAGTGTGCCACGGCCATAGCGTGATAAACACGGTCGTGGCGATGCTTGCCCAATGGCTGTGCTACCTTGCACAGGCGTGGCGGGTGAAGACTTGGCATTGTTGGCGATGCGCCATGGCCATGGCGTGATAAACAGAGTCATGGCGATCATTGCCCCACAGCCGTGCTGCCTTGCACGAGTGTGGTGGGTGGAGACTTAGCATTGTTGGTGATGCACCATGGCCGTGGAGTGACCAACACGGTCGTGGCGGGTGGAGACTTGGCACTGTTGGCAATGCGCCACAGTCATGGCATGGCAAACACGGTCATGGCGATTGTTCTGCTTCTTGATCTTGATTTATTGTTGCACAGGCTTGAGTTGGACTCCAAACGGTCTATATTCGCTTATCGGTCTTGAGACTAAATGGGCTCAAATGGTCTTGAGACCGAATGGGCTCAAACGGTCTTGAGACCAAATGGGTTCAAACGGTCTTGAGACCGTTTGGGCTCAACTGGTCTTGAGAACGTTAAAGTCAAGGCTATAGGGGTCATGACCATTGGCAATGGTTGAGGATGATCTGTGGAGGAGAGAGAACGTGAGTAGGGGTAGATGAGATCAAATGAACTGGAAACTAGGGTAACTAGAATTAGTAATGCACTATTTACATGAAACTGAAGAGATACTTCAAGTAAACCAAAACAAGGGTAATCCAGTCGATACGAGGCACAAAATCCCTAGAATTGGCGACTAAGAGGATGAATCTGTGGGATTCAACATACAACATGCACAAATTCTCACTTCTTATCTTTTATCCCATGCTAGCTCTGAACCTAAAATATACGTGAAACAACGAATCAACACACAAGGTGTCAAGTACATGGGTAGAAAGATACATATATTTATGGTTTTCATAATTTTGAAAACATTTGCAGAAAGAAAGAAAATCATAGAAAACATTTCTTTAATAAGCGAAATATGCCAATTTGAATCATTTTTCTAGATGAGTTGCATTATCAAGGTGGACTAGTACCAAAACATATATATTAGGCCCATCCCCATGTACCGAGTACTCTCGGGAAACTCCCCATACACCTTGTGCTCTAGGGAGGTGTACTAGTCAACATTAATCCTTTCCCTCGTAAGGGGGATAATGAATACCTTAAATAACTACAAAACATCTACTCATCAAAAATGTTTTCAAGTGATAAAACATCGAGTATTATATAGTGCTACTACATCTAATATTTGCAAATAGAAGAGAGCATACATAGATATCATGATTGCAACCAAGAAAACCATAGTCATATACTTAAATAAAACCCACGTACCTGAGTTTAGAGATTTCTAGTCATCCTTGCTCATCTAGATATCTGGTCATCACCTGATTAATAACGATTAAGCATCATTAATAAATGTTCATAATATTATAGGTATTTTAGGTCCAAATTAGGGTTTGGCCAAATCTAGATTCCATCTAATCTTAGGGTGGTATCTGATATTTTTCTACTATCATGCAATCATTTTAGAGGTCTGGTCCAAATGCATATTTTTCTGATTGTTGAACTATTTTCTAGAATTAATATGAGGATTAAATATGTAATTAGGTAATGATGAGAAAAGACCTAAAATTTCTCAATAATATTAAGATTAGAGTCCACATTTAATTTCCAAATAATATTAGGGTTCAAACATATTTTTATCACATTTAACATCAACCATTTTCTAATTATACCATTTAAATGAAGCATTCTCATCTAAATTAAATATCATCAATATTAGTATCTTAAAAGTCAAATATAGGGGTTTTGAAATAAAGAGGGTACTTTTCTGAGCCTGTGGGTATTTTTTAGGAATATTTTGGCCAACATGGATATTTTTGGTGGATTATACAAGTTCTGTGTATTATCTAATATATTTGAAGGTATTTACCTGGTTGGATTTTATTGAAACGGCTGGATTGCCATTGGGCCTAGTGAACCAGATGGTCCACCTGTTGGGCTGTCTTCTCCTTCATCGTGATTTCCAGCCAACGCCTAGGTGCGCCTCCGCTTTGGGAACTTTGGTTTTGAGATCTATTAAGGGTGTCACCGCTGGTGGAGGATTCGGAAGGGGAAAAGGCAGCATCCTCCCCTCTCCCTCCACGAAGCTCTGGGCCCCTGATGCTCTACCATACTCCCCTGCGAGCCATGTGTGCGCCGCCGCCTTTGTGACTGACTCTGGCGAGTGTCGCCAGGGCTTCCATGTCCTTACGTAGGTTGGATACAAGGTGAAAAGCTTTGTGCTTTGCATCCCCATCTCGCTGAGATCTTGTTCATCTTCACAGTCGTGTGATACTCTAGTACATTGACCTTGTTGGTCGAGCATCACAATGGGAACAAGTAAGAGGGGAAAGGTGTTTCCTTGTGCCAATTTTCATGAGAAGGCACCTAAAAGCCTCAGGACTCTACCTTGGGACTCCTCCACGAACCGAGTAGTTCCTTATATACACTGCCCTTCCTCTAGTCGGTGGTTGTTGTCATAGTCACAAGATCAATGGGAGCTTCAGAGCTCCATGGCAGCACCTCAGATCCTTAACGGGGAGGTGAGGATACAAATTTGAAGGCCAACTTCTTCCTCTACAAAAATAGGAGGTGGGAGAGTCTTCGTTCTCAGATTAGTAACCTTCATGATAGGACCACATGAACTGCTGTTGGAATGGTGGTAGACCATAGAAATGTAGATGTATGTGGCCAGAGTGACAAGTTAGAAGGAAAATAGAAAGTATCATGTCACACCAAGGACAAGGAAGATGGTATGAAGCTTGGTATACTGCCATGACAGGAGACGATATCTGGGCCTGTGATAGATGAGCGAGAAGGCAGGGTTGAGGACTGCAGTTTATCAATACCCTAGGTCTCCAACGTCAAGTGAGGATTCCATGTGCTCCATTGATTCATAAATCATAGTTTTCCAACGCAAATTCCCTCTGATTGCCCCCCACCTTCATCGGATCTAAAGACACCTTAGATTGGGTTCCATTGATCCATTCTCCGAGGTTGAGAACGAGATCCCTATTTTGGATATACTAAAACGGTTCAGATAAAAAAAAGAATACATCTCTTATTCCTTAATGCCAATGTGAGCTTGGTCGTGTGACATTGTTTTTCACATGCCATAATATCTTAAATAAGAGATGACTAAGGTTTTGAAGAATATTAAAACAAAACATTAATAACTTCATAATCTATTACTTTCTTGGACACACCTCCAAATAAAATGAAATTTGAACCACTGGGTTTTCAACACTCAAGGCCTCTGGTTACTAAATTTGAAACCAAACCTTGTAATATTTTTTCCTCTAGCATAGCTCCTCGAATAACTTCATTAATATAAATGTAAACCCTAAATACACATCTATCAGTCATCAAATTTATTTCCAATAACACTTTGGGTCAAAAGAGTCCACGATTGAATCATGGTATCCTCAATTTGGGTCAAGTTTGTATATGTGTATATATATATATATATATATATATATATATATATATATATATATGTATATATATATAAAATTCATCATCCTCTTATTGATGTCAAACTCCTAAAATCAGGGTCATCATATTCACCCCACCTTATTTGGAATTTCATCCTTGAAATTCAACTAATTTCATGTTGAAGGAGATATCAAAGAGTAGATACTAATTCTAGGCCACCACTTGTAGGTGTCTTAGGATTTTACAAAACCTAGGATGTACCCACCCCATCTTATATAGAGTGAAGTACCATTTCACATCTTAGTCATGGCATGGCATTCTTGCATTATAAGATTTACATCCTCATAGACCCTTAAGGATAAGGGTTTTATTTTCTCGTAAGAAGTTAAGGAGGTATTATTAAAGTTTTCATCTTTGATCCTACTTGCCTATGTAAGATGATGTCAAGATCTCACATCTGTAGTCACTATAATTATCATGTTTACATCATTAATGTGGTTTATGATCAACATCATACTATGATTTCATCATTAGAGAAATGTTTGCTTATCATACTTAAATATTAGGGTTTCACCCTATTCAACGAGTTATCAAAAAGTAGAAGCCTAGATTTAGAAGGATTGATCCTAGGAAATATATTTTGTAATTATTAATCTATAGGCCAATTTTTTTTAGCTCATGATTTCAAACTTATATCCTTAATGCATGATATAGAGAGAAAGAGAATATACTCATCCAATTTTATCATGCTTTCAAACTTGGATATCACATGTATGATATAGGGAGGAAATATAGACAATATTAGGCCATGCTTACACGAGTGACTCTTCAAAATAAATCATCTATATATCTCAAGTGAGGTCTCTAGTATCATATATAAATAAGGAGAAGTGGAAGGAACAACATATATGAGTTTCTTATGCACAATGCATTTTTCTCTTAGAATCAGAGTTCATATATTACCTCACTTGCAGCTGATGATGAGATTCATACACATGTCACTCTAGCTAAGACCTAACTCAATCAAAAGGATTGTTTTCTCATTATGAGTCACCTACCCATCATTTTTATCCAACTCTCACATATAGGATTGAATTATGCAAAAGGACTTAGCTCATCTGCTTAGGAGTAACCCATCTTAGGACACGTCATTTCACATATATCTCATATTTTTCATATATTATAGGGTAGGTCCTACGACCCTCTCCATGTGGGTCTCACTTTCTCTGGAGTTCACAACATATCTTGTCCTAACACTAGAGGTCCTCCTTTGTAAAAGAGCTTAAGGCTCATGCATATTCAATGTTATCTTAACTCAGCTCATTTTAAGTAAGGAAGAGTATGTACTTTTATCTCCAAGACTAGCTTAGATTCTCTAAATTTGGATTCATACATCATTTACAACTTAGATCTTTATAAATAACATATACCTCTGAGATCAAATTTATATTAGATCATCCTTGCTTACATCATTTATCATTCTATTGTCTATCTATCTATCACATATCCTAATAAGGCTCTAGACATATATTCTAGAACTACTCTCTCTTTTAGGTTGATGTCATTCCCTTTCACTCAAGTTTCATGCACACTAACTACTCTCCATTATGACGGACACATTTTTATATTTACATATATATAATAAAATATTATATAGTTTTCTTCCGAGAAAGAAGACGTCAAAGAAAACTGTCGAGGATCGAGTCGATTGGGAAACAAAACCAAATCAGTAAAATCGAGTGTCCCACATACAGTAGATAGTCCAGTGTCATGTCACCTACTGAAATGGTGAGAACAAGGTGTATACTAGTGCAGAAACCTTTTACATATGTGCTCTATATGGATAGGGTTTCACACACTTGTCAAAACCTAGTTCTCAAACATCTAGGTTCTAACCTAGAGGCTAGGTCAACCTTATTCCTATAGAACAATTTACTAAGTTTCTAGGGTTTTTTCTGAAAGGTTAAATTTAATTTTATGATTCATGGTGAGCAATTGTTATGTGTAGCTATTGTTCATGCTCTGATACCAACTATAAAGTCCCCAAATTTCACATCCGAAAATGTTAGGCAATTGTATCAGAGTGTGTTGCAGAAGCAATTTGTGCATACATGAACTTTCAACATAACATACACTATGCACATTCTCAACATTCAACATATTCATATTACAACATGAATTAAATTTACAACTGACATTTACATAGTTTGAAGAAAATTTTACAAGTCTATGAACATGTATGCTAACAGGATCTTAACACAATAGGTATAACCTAGACAAATGCTCACTTCCCGTCTTTTATCCCACGCTAGCTCTGAGCCTAAAACATACATGAAACAACAAATCAACACACAAGGTGTCGAGTACATGGGTAGAAATATACATATATTTATGGTTTTCATAATTTTGAAAATATTTGTAGAAAGAAAGAAAATCATAGAAAACATGTCTTTATTAAGTGAAATATGCAAATTTTAATTATTTTTCTAGATGAGTTGCCTTATCAAGGTGGACTAGTACCAAAACATATATATTGGGCCCATCCCCATGTACCGAGTACTCTAGGGAAACTCCCCATGCACCTTGTACTCTAGGGAGGTGTACTAGTCAACATTAATCCATTCCCTCATAAGGGGGATAATGAACACCTTAAATAACTACAAAACATCTACTCATCAATTATGTTTTCAAGTGATAAAACATCGAGTATTATATAGTGCTACTACATCCAATATTTGCAAATACAAGAGAGCATACATACATATCATGATTGCAACTAAGAAAACCATAGTCATATACTTAAATAAAACCTATGTACATGAGTTTAGAGATTTCTAATAATCCTTGCTCATCTAGATATCTAGTGATCACCTGATTAATAACAATTAAACATCATGAATAAATGTTCATCATATTATAGGTATTTTATGCCCAAATTAGGGTTTAGCCAAATCTAGGTTCCATCTAATCTTAGGATGGTATCTGATATTTTTCTAGTGATCATGCGGTCATTTTAGAGGTCTGGTCCAAAATGCATATTTTTCTGATTCTTGAACTATTTTCTAGAATTGATATGAGGATTAAACATGTAATTAGGTAATGATGAGAAAAGACCTAAAAGTTCTCAATAATATTAAGATCAGAGTCCACATTTAATTTCCAGATGATATTAGGGTTCAAACTTATTTTTCTCATATTTAACCTCACCCATTTTCTAATTATACCATTTAAATGAAGCATTCTCATCTAAATTAAATATCATCAATATTAGTGTCTCAAAAGTATGATATAGGGGTTTTGAAATAAAGAGGGTACTTTTCTGAGCATGTGGGTATTTTTTAGGAATATTTTGGCCAACATGGATATTTTTGGTGGATTATACAAGTTCTGTGTATTATCTAATATATTTGAAGGCATTTACGTGGTTGGATTCTATTGAACCGGATGGATTGACATTGGTCCCAGTGAACCAGATGGTCCACCTGTTGGGTTGTCTTCTCCTTCATTGTGATTTCCATCCAATGCCTAGGTGCTCCTCCGCTTTTTGAACTTTGGTTCTGAGATTTACTAATGGCGCCGCCGTTGGTGGAGGAATCAGAAGGGGAAAAGGTGACATCCTCCCCTCTCCCTCCATGACGCTCTGGGTGTTGGGTTTTAGGGGAGGCAGAGAAGGCAGCGAAAACAAAAATTTTCTCCCCAAACCCATACCGAGGAAACGCGTCAACGTCTATATAATAGGAAAGGATGGTTTGTGGAATCATACCTTGTCCCAAGGCTTGCTCGGCGACAATACCTCGCGCAATGCACGGTCTTCAACTCCGGTCTTTGACGGCGTCTGTGCAGCTCCTGGTCGCACCGGGACTGAAGACTCCTCCTCCTACCGGACTTTCGAATGACAGTTGTCCTCCTGAGCGGCAGTGACCTCCTACCTCTGAAGTAGTCCACACGGACCACCTGGAACTCCACACTCCTAGTCCCACAAGGAAGTGGAAGGAGTCACACCCTCCTGTTGACGTATTAGTCACCAACAAACTCTCCTGCCTCCAGTTGCAACTGCAGTTGTCCTTCCCTTTTTGCACCTCCCTTTGCGGGAAGCACTTGCTCGGGCTCTCTCTCGGTTACCAAAACTAGAGAGAACGACAACTTGCAGAGCAACTGGTTGCACTGAGTTGTTGTCTGAGAAGCCCCCAATACCCCTATATATATAGGAGGGTCATGGGACAGGGTTCTCTATCCCGAGCAATACGGGACTAAACGCAGGAGTAGAAGGGTTCGAGATTTTCCACAAAATGCAATCGGTTCGCAACCTGAAATGATCAGTTCATAGCTGAACCGATCGGTTCGGCCATTGAGCCGATCGGTTGGACCTGATCCGACCGTTTGGGGCACTCCAACCGATCGGTTAGTGCCCTGAACCGATCGGTTCACTGTCCTGATCTGGCTCAAAAATACTTTCCTTGTTTCATTCCCAATTGGTATCGAATACCAATGTTATTCCCAATCGAATTGGGCAATTTGAAACCAAAGGAAAATTCTTGCCGACATGACTTTCCCAACTGGTCATTTGCACCAGTTGAGCCGATCGGTTCAACCCTTGAACCGGTCGTTTCAACCTGGTCATGAGCCGATTGGTTGGACACTCCATCCGACCGGTTCAGCAACCTCAGCCGACCGGTTCAACACTTGAGCTGATCGGTTGGGAGCACATGTTGGGAAAAATCAGTCAATTGCGATTTCAATCAATCTGATACTCCAATCAATGCGTCCAACACCTTGAACCATATGATATTGAGCCATCGACTGATTGAGTGTTTAATTGAACTACTAAACTCCTTTAGTAATCAATCTAGACATTGCTTTGTGGACAAAACTCCTCTTCCAGGTTAAATCCTATGTGTGTGACCCTGCAGGTCCATTTCACGTTGGCAGTGAAAGTCCATAACACTTATGACTTCACAAGCAAAGAGCGGGTGCCTATTCACACATCAGTGCTACCCAAGTGAAAGTAGAAAGTTGGAGAACAACTTTCATCCTACAATCCGTGAATGGTGTTACAGTGAATGTATAATTCCTATGTCACTGATATCTCGAATGAACTCGAGGCATGGAACAGTCATCCTGTCAATGTTCATTCACTTTCTTGATCTCAGAGTAGATTGAACGAGATATGTATGACATCAATATCACATACTGATTCACACATGCGTGCGCATGCCTATCTTAATCCTACTCATCAAGTGGCCTTGGATATCAAACTCCCTCAGGAGGGACAAATCCCATATCTATCACTCACCCCTCAAAAGCCCCATGTGTCAAAGCCACCCAATCATCACCTTTATAACAACCCATGTTTCAGGATTGCATTTGATGATGTCAAAGTGTGCCCAACGACATGTGTTGAGTGTAGTGATTTTAGGTCAAAGAATCACACTCACCACCATCACTGTGAGTACTGACTGTGACTACCATATCATGGTTCCATGTGTCAAACTCACGGTGGGTCTGTCTGGTACACTTGTTCTCTAACAAGTACCTATGTGTTTGGTTTGATATCTCTATATCATGACTAATGAGATTCTGTCATCAACCAACACCACAATCTAGTCTTGTGTGTCATTGTTGTCTATCTACCTTCCCCAATGACATCCGACTAGGGACATAACAAGAATGTACAAACACTTAGCATCTGTATGATCTCATCGTTCAGGTCATGAACCTGAAGGCATACGTCATTGAGTACTGTCATTCTCTAGACATTCAATCTGTTCTATCACTATCTCATATGACTGAACCAGAAAGAATTGGAAGCTTGCCTTTGATGTTTATCAAATCAATCTTAATGTATCCCACCAATCATCCCATGATTGGCTCTTAGGGCATACATACCAACAAACTCCCACTTTCACTGCGAGCCAATCACCATTGAATCATATTCATAGTGATCTTCAAACATGTCCCACATGTTATTGTGCTCTAGTGCAAACATAGTGAGTAATGGCAATACCTTGCCAAAGTCAGTATAAATTGCATGTCTCACATCTCTTCGATGTACGTCACGCGTATGAGATGGAGTTGCCGTAATATGCGATCTAGTATTCCTTTGCTAACCTTTAGCCACATTGTATGATCAAGGATTCCAGACTTGTCATCAATGAGCGGAATATCTATAAGTTCATCTCATGAACTTCCAGATCCATATAGTATCTACTGTTGTTCTCTAACATATAAATACTCGACATTTCCCTTTTAAATGGTTTTATTGGAACACTTCCAATCATCAACAAACTTTCACTTTTATACATCCTATGTATATTTTGCGATTAATTTTCTATCCTTTTGGAAGTTCGCATCAATGTAACTTTTTACATCGAACTCTTCCTTGTCTCCATAGACCTAGTACTTCACAAGTACTTATCAAGTTCTCATGGTGTTCCAGTAACTCTTACTGGAAGTAGATAGGCATCCAGTCGTCATGTCCCACATACGAGTTAATAGGATGAGCACATCAAATTGTCATGTCATACATACAAGATGATGAATGCATTTTATTCTTGCCATGTCTATACATGCAAGATAATGGTATGATTACATACATGATAGATCCATATCTATTCTTAGTGTTCCCATTCTTCATAAGAATTGGACACTTGGTCTTGGGATACTAACTCCATGTAACATGGACAAGTTTTCTCCCACTGAATCTGTGCATACTGAACCCTTCAGTATAGATTGCCAATGTATGCTTTCTCTTTCCAGGTCAAGAGATTTTTGAGAACTATCTCTATAGATCTCTATTCCTATCACATAGGAAACATCTCTATCTTCCTTAAAGATAATTTCCACTTTTGGATTTCCATTTTAGAACATTTCCATTTCACATCAACATGTGGAATGTGAACATGCTCCCACTAAATCACAGATCCCTTCTTTATCTTTGACATATCAATCAAACCCTTTGACTATATCATCAAAGTAAGGATTCAATTCTGAGTTGCTTGTACTCAATCAATCACATTGATTAGTCCATTGTAACTTATAGACTTCATTTGCATTAGTGGATTCATAAACCTTATAGGTTGTGTCACGTGCACATCCTTGTTTTATTCCTCATAGGAATGCGGTTTTAGTATCCATATGCCAAATGTATTAGTCATTAAGTTGCAATCAACAAGCATCATCCTTCTCAAAATGTTATCCATGTGTCTTAACATTTAAGACTTACTTGCACTTATGGATATGATCCAATGAGTGCTACCATCAAGGTCATACCTTATGCTTCACATGGAAGTCATTTAGGATGTAATGGTCTTATACCATAACTCAAAATTTTGGTTCCTCATATTCATCTAGATAGTTGACTCATCACATGAACAACTCATCACACAGATAATTGAGGTGCATCTGTCAAGGAAATAAGAACTCACAACTCCTTGTGATTCTTAATGTCCTTTATTAGTGTGGGGTATTCTTTTATTAAGAAGAATTCAGTTATTTGATAATCATTCTATAACTCCTTAGAGTATGATTCCTTCTTGATTTAGACATCACCATGCCTTAATCATGAGTTCACTATGATACACTATCATAATCACTCAAAAGGATCTCAAACATTTTGGTCTAAGTATTTCATTCATTGATCTCATCAAGAATTAACACTTTACCACATTCGTACTTCATCTATGATATTCTTGAACACTTCAAGATATTCATATTGGTATTTCTCCAAACACCATTTGAAGTATTAGCATTTACTCCAATAGGTATGCAAATACATCACATGTATTATACCTAATTGGATAACCATTCTCCCACTACCTTTAGTGAAGATTGATTAATCATGTCCAAGATATTCATGTCTCTTACTCGTTCTCTAACCAAAAGAGTCTAGATTTATCCATCACATGGAAACTAGAAATGAATGTCTCATGGTTGATGCTAATTTGATTGTTTGAGTTATCTATAACCTTTAGGTATCATTTTATCTTATGCATACGATGTATCACAAGATAAACAAGGCATTGTCACAAAGATCATATCTTTAAGATTGAAACATCAACTTTATTAATTTCCATCATTGTCATACAATATGCAAAATAAAGTGTTTCTATCTATTGGAAATATATGAAATAGTAGTTCTCAACTCTATTTCGTTCCCTTTAGGCTGAAATAAACTGAAAGATACTCCTATCTATGGCAACAACACTTGCTCCAATGATGGGTACTTCTTTCTTGGTCCTTTCACAAAAGCCATCACTTCTTTGCGGATCTTGCATATCATATATGATAGATCCATATCTTGGTATCATATACCTCAGATAAAGAAGCGGTTCATTTCAGGATACCTTAGGTGGAGATCTCCATCCCCTCCTTCATCTTCTTTTGTTCTTCCAGATATAGAGGGCAATCCCTCATATACCCTTTCCCATGTGCCTTGAGGCTGAAGACGGCTTGGATTGCTGGCTAGCATCAGAACACTTTTTTGCTTTGCCCTTATCCTTGCCCTTAAGAATTACCTTTCTCTTTAATCACATCAAAGATTATGGTTTGTCTTTCTTCATCTTTTCCTTTACTATCCTCAACATGTCCAACAACTCTGTCAACGCTTGTCAAAGTTGTTCATGTTGTATCTTATCATGAATTGTATGATCCTCGCAACATTTGCAGTATCATACCAATAGCCAACTCTTGGCTCAGAAGGAATCCTACTTACTCAGGTCTTTCCACATACCCAATCATATTGAGTGTGTGAATACCTTACTGGATCTCCTTCTGTCATGACATACTAGGACAATGTCTTGGAGACATCATATGTCTCATGTTGTCTCTGCAACTCATAGTTAAGAGAACACAACATCAAGCACTCCTCGTCAATGTCATCCTCGGTATGCTTCCATAAGCATACTTTTAGCCATTGATGTGGTGGGATTGAGTTCATCTGGTTCTGGTATAATTAAGACTTAGAGCTTTCGCTCTTTGAGAACACTTCTCATCATCCTAACCAGTCGTGGAATTATTTCCATTTAATTTGTTGGTCTCAAAGACCGATCGCAAATAAAGTGATTTTGTTGATTAACCATTTATTTTAACAAAAGAAAATATATGCAATTTTAGTCCAAAACTCTTTTGACTAATTTGATTGATTTGAAAGTTTGACGATATAATTAGGCCTTTAATTAATTATCGCTCCCACTATTTTTGTTCAAATTGATAGCCCTCACCATCAATTCGGAAGATTGCAGCGTACAACCTTCTAGTGGGCAAGATCCTGAAATCCTCTAAGTCATGAGTCAGCTAGGGCTGATCGCCCACAACTTAGATCTCTCAGGTAGGCAACTTTTGCCAATTGCATCATATGTAACTCTTGATAAGATGTCATATACAACTCCTTGCAATGATCATCTCCATGCCTCAAGGAGCTAGATCCTATCTAGGTCACCTTGTTAAGTCTGACCTAAAGAAAACACGATGAACATGCACCCTGCTAGGGCAGACCCACACATTCATCCTTCACGCTTCCACGAGATAGACGGTGCACCACGCTAGGGCGTGCCCACACTTGGTCGATCAAGCTTTTCACGTGTGTCGCATTTGGAAGGCATCTAAAACTTAATATTTTAATGAGGGATTTGGTTTTTATATACATATATGTATCCAATCACCACAATACATAGTACGTATCATATACATGCTATATCCCACAGAAAACATGCACAAACAATAAAAAGCGATGATTATGGCCATCCTAATGTGATTCCTCGAGCCAAGAGGAATCACGGTCATCTAGGTCAACATCACATGCAACTTGTACAAGATGAACATCTATGCCTTGCGATACGAGTTGATCAACTCATCACATGAATGATATGTACTCTCCATCCGGTCATCTGGGTGCCACCAGCTGATCGACTGGCTCCTCCAACCGATCGGTTCGCCTGGACGTCATGCATCTCATCATGTCCGCCACCCAGTCGTCTCGCTCCTCGATCGGTCATCAACCGATCGGTTCACTCCTTGAACCGACCATCTAGAACGTCAACCGATCGGTTCACGCCTTGAACCGATCGTTTCAGCTGTTATCTTGATGTCCGCCGGTCTTCGACATAATAGAAAATAAAATCTATCCTATTATTACATTGCTTAAAAGAAGAAACCCCGATTTATATTCAGGGGGAGCAAAGGTAGGAAAGAATCTCAAATTATTTCGAGTTACATCAGGAATAAGAGAGGGAAGTTCGGTGCACAGACCGATATGCAAGCAACCACAAACAACCACACACAGATAGGGTTTATTGGCCATAACCACGCTATACATCCACCACAAAACTCATTTAAGGGCGACACATATCGAGTGCATTAATAATACATATCATATATGTAATTTGGGATTTGTGGATTTAAGATTGGACATGCATAAAGCCGATATTATTCGCATCGCATGCAATAAATAAAGGCGACAAACCAAAATCGATCATATCAATATTCCTAAAATATAGAGCAGTTGACGTGGCTCTGATACCACTGTTGGGTTTTAGGGGAGGCAGAGAAGGTAGTGGAAACAAAAATTTTCTCCCCAAACCCATACAGAGCAAACGCGTCAATGTCTATATAATAGGAAAGGATGGTTTGTGGAATCATACCTTATCCCGAGGCTTGCTCGGCGACAATACCTCGCGCAATGCGTGGTCTTCAACTCCGGTCTTGGACGGCATCTGTGCAACTCCTAGTCGCACCGAGACTGACGACTCCTCCTCCTACCGGACTGTCGGATGACAATTGTCCTCCTGAGCGGCAGTGACCTCCCACCTCTGAAGTAGTCCATACGGACCACCTAGAACTCCACACTCCTAGTCCCACAAGGAAGTGGAAGGAGTCGTACCCTCCTGTTGATGTACTAGCCGCCAACACACTCTCCTACCTCCAGTTTCAACTGTAGTTGTCCTTCCCTTGCTGCACCTCCCTTTGCGGGAAGCACTTGCTCGGGCTCTCTCTCGGTTACCAAAACCAGAGAGAACGACAACTTGCAGAGTAACTGGTTGCACTGAGTTGTTGTCTGAGAAGCCCCCAATACCCCTATATATATAGGAGGTCATGGGATAGGGTTCTCTATCCCGGGAAATACGGGACTAAACGCAGGAGTAGAAGGGTTCGAGATTTTCCACAAAAAGCAACCCGTTCGCAGCCTGAAATGATCAGTTCATAGCTGAACCGATCGGTTCGGCCATTGAGCCGATCAGTTGGACCTGAGCCGACCGTTTGGGGCACTCCAACCAATCGGTTGGTGCCCTGAACCGATCGGTTCACTGTCCTGATCTGGCTCAAAAAGACTTTCCTTTTTTCATTCCCAATTGGTATCGAATACCAATGTTATTCCCAATCAAATTGGGCAATTTGAAACCAAAGGAAAATTCTTGCCGACATGACTTTCCCAACTGGTCGGTTGCACCAGTTGAGCGGATCGGTTCAACCCTTGAACCGGCCATTTCAACCTGGTCATGAGCCGATCGGTTGGACACTCTAGCCGACTGGTTCAGCAACCTCAGCCGACCGATTCAACACTTCAGCCGATCGGTTGGGAGCACAGGTTGGGCAAAATCAGTCAATTGCGATTTCAATCAATCTGATACTCCAATCAATGCGTCCAACACCTTGAACCATATGATATTGAGCCATCGACTGATTGAGTGTTTAATTGAACTACTAAACTCCTTTAGTAATCAATCTAAACATTGCACTGTGGACAAAACTCCTCTTCCAGGTTAAATCCTATGTGTGTGACCCTGCAGGTCCATTTCACGTTGGCAGTGAAAGTCCATAACACTTATGACTTCACAAGAAAAGAGCGGTGCCTAGTCACACATCAGTGCTACCCAAGTGAAAGTAGAAAGTTGGAGAACAACTTTCATCCTAAAATCTGTGAATGGTGTTACAGTGAATGTATAATTCCTTTGTCACTGATATCCCGAATGAACTCGAGGCATGGAACAGTCATCCTGTCAACGTTCATTCACTTTCTTGATCTCAGAGTTGATTGAACAAGATATGCATGACATCAATATCACATACTGATTCACACATGCGTGCACACGCCTATTTCAATCCAACTCATCAAGTGGCCTTGGATATCAAACTCCCTCCGGAGGGACAAATCCCATATCTATCACTCACCCCTCAAAAGCCCCATGTGTCAAAGCCACCCAATCATCACCATTATTACAACCCATGTTTCAGGACTGCGTTTGATGATGTCAAAGTGTGCCCAATGACATGTGTTGAGTGTAGTCATTTCAGGTAAAAGAATCACACTCACCACCATCACTGTGAGTACTGACTGTGACTACCATCTCATGGTTCCATGTATCAAACTCACGGTGGGTCTGTTCGGTACACTTGTTCTCTAACAAGTACCTATGTGTTTGGTTTGATATCTCTATATCATGACTAATGAGATTTTGTCATCAACCAACACCACAATCTAGTATTGTGTGTCATTGTTGTCTATCTACCTTCCACAATGACATCTGACTAGGGACATAACAAGAATGTACAAACTCTTAGCATCCGTATGATCTCATCGTTCAGGTCATGAACCTGAAGGCATACGTCATTGACTACTGTCATTCTCTAGACATTCAATCTGTTCTATCACTATCTCATATGACTGAACCAAAAAGAATTGGAAGCTTGCCTTTGATGTTTATCAAATCAATCTTAAAGTATCCCACCAATGATCCCATGATTGGCTCTCAGGGCATACATACCAACACTGGGCCCCTGATGCTCTACCATACTCCCCTGCGTGCCATGTGTGTGTCGCCGCCTTTGTGACTGACTCTAGCGAGTGCCTCCAGGGCTTCCATGTCCTCATGTAGGTTGGATACAAGGTGAAAAGCTTTGTGCTTTGCATCCCCATCTCGACGAGATCTTGTTCATCTCCACAGTGGTGTGATACTCTGGTACATTGACCTTGTTGGTCGAGCATCACTATGGGAACAAGTAAGAGGGGAAAGGTGTTCCCTTGCACCTATTTTTGTGAGAAGGCACCTAAAAGCCTCGGGACTCTACCTCGGGACTCCTCCACGAACTGAGTAGTTCCTGATATACACTGCCCTTCCTCTAGTCGGTGGTTGTTGTCGTAGTGACAAGATCAATGGGATCTTCAGATCTCCATGGCGGCACCTCAGATCCTTGATGGGGAGGTGAGGATACAGATTTGAAGATCGAATTATACCTCCACAGAAATAGGAGGTGGGAGACGCTTCGTTCTCATATTAGTAACCTTAATGATAGGGCCACATGAACTGCTGCTGGAATGGTGGTTGACCACAGAAGTGTAGATATGTGTGGCCGGAGTGACAAGTCAGAAGGAAAATAGAAAGTATCATGGCACACCAAGGACAAGGAAGATGGTATGAAGCTTAGTATACTTCCATGACAGGAGATGATATATGGGCCTACGATAGATGAGGGAGAAGGCGGGGATGAGGACTGTAGTTTATCAATACCCTAGGTCTCCAATGTCAAGTGAGGGTTCCATGTGCTCCATTGATTCATAGATCATAGTTTTCCAACACAAATTCCCTTTTATTGCCCCCACCTTCATCGGATCTAAAGACACCTCAGCTTGGGTTCCGTTGATCCATTCTCGGAGGTTGAGAACGAGATCCCTATTTTGGATATACTAAAATAGTTCAGATAAAAAAAAGAATACATATCTTATTCCTTAATGCCAATGCGAGCTTGGTCGTGTGACATGGTTGTTCACATGTCGTAATATCTTAAATTAGAGATGACTAAGGTTTTGAAGAACATTAAAACAAAACATTAATAACTTCATACTCTAGTACTTTCTTGGGCACACCTCCAAATAAAATGAAATTTGAACCAATGGGTTTTCAGCACTCAAGGCCTTTGGTTACTAAATTTGAAACCAAACCTTGTAATATTTGTTCCTCTAGCATAGCTCCTCGAATAACTTCATTAATATAAATGTAAACCCTGAATACATGTCTATCAATCATCAAATGTATTTCCAATAACACTTTGGGTCAAAAGAGTCCACGATTGAATCATGATATCCTCAATTTGGGTCAAGTTTGTATGTATATATATATATATATATATATATATATATATATATATATATATATATATATAATTCAGCATCCTCTTACTGATGCCAAACTCCTAAAATCAGGGTCATCACACTTTTCCTATTGTTAAGCTTCAAGACAAAATTAGTTCAAAAAGTATAGTGAGTCATGCTCTCATCAGCCTTTGAAAAGATAAGCAGGTCATCATCAAATATAAAGTGAGAAATGCTGAAATTTTGAGATGCTTTTATAGGCTTGATCAAGTCTATTGTAACATACAAATTCATTATAGAATAAAGTTCATGCATGGCCACAATAATGACATATGGGGCTAAGGGGTCTTTTCCTAACTCCTTTAGAGGCTTCAAAAGAACAAGAAGGAGAACCATTAACAAGAAGTTGGAAGGGAGTTATTTTCAAACATACATCAAACCACATTAACCACTTTTTATGAAATCCCATATTCCTCAAAATAAAAAGAATGAAGTCCTATCATTAGCTTTAGAATGATATGTCTTAACACACATTCTTCCAGGAATATAATGATTGAGAATAGTTCTAAAAATATCATTTTTCAAGACAATTACATCTTTGATTGATATCCCCTTTATGAAGGCTAACTGGTTCTTATAAATAAGATCAGGGAGAACTGAGCTCAGCCTATTAGCAAGAATTTTAGTGATTACTTGGTAGATGACATTACACAATGATATAGGATGAATGTCCTTGATACAAGAAGCACTTACAATTTTAATATTAGTGTAATAAAAGTACAGTTACACTCCTTCAGAAGCTTCCCAGATTCAAACAACCTTAGAATGGATTTAATTATACCATTGTTCACAAAATCCCAACAAGCTTTGAATAAAAGGCCATTGAACCCACCAATCACAGGTTCTTTATCTACCTTCAATTGATTCACAACATGTTCAATCTCAAATTTGGAGATATTTTTCTTTAAGATAGTCAGATAGTCAGAGCAAATAGTATGTATAGTCTAGTCATTATCCTAATTGACATGCAAATCATACAAAGTAGAGTTGAAATGATTGGAGTACTACCTCACAGTATGATTGTTAATCCTAATTAAATTATAAACTATAATTCCATCAATAGTAAGGAACTATTTCTTTTGTATATTCCTCAATTTTTTAAGGATGTGCAAAAGAAAGATGAAATCCTCTCACCTTCTTTTAAACATTATACTCTCAATATTTTCCTTAGAAAAGATTCCTCATTAGCTAAGGCACTACTACAGAAGTGCCTTTTAGTGTCGGTTGTTTAACCCCCTTTGGCGTCGGTTTCGGAACGACGCCTATGTGGGCGCCGCTAAAAGGTTGGACACTTCAGCGTCGGTTAAATAACCGACGCCTATTTAATATAAAGGCGTCGGTTTTTTATAAAACACTGACGCCTAAAGGGTTCGTGCCACAGAAAACGGCGTCATCTAGGACGCTTTCTGCGTCGGTTATATACTAAAACACCGACACAAAAAAGTGTCCTAGATGACTCCCATTTCCTGTAGCGCGAACACTTTTGGCGTCGGTGTTCAACAAAAAAACCGACGCTGTAAGTCTGTGCTGACGGTTATCGGTAAATAACCGACGCCTATTTCTATTTTTTTTTTATAAATCTATTTGCAGGCCTGCTGTGGCTGGTCAGCAGGATGAGAACCTGCAGTTCAGTTTTCTGAACTGCAGGTTTACGACATCCATTGATATCAGCCTACAAACAGGCCACAAACCTGCAAAATTAACATAAAAAGATTCACACAAGTAGATACATTCATACATCAATTCAATTGTCACGTTCACACATATAGAATCATTCAAATACATGTTTTAACATTCAGAAACATTCATTTACAAAGTATCATTCATCATCACTATCAACATCCCAAATATATCTTACAGTTGCCACTGTTTGTACAGCTATTGCCCATTCTTCTCTTACTTCATTTAATGATTCCCTCGTATATGGAGCATGTACATTTTTTAAGCGTTTGCCTATAGTGTGGTCAGTTTTAAACACCTGCAAAGAGAATGATGTATATATATAAGTAATAATATAAAAATAAGATTGATATATTTCATACTAACTAATGAGACTATATATAATACCTCATGTATGGTATCGATGTCCAATGCGGCATGTTTGATAATCATCTACATAAATCGCATCACATAGTATGCGCATGCCCAGCCATTGTCTTGTGTAGCGCACTATAAATTGAAACATACAAATTAATACAACTAAGCACAATTCACATCAATAATATATACATTGGAGTCAGGGAGTCGAGAACTTACTTTTACGTTCTCCCAAGACAATGGCTGGTTCTTTTTCCTTGGGACCTTTCCTCCAGCATTTTTGAATGCATCTAAACCCCTACATGTTAATATAACACACTAAGTTGCATAAGTAAATAGTAATGTAATAAAAGATGTTAACGGATATAAAAAATGAAATATTTCTCACCAGAATAATGCCATTCTCATTACGTGTCCAATTTTAGTGTTTAATGTACTTCCTGCGGGATCTAGATAATAAACAGTGAACGTCCCGGGGACAATAACTAGTAACTCCCAATGTCTACCACTAGAGGTAAAAAGTTAACAATTAATAACTCAAAATGCAAAATAATAATGGAATTTTCTTAAGTCCAAATTATAAATAAAGCAAACTTACTTGACATTGAATGGAGCTATTATTATCGTCTTCATTTGATGACCAAAAATTGTAAAAGCATCTATACAGTATTGTTGAACACTATCAGGGTCTTTAGCTACCATACTAATCAATGATGGAATCAAAAATCCCACATGATCATATGCAAATTGTTTGCAATGATCTTCGATTAAGTAGCTGCAAAACATATAGACGTATGCATTAATATATAAGAAACTAGATCACCGGATCTTACACAAGGTATATGGATGTATAAACAAGATCTCACCTTATCCATGTCTCTATCATTGATGTATTCAACCAATCATACATAAACAGCTCAATAATATCTTGTATAAATAAAGAGCTGTCGTATGATTGACCTGCATAATCTGCATCTAAAGAAACAATTATAGGGCAAAGTATATTATGTGCCCGTAGCCAACATGCCATTCCCCTACAAGCAGGACCTAACGGGTATTGTAGGTCAGTTGGAACCCAAGTTGGTAATGCGGGAATTGGAGGTGGAGGCCTAGGTGCTCCTGGTGTCTTCCTTTTAACCTGTATATATAATTTCAGATCAGTTGACATCATATATACACATTAACAGTCTAAATCAATGTAAATTTATCTTACAATTTCAGTCGTGTAGAGGACATCTGCTTTGGGCCACAATATGACCCCGCTTTCTGCCTCACCAAGTGTATCAATATCTGGGTGGGCATATGGCAACGCAACTTCCCTCCAATCGGGTAATACATGTATCGGGCTCACACGAATGTAGCCCTGCGGCATTGGAGTCCCATGAAGCGTTGCCCCAGGAAGGGACTGGTAAGCTTGCGCCTCTGCAACAACATAGTTTTCCATTCTTAAGCGGCATGGCTTCAATGCCTACAAATTTACGTAAAGAATGTTATACATATATACATATCATCTTGAAAACATATCATCTTGAAAAGACTAGCTACAATGTCATAAACAATACTTACAGCAGACGTGTTAGGCGATGGGTCTCCAGGATTACTTGCAGTCTGTGCACCAGGAGAAGAGTGGGTCGGCATAGGCTGATTGGAAGCCTGAGATGTCTGCCACCGCAGCAATTCTTCCTTGACCTTCTCAGCAACCACATCGTTGACCTTCTTAGCAACTATATCCTCGACTCTCTTATTCTCCTATACATGGATAAAACAAATATTAGCTTTTTATTAATGAATTTCCTTTTGCAGTAACATTATAAAAATAGAATATATATGTTACCTCTTCTTGAGAAAGTCCCGCTCTGGGTTTGCGCTGGGATGGCCCAAAGAATGCTTTGATGCCCACACCAGCGTCGGCACCTCTAACACGTCCAGGATGCTCTGGGTTACCCAGAGCAACTGTCAATTCATCCCTTGTGCCCTGAGGGATGAACGTGCCTTGTTTTCTCTGCTCGTGCAGCTCCAGCTAATCACCATAAACAAAAATTGGTAAGTTAACACCACAAATAATCAATATTCAAATGATTTCTCTAAGAGTTGTATTTTACCATTTTTGCAGCCGCCTCAGCAGTTTCGGGCTTCTTTATTTCACCCTTCTTGTTTTTCCTGCCAGCTATCCAGATATCATGGCGAGGGAAGGGTGTGCCCGCAGACTCCTGAGTAGTCGCAGACTCCTGAGTAGCCGCAGACTCCGCCTGTAGTCTTTGGCGAACGCTTGCATAGCCTTTTGGACCCATAGTATGGTCATGTACATTCAGTGCACGCCTTGCTTTTTGTGCGTCACTGAGGGCCTAGTTAGTATGCACATTTATAATTAGGTTAGTAGCACTAAATGTTAATCTTGAATAGGTGAATACAATGTATATTAATTAAAATGGGAGTGACGCCTAATACCTTGAATTCTTCAGATTTTCTTGAAGCAACAAAATTGTCCCAATCTTCTTTGTCCAAGAAGTTCCATTGTTCAAGGGCTGACTTCTTCTTCTTATCACCCTGTCTTATGTATTCTCTGTTCAGATTTGTCCTGTAATTCCTAAGCATCTTTCCAGCGCGTTGCATCACACTTTTACGATGCAACATCTCATCCAATGCAAACATATTCTGTAAAATAGAAATGTTATTAACTAGTACCAAAAATATAATTGCAAATAATAGAATTTGTAATCTACAAAATAGAATTGCAAATAATAATAACTCACGCATAAATCTTTCCATATCAAGTCTTTCTTCGCCTGAGGAACTTTATGCCAATTATCATATTTAACACCACAATGGCTTCGAGTGACAACCCCAAGATAGTTTATAAAATTATTGCGGTTCACTCCAATTGCATTCCCTCCATTATCAAACTCCACAACCAATTTGGATCCACTGCCACTCAGCGCAAGTAACTTTTTCAACAGAGTGATACCCCTTTTCTTGTTAAGTTTTTGTTGCTGCGCATCAAGTTGCTCAATTGCTTCAGTGGGTAGCTGTGCATCATCAACCTAAAATTTGACAAAAATAAACACACCGAATTAAGCCAATATAGAAATACAGGATATATGACATAACTAGAAGATAATGAATTTTATAGAAATACGGGATATGTTTTTAGAACTTACGTTGGTATCCTCGTCATGCTCGTCATGGACAGCATGCTCATCATGGACTTCATGCTCATCATGGACATCATTCTCATCATGGTGAGCCATCTGAAAATTTCATTAAAAAGGAAAACATTTAGCATTTGTATCAACTAGAATAAGGAAAACATTTAGCATTTGTATAAACATACATGTCTCTAAAATTGTGATCTTTTATCAATTAGCAATCCTTCAATGTACAAGTAATATAAAAAACAATGATTGTTCACATTCTAGGCCAACAAACACATGTGATGTCATTCGTATATATAATAAATGTGTACCACCTATCCCATCCTTGAACACCTAATCTCACTAGTAAGTGTATAATGTGTATTGGGTTTTCAAGAAAATTTCGGCAGCATTTCCCCGCTGTTCTCTAAGTACATATGTACTTAGAGAACAAACGGGGAAATGCTACCTAAATTTTCTCGAAAACTCAATACACATTATACACTTACATCCTAAGTGAGATTAGGTGTTCAAGAACAGTCCCAAACCGGGGACTATCCAAGATTTACTCCTAATGAGTAAATCTTGGACGGGTTTCTAGGCCAACAAACACAATAATAGATATCTACAATGAAGCCGGACTCCATACAAACAGTATATAATTTAGTGATTGTTCATTCTAATTTATATCAATGTACAAGTAATATAAAAAACAATGATTGTTCACATTCTAGGCCAACAAACACATGTGATGTCATTCTTATATATAATAAATGTGTACCACCTATCCCATCCTTGAACACCTAATCTCACTAGTAAGTGTATAATGTGTATTGGGTTTTCAAGAAAATTTCGGCAGCATTTCCCCGCTGTTCTCTAAGTACATATGTACTTAGAGAACAAACGGGGAAATGCTACCAAAATTTTCTCGAAAACTCAATACACATTATACACTTACATCCTAAGTGAGATTAGGTGTTCAAGAACAGTCCCAAACCGGGGACTATCCAAGATTTACTCCTAATGAGTAAATCTTGGACGGGTTTCTAGGCCAACAAACACAATAATAGATATGTACATGTTAGGGTTTCATCACAATTGATGTTAGGGTTTAAACAATGTTAGGGTTTAATCAAATCAAATGATGCTAGAATGGACAAGTTTAAATCAAATTAGGATTTAAATTAGGGTTCCAATAGGATTCAATTTAATTAATTTTAATGTGAAAGATGTAATATTATAATACATACAATGGCAATGAAATGAAACCCTAATTGTATTGGAACTCATAAAAGGATGTCTCAAAGGTTGAATCTAATATATGCATCCTAAAAAAGGTATCACATCACAAATGTGCATTTCAGTAATCATATTTTATTTCCTTCCAATTAGTGTGGGTGCCATGTTTGGAATTGTTTTCTAATCATGGGTCCCTTAATTTTATTTAGGATAGAAGATAAAATCAAGGATATCAAATAGTAGACAAAAGGGGTACACTCTAGGATTTAAGATCACACTACATCATGAATTTTATACAAAATTACATGTATGTGTATATAAAAAAATATATTTATAAGGAACTTCTATACATATCTAATCAACAAAAGCAGTAAAACAACAATCAGTAAAACTAACAGCAAGGAAATCAGTAAAACTAACCAGTGTTGTAGAAACAGGACGCCGGAGAAGAAGGGCACTGGAGAAGAGTGGCGCCGACGAGCGGACAGCAGCAGCAGCAGGGGCGGCGGAGAAGAATGGCGCCGGAGAAGAAGGTCGCCGGAGAAGAAGGGCGCCGGAGAAGAAGCTAGGGCGGCGGCTCTGTTGGAAGAAGCTAGGTGGGCGGCGCCGGCGACGGACAGCAGCAGCAGTAGCAAGGTCGGCGGCGACGCACAGCAGCAGCAACGTCGGCGGCGACGGCGAGGCAAGGAAGCACGGGCAGCGTCGGCGACGGCGAGAACCGGCAGGCGGGCGATCGAGCAGCGCGGCAGCTAGCGATGAAGACAATGGAACAGGTAGGTGCCTAACGGGCGTCGCGCGGGTCTATTAGGTTGCTAAAGGCGTCAGTTGATAGTAATACACCGACGCCCAACAATGCAACCTTTACCCTAATTTTTCGCGCAAATTTTCATTTACATAGGAGTCGGTTAATAGTTACCAAACCGACGCTGTAGGAGACGAAAAAAGTTTGCTCGAAAATTGATTTTCGCAGGCTACTTTTAGACGTCGGTCTGTTATAAATGGCCGACGCTGAATACAAAGCAGTACCCGTGTCTGGCTGGTCTTCGAATATAGACGTCGGTGAGTATAAATCACCGACGCCTATGTAGAATAGGAGTCGGTTTTGCTAAATAACCGACGCCACTAAAAGCGCCACTGAATGATGTTTTTGTAGTAGTGAGGCTTTAAAAAATTTCTTCCTTATATCAGCTAGAAGAATATTTAGATCTCTATCATGTGGGCCAAGGTCAACTTTAACTTGAAGATCAAGAGCAGCAACTTCTAGTTATTTTGGCTTGGAAAGAAAATTTCCAACAAAGTCTTTGTTCCATTAAATTAAACCATATATAACATCATTGAACTTAATATATATTCTATACATTAGATCTACTATAAAAGTTTCATTCATCCAAGAATCATTGAACACTTCCTTAAACTCTTTTTGATTCACTAAAGCATTGTTGAATCTAAAGGGACACTTCCTCCTTTTGACATTTGTAAAATTAATTTATAAGATGTGATGATCAATGACCATTGTCGATATGACTTTTCCACATACACCAAGAAAATCTTTGAGTAGCTTGAGAATATAAAACATTTTACCAATATTTGAGTGAATACTATAACTATTATTAATCCTATTTTTCCAGGTGAATAAAGGTCCCTTAGTAGTTATTTCAAGGAGACAAGCATCAACAAGAAAATTGTTACAGTATTTCATACGCTTAGTAGAAGTGGGATGCTTCCCTAACTTATCTATGTTTAGGCGCACATTGTTATAATGACCAATGGTGCACTGAGGGCCAAAATGGTTCATAGAATCACAAGAACTCCACAGAAGTACTCTATCATTGTCATCATTTGCTCCATAAATAGACGACCTATAAAAAATGGTGTTATAAAAATTGACCTATAACTGATCATTATCATTCAGCTTGTTTATGCCAATAGTTGAGTCCACCAAATAATAATTATGTGTGTATAAGAGTATTAACTAGAGTTAGCATATACATACACTCATTCCAAATGGTTTTAATCAGAAAATCTACCTTATCATCCTTAAGTCTAGATTCCATACAAATATAGGTATAAATTTATTTTTATTTATCTCTTCTTTTATGTGAGGTATTTTTTATGTGTACCTCTCATATTCCACAATATATCATAGAGAGGTCAATATATTTAATAAGAAACTTAGTTCTGGAGAAATTTCCACAATTTCACCTTTATTGGATTTCTAATTTGAGTTGCCACCTTATTCATAAATTGATAGAGGACAAAATTGGTTTAAAGAAGTAAAAATGTTATGGTCTAGTTTTTTGTGTGAACTTTGGCGGGGGATTCATATTTGCTATATTGAACCAGCCAGTTTAGATATGGAACTAGAGTGATGACCGACCCATTAAAACCACCTACTTTAATGGTAGGAATAATCTCAAGAACCTTGTTCATCAAACTAGAAGAATTCTAAGTATCAGAAGATTTGGAATTACTCATTATATCATCAAAAACATCTCTAATGACTTCAACCTCTTCCTCATCCAATGTAGAAGTGGTTTTAGGAACCCAAATCTTCTTACTTCCTTCTTTCTCCATAACCTTTTGCACATTCACTTTACTACTGAAAATACCACAATGTATGATTCATGTCTGAAGTTTCCATAATGCATGCAATATTTAGATTCCAATTCCTATTTGAATTGAATTTTATCTATTTGACCACCTTCACTTTGTATATACAATTCCTTTGGGAAAATAAAATATGAAAAAATAAGGATTTTAAGTCTAGCTAATATGAGCATCCAAAATTAGATTTCAATATTTTAGGTCTCATAGATCTATCAAGGAACGAACCAATCCTCATAAGCATCTCATATCCTAGAGTTAGAGGGGTAAGTCATAGCTCTTTATCCAGAGTCTAGAGTTTAGATAGCTTTTACTTTTACATCAAATCAATGTTATCCCATTTCGTGATGATCATCAACTTCAACCAAGAATCCCTTCTATACCAGTAAGAAGATCCATTTCATTCAAAAACATGATGATAAAGTATCCACTACCTTTAAAACTAACTTTGGTGGATCCTTTAACATTCTAGTTCTTGGAAAAGTAATCTCTAAGTTCGGATAATGTGGGTTCATACCAACAATGTTACCATCCACCATCTTACTCCCTACGTTATGCTCCTCTCTTCTATATCTTTGGGGTACATGAGCTTTCCATAGATGACTAAAGTTTAGTCTTGGATGGATTCACTACCTTGGATATCAACACCCCGATCAATACTTTACCTTTGGCACCACAAAGATAATAGAGATCAGTGTATTTTCTTGCTTCTTCTTTTTGCCAATGTCCCCTTGTACATTATTTTCCTTCTTAGTGGCCTTATAAATACAGGTTGTGGTGGATCTCCTGTCTCATCTGCAGTATCCCCACCGTCACTTCCACACAGTTTCATCGCATCTATAATCTTTGATAATTCAATAGTTCCACATGGCTGATATAGTAAATATGTTTTTTATAAGTTTCCAAGTAGTTTGGCTAATATTGGTAAAAAGACATGTCAAAGTAATCAAGTTCTTGTGAATTATCAATGCCTAGATTAAAAAATTATATTCTTAATTTCTATAGAAAACAACCTATAAGGTCACCATGATAAGTGAATATATTGACATAGATAAGTTCCTAATCGAACTCAATGTGTTGTGAATAATATATATTGTGATTGTAAATCTAATAAAATGGGCAGTGACAATATCAATGATTTATGTAAAATTTTGGGAATTCTATATCACATAGTAGATATTACATAAATGATGATATCTTATGGTTGTTATATATTTTAAGGAAGAGTTTTGTGCTATTGCCACCCTCTTTGAGATAAAATGTTTTGATATATATTTTCATTAAATTTCAAGATCTAGTGTAAATTGTTGTATCATTTTCTTTTCCATTTTCAATCTCTAAGGTGTGTGTCTTTCCTTAACTTTTGAGTTTTGTAAATTTTTCTTTCTCTTTTCAAATTTTTGGTGGATGTTACATAAAAAAATTGTGTTCCATGTTTTTAATAGATCATGGTTCTCTTTCAAAAAAATTTAAATAAAGTATGAGATGTATACTATAGTTGTGTTCCATCCAAAATTAATAATCTTATTATATTGTCTATATTTATTCTAAAATATTTTGATTAATAAGATATGAGTATCCTAAGCATTATATTTTTTGTTAAGGATAAACATCATATAGTCTCAGATGATGCATGGACCAACTAAGATGATGCACAGGGGATTTATTAAATACCATGAAGAATCTTCTAACCTAGTATTTTCCTTTAATCCAAGTGTGATAGGAGGTACTGATATTGTATTCTTCAAAATAAGCATAATTAAAGGATTTGAATTTTTTATTTTTGATTGATTGTATGATATTAAAGAAAGTGAAAAGAAAGTGAATTTATTTGTTAAGAAAGATACAAGTTCATGAGAAAATAGGGGGAATTTAGATATTCACCTAGAAGTTAAGGAAGATGTTTATAAATTATCTCAGTGTCCTTATGCTCATTGAAGAAAATTAATTTATTTTTTACCTTTCACTCTATAAATCAAACCAGTGAAATTCCATCAATGATTTTCATCTAGTCTATTAAAATAGATGGAAATACTATATTTTTCCATCTTGGAGATTATGAACTAAATTTTAACTTCATTCCATCAAACTATAATGCCACCACTAAAACTAGTAGGTTGATATTGAAATCATCATGTATACTTCTTTTAACGGATAGAAGTTGTTGATTATTTATCTACGACTTTGTCTTTTAAGGGATTAATACATGTAAATTATTTAATCTAATGTGATGAATCTATATTTTTATTTTGAAACATCCCCACAATGTTCCATGATGTGATTTAAATAAAAGAAAGGATGTTGAAATATATGATGCAATAAATTCAAATGACAATCATTCATAAAATAAAATTGAGGAGATCTACATGATCTAATGCTAGACATTTTGAATTTATATATTTTGATCTCAACTACTTTTTTAGACTAGATCAATGTTTGCATTTTTGAATTCAAAATTTTAGGCCTAACAAATCCTGAAAAAAGATAAAAGAGTTTTCAAGAATCCAAATTATGATACCTTTTTAGAGTATCAATTGTATGTTTTTTTTCAACTATATCCAAAACTTATAAGCTATTTAGAGAATGCATGGGTCATTTGTTCCTTTTCTTATTAGGATATAACTAGAATTATGTTCTTTTCCACATTCAAGTTGTTCACTACCTAGTGTTTTCATAATCCCTTCCTCCATCTATCTCTTAGTCTTAGCTACATAGATTCTTGAGGCCAACTTTCAATGGAAAACAATTTCACTTTTCCTGTAACATGTCATTTTTTACCTTAGAGAAAACACTAGAGTGTAATAGTTTTGATTGTTTTTCTATCTTTCCACTTATATGTGCTTGATGAAACATGCGGATCCTATTAAGGTGTTGTTAAATCAAACACACTTCTAATGAACATGTTGGGGTGGTATTTAGACACTAATAAATGACTTTCTATTTGATATCTACCATTTTCATGATCATTCTGTTGGAATCTTGGGAGCAAAAAACATTGAAGAATAAAAAAAGTTTCGAGAATCCTTCAAATAAGATATGTTTAATGCAACAAAATTAGATTAGTGCTACAAGTTTATACCTTATTGTGGGAGATGTTCTGACAATCAACCTATACTTCTCGATGTATCTCTTCAATCTACACCTCTCTTGAATCTCTCTAGATTAGCAATCAAAACTCCTTTTTGGGGATTTTGGCACTCTGAGAGTCACTCTCTATGTGTTGCAGAAAAATGTTTTTCTGCTATCTAATTGCAGCGATCCATGGGTGATTGTAGGTGGCCAATTGTAAAAATATCTGATACTATATGCACAAATTCCAAGGCCACAGAGAGGCTTCTATTGACCCCTGATTTGACCCTAAAATCACTTATGGCGGGTTGAGTTGTTTAGTCATGCACATGTAGGGTGGTTCACATTGTCCCACTATAGGGAGTTGCCACCTTGATTTGCATGCCTTAGGGTTCTATATATATATTATATATAGTATATATATATTATATATAATATTATATATATATATTATATAATATATATAATTATATATAATATTATATATATATTATATATATATGATATATATATTATATATATTATATATAATATATATTTTATATATAATATAATATATATATATAGGAGTGGAGAGCAAGAGTTTTCTAATCCCTATTTGGCTAGTTTATGGACTCCCTAACTTATGGAAACTAATTTCTAAAATTTGAATCCATATTTTATTTAGGTCCCTGAACTTACTTTCAGGTCCTTGAATTGATTATAACAATTACAAGAAGATCACATTTAGCCTTTCTTCAAGCCATCTCTATGTATGTGACCCTTTAGGACCATATTATGTTGGAAATGGATTAACTAATCAATATTGAGAACCATAAGTAATGAGCAGTGTCAAGCTACATCATAGGTAATAAGATTAGTCAGATAAGACTAAACCAACAACAACTAGTGTTGCCATGTTGTATAATCCATTTATCATTGAAATCTAGATTTAACTAGAAGAAAAGACACATCATCCTCATTACATTCAATCAAAATTCCTTGATTTCCAAGTAGACTAGCAAGATACATACGAGCTCAATATCATATACTGACTCACATGAGCATGGCCATGCATTTATCTAGTCTCACTTATCAAGATGCCTTCGATATTATATGGGAGGGACCAAGTCTATCTACATCACTCACAATTTGTAACATGATTCTCATCACACCCAATCAGTACTTTCATGGAAACCTTCTTCAAGATTATGTTGGCTAGTGTCAAAGCATGACGATTGTCATATCACTATTCTAGTGACTTCAGGTGAAGGACCACTACACCATTGTCGCATTGGAGAGTTGGTTATCATTATCATATAACAGTCCATGAATCACTCTCAAGGTGGGTATGTCCACTACACTTGGTCTCTAATAAGTAAATATGGGTCTGACTTGGTATCCAATACCTATGACCCATGAGACAAGGTCATCGGTCAGCATGTATACTAGTCTCGCATGTATTATTATTTTTGAATCCTCAATAATACTTGACTAGGTACATTTAAGAATTTTCTTTGTATCGATTTGGATCTCATGTTCATTTCACACACATGAAGTCCCATGGATTTGAAGCAATCATTCTAAGGACATTTATTATGTACATTATTATTGCAGTAATAATATATACATCAGTGAACTAGAATTGGATTTATTAATAAAATCAAAAGTATAAAATATCCCTATTGCCATCACCCATTGATTGTCTTCTAGGTAGTATACACCAACACATTTTAGGTACATTTGAGGGATGAGTATTATTGTTTGAGCGTTGATGTAAAACTCACGACTCGAATGAAATTTTAAACATTGTTTAATTATCTTGATTGTGTGCATGAATATTTTACATACGTGCTAATTTGGGTATTGTAATTAATTATTTGACAAGCGCCTCAAATTGGAATTTATTTACATTTCATTTGCTTAAGTTTGCATTTTATACACACCTTGTGGACTGATTTGTAGTTACACCTAAGTGGATGTTTTAAATTGTAATTGCATACATCTTATCTTTTTTATATCACCCTTACAAATTGTTTTTGTTTGGAATTTTTCTTGTTGTAATTGACCCTAGTTTAATGCAATAGCAATTGCCATTAGATTAGATAATAACCTACCTTAGCATCTTGGCTTGTGCTTTGTGTTGTTGTCCATGACTTGGTGGGCCATTCCCAACATGGCTTCCTTCATGTTTGGATGAGTAGCTAGCCATCAAAAAGTGCCACTAACCATGTGGAAAATTAGATAAATTGATAGTTGACGTTAAGTTTTTGTCAATTGATCATTTATGCAATGTTTACAAAAATCAACACTTGAGGAAACAAGGGGTCAGGGGACTCTCCTCTCTTTCTTATGTGAATATTAGTTTATGGTGTGATATTCTCTCTATCTCATGTTATCTTTTCTATATATATAAACTAAGGAATGACACCACATGTACATATCACAAATGTGCTTCCTCTCAAACCATTAAATGCATGTGCACCTTGCCTCATAAAACCTAACATACAAAGACTAATGAGGAAAGGAATCAACAACGAATGGCATGTCACTTAGCACTACCCAGTGTAATCTTGATTTATTGCTTCACAATGGTTTAGAAATGATGAGGCAAAAACAACTCAAGAACCAATGGGAGACATGTATACTTAGACAATCAATGGGCCACAACAATAATCAATGTTGGGTTCGCATTGACTTTTCTTGTGAGATATTAAACCATAGTTAACGTTTAATTTGCTTTTTCTACATAATAGTTATGTTTTATCATATTAGTGTAAAAAGGATATTTATATGTTTAATACCTCATTAACATGAAATATACCAATTAGGGTTGATAATATAGTAATTGGATAGTAAAACCCTAGATTGCCTGAAATTAGTGTTTTTGGCTTGAAATTTCTCTAAAAAATTAAAAGTGATGGAATTACTATAAATAATTTTATTATATTAAATTTGATTATTATAAGTAAGTTTTAGTTATAAGTAAATTGTATAATGTAACTAGGATGTAGACATTTTTTAAAATTGATTTGGTGGTCAAATGCTCAAATTATGTCGGTTTATCATTTTGAAAAATAAACTTTAAAGAAAAATCATCTATGGAACTTTTTGTAGAATTACCAGGTATCTAAATGGTCATATAAGCCTAGTGGGACCTAAAACACTTCATTAACCACTATTCTTTTGAAATTTATGGCTGAAGGTAGAAAGGTGCTTTTTCATATATTTTGGGTGGATGTTCACGTAGAATTGATCTAGATCAAGTTATTCGCCAAATTTAAGTTCAATCTAGTAATTCTTGAATTATCATATTTTTTCTTTAAGTTTAGATAAAGACATTATTTTATCTAAATATTTCTAAAAATGGAGAAAAACCATAGTCTCTCCATCTTGTATCTCATTTTTCTCATTCTTTTCGAGAAAGGACCTCAACATAGGGTTTTTGTGGTGATTTTAAACTTTGGAGAAGGTTGGTGGAATATATTATAAAATTATAGTAATTTAATAACCTCAAAATTTAGGAGTTTTATAATATGATGTGAAGGTCCCAATGGAGTAATAAGTAGGACAATATTACTTTGGTTGATGATTTTGAGCTTTGGACTTAGATTGAAGTATACTCCACTTGAGGTACTTATGGTAAATCATAGACTTAATTATGTAAATAAGAACAAGGTTAAGCTTGTGAATCCATTATAAGGCCTAGATTCATACCATATGCCGTAGGATCCAAGCTAAACCCAATTACACTACTTAGTCTATAAATGGGTCCTTGAGATACAAATCATATAGTTAAGAATGTGTGGCTCATTTTAAATACCAATAATAATTTTAGTTTGTTGATAATGGAATTATGATATAATAAATGAATTTTCAAAAGATTCTGACATTTTCATGTGTCCTAGGTAACTATTTACCAAGATTCATGTATCAATTAAACAATTTTTGCCTTATCCTTGGTCCAACAAGAGATAAAGACTAATTTGAGATAGTCCCAAATTTTAGGATTTTTAGAAGTGATAATATGGGATACATAATTACTTTATTTGGAACATTATTTAAATAAAAGATTAAATTCCTAAGAGACATGCCAACCCTAGACTTAGACTTGGATCTCAGGTCACAAGCAGAGTCGGGGATAGGGAAACTACCCTCTCAATCCAAGATCTCTTACAGAATTTGATGTCGATAGACTCTCCTCCATAGGCCCAACTTCTCTTTCTTGATTACCCAACTCTAAAAAACTCCTCAGATCTCCCTTGTAATCAAATTCTAGCATTCAATTGAACCCCATCTATAAGTAAGAGATTGATTATCCAAGAGTTCTCCATAGATAATGGCTTTGTCTCCTCGATTTGAGAATGGGTTGCAGACATTGAGATTGCCTATCTTTGTGCCTATATAGGACCTTGACTACCTCCAATTCTCTTGTAAAGAACCCCTACTCTCTCCAAGTAACTAGTCCATAGAAAGACACCCTCGCATTGTTCTGTGTGTCATTGATGGTGAGTTGATTATTTTCTAGGAGACAATGATCAACCCTGAATCTTGGTTAGAAGCTAGTGAGACTTGGAGGATTGATAGTGCCCAACCAACACATTTGAGGTGGTCAGGTACACATCATCTATCCAAGCCTTTGGTTTCATGTTATGAATAACTATCTCTTAACTATGACCTCTCTAACCCAGGTCATGACATGCCTCAATCACTATTTGGAAAAGACTAGTGAGGTTGTGTGAAGGTGAACGGACGTTGACTTGGTTCCACAATGTCCATGAGTAGGAATTCAACCCTCGAGTTGACTATTACTTAGTGGTATTAGGGTTCCACATGAGTAATAAATTAGATGATGGGACTATTTATTGGATGACCCCTAGCCACATGATATTCTATTTCACAGATCATGAGCATTAAGGTCTTTTCCCTTTGACAAGGTGTCATGTAAGACTAATAATAAATAAGAGTTTTGTTGATGTGGCATTTTGGAATTGTCTGGTACATGCCTAATTTGTAATAATTGTAGAAACTAAATGGTATATTGGATTATAGAAAAACTATATACCAAGTTTATAAAAAAAACTATAGAATCCAAGTGATATATTCAATACCCAATTATTCTTATTGTTTAAAAGTATTTATTAATGCATGGGGATATGATGATTATTATATGTAAACCTTAGATTTTATAAACACAATGTTGTTATCATTGAATATGTATATTTTGTGATATAATATGATAATATGGAATAATAATAAAATCTCAATTTCTTAGATCAGGATATTAATGATGTGTATTAAAAGTTTTTATAATCATTAGACCTTCCATATGACAAACCGGATATTGAAACTTCATCATAATATCATCCAAAACCAAGACACTAGGACTAAGACTCTACCCTAATTAAGAGTCATATGAATACCATGGTAACACTTTAGTTTTATGCATGATTTCAGATCGATTGAATTTCTCATAATTGTATTTTTGGGGTTACATAAAACTTGAAATGTTGGATTGTAATTGCATGGCTTCACAAGGAAATGATACGTCGTTATTTATAAATACCCTATTATATCGATTATTGATTGAGTCTTGTATATTTTCCAAATGTTTTAACTTATGATTAAAATGCTTGGATGTTTATATCAATTCCAATTCATATATAATGCATATCTATATCATATAAGAAATACTATGATTTGACCCCAGTGTTAAACCTACCAAGGGTTAATTCATATAAGTAAAAAAATTTGACTATGTACACCCAAAGTGGCATGATAAGTATGGGCTATAATATGAAACAAAAATACAAGATCATACATGAAATTATTTGATGATTAGTAATATATGTACATATGCATAAATGCACACTTCTATAAATACACCCATGTATACATTATAGCAGGATGTTGGTTGCTATTTGTTTATCAGGGTTTTAGGTAGCTTTTGTATCTATTTATTGATACAAGGATTATGAGATCCAAGTGAATGTATTAAATATCAAAAGTCTTAGTTATAAGGAGGATTATATAGATAAGTAAGAGTTGATGTTTTCTATCATGTATTGGTTTACCTTTGAAAATGTATATAATTTGTTTAAGGAGAATCCAATATCCTCTTGTATCAAACATTTTTTTATGAATGAAACTATTTATTATTTTTTATTTCTTAAATCTAGATCCTAGAAATTTGGATGATGATCCTTTGCTTCTCACTCTACCTTCAATGGTGAATCACATTGGGGATGGGTCACTACAATTGTTGTTAGATCTAATATTTATCAAATGACATATAATAATTATTATTTTCATATATTTCTTAGATCTTTAAGGGAAATATTAGTACATTTTTCCAAAATAATGGTTTCTAGAAAGGATCACATATATGGGCACGCAATATTTTCCTTTATACCACTAGTTTCTCAATGAGGACTACCATGCCCCCTTGAATTGTATATGATTTAAGTGTAAGGTTAATACCCAAAGTAAAATACCTTTAGGTCTTCTCATCTTGAATTAAATTATCTTCTCATCATTTTTCTCTCAACCCTATAATTCACCTTATCTCTTCATATTGACCTAGGATTTATGAAGAAGAAGGATTAAGGCATCATCTACCAATTAAACAAAATGTAATGAAAATAAGATATATATATATATATATATATATATATATATATATATATATATATATATGAATGTTTTTCACATTATACATTAGCCCCTTTTGAGAGTAAACACTAGAAAGTCTCATGGATGGGTTAGGGTAACATAGTCATCCAAATGAATGCTTAGGAAAAATTAAAACCCTATGATGTATAGGTTAATACTTAACCATAATCAAAAACCCTAATCTTGGGTATCTTTATGGAGAGTGATGGAAATTAATGTCCATTCATGAGAAAACCTAGATTGAGAATGAAATTAAGAGGAAATCCATATAATTTTTGGCAATATGGTTATGTTACCTACATGCAAGTATTTATAGTACACACAAGCATATCGATGCCTAAGGTACACATAAACAATTATGTGAAACTCAAAATATAATTTGTTATATAAGAAAATAGGTAAGGCACTCAATATAGTTTTAGTGGATGGTGGACAACCTTGTCTTAGGTTATCCCATGTAGGAGAAAAGACCTATGAAGGAGGAATAACTCAAAACCCATGGGTTCATGTTGTGTTAGAGAGACTAACCTCCTATTGAAAGAAAATGGAGCACCCTCGGTTAGGACCTTCTCTAGAAAGATGGGATCAACAACCTTGTGATGGTTTTAAAATTTGAGATAACCCAAGAAATCCTAAAAGGACCCCAACTTAAATAATTTGATACATTGGGATGGTATGGGTGCAAAGCATGTAAACCTACCACCACCAAGTCTGAATAAGGAAGGTACATGGTTTTTTAAACAATTTATACATACACATATATGTACATCTTTTTATTTATATATGTATATATATGTGTGTGTGTATGTGTTTGAAAGTGTTGACTCCACTATTTCATCAAATAGTAAAGTTACATGATGAGACTTGGCCCACATAAGGGAATGTATTAGTAGAAAAAAGGTCACTCTCCAACCCAAGCCCCATTTGTGCAAGATTATGAGCAAAACTATTTCCTTTCCTCGCCACATGAATAAAGGACATTGATTCTAACAAAAGTGCTAGGACTCAGATCTATTTGACTATTTTGCATAAGGGGTTAGCATCAGTTGTGGTTTCCTTCACTAGCTCACCGCAATGAGGGCATCATTCTCAAGCCAGACCTTTGTGAAATACCATACCTTAGTGTCCTTTAGAGCTAGGTAGATAGCCATACACTCAGCATTCAGAAAGCTCCACTTCCCTCTTATCATGTGTGGGATTACAACTCTGACTATGCCTGCTCCATCCCTAGAAATAGAGATAAAACTAGTCCAACTTTTGTTGAGGCAAGCTACATTAGTGTTAATTTTGATGGTTCCATTAGGTGGGGGTGTCCACGTGATGTTCTTATTCGATTTTTATTTCATCATTCCTACTTTTTTTTCATTAAAGCATGGCCCTCCACCCACTTTCATAACATATTATCAGTAATGAAAAGATTTGGGGTAGTGGAGGTGAAGATAGCTTCATTTCTATAGGTCTCCACATCTAGGCAGTGTGTAACAAACGAAGTAGAGTTAGTCTCATTCAAGCGATCGAGGACCCAAGAAAGGGTGTTGTACATGTTATCATTTGGATATCTGAGAGGATCTTTGTGAAATTTATTCTCTCCCAAATTTTCCATAAAATTAGACACTAGAATAGAGTGAACTAGACCATTTTATAATCCCCATTGCATACCTTGCAATCACTCTCCTGAATTTTCTTCTAAAAAAACTTCTCTTTCATTGGGAGGTGTTGGGAAATAGATCTCCACACATAATCCTTTAGTTGTGTAGGCACTTTAAGCTTCCACACCAGTTCCCGCACATTTTCCAATCTATCATCATGGCCCATCCCATCAACATCTCTCTCCCTAGAACCAATCTCATATGCAAGTTTAACTGTGAACTCCCCATTCTTTGTTGGATACTAGTAGAGACTATTTGGGAAATTAAGACAGATAAGGATGTTAGTATTGTCTTGCAATCCATCTAATTTAGTCGCTCGTTCAGTCTATCCATTCTCCACGTGCCTATGCCACTGTCTATGAGTAAGTTGGCCCAAGGTTCTAGGATGTCAGTCTTTGAGAAGACATTATCACCAACATCTTTTACATTAGGAAGCCAAACATCCTCCCAAAGTATTATCATACTTCTATCCCCTATTATCCATCTAAGTCCATCCATTAACATGTGTTTTGCCCCCAATATTCTTCTCCAAGTAAAGCTTGGATCATATCCATGTAGGCCTCTAGGATGTTGGAGTTCTTGTAATATTTTGTGGACATAACAATGCTTGTAATGGATTTTGGTTTTATACATAGCCTCTAGGATTGTTTTGCAAGTATAGTCATGTTGAAATTTTCCAGGTCCCTGAACCCGAGACCACCATGTACTTGGGTTTGCAAAGCTTCTCCCAAGATACCCATTGAATTTTCCTATTGTTTCTTGAGCTTTCCCAGCAAAATTTGGCCATCATTCTTTTGATATCATTGATAATGTTACAAGGTAGTTTAACGACCCCCATCATATATGTCAATATAGCTTGAATAATTTCTTTGATGAGAAGCTCCTTCCTGACTCTACTTGTGTAGTGTCCCTTCTATCCTTTGAGTTTACCCCAGATCTTGTCCTTTATAGCATTGAAAACCTCCTTCTTGATCTACCAATGGTCATTGGGAGGCCCAAGTATCTGTCGTCATTGTTCACTTCTCTCATATTTATAATTCACAAAGTAGAGGCTTGATTTTCCTGTGTAACATTTTTCTGAAAACAACCTCTGACTTGGCATAATTAATTTTCTAACCTGAAGCTTCTTCGTAGCGGCTAGTGAACCCAACTATCAATGAATCTCCTTCAATGTTGCTTTACAAAAAAGCACATTGTCGTCCGGCGAAGAAAAGGTGTGAGATTCGGGGTCCTTTTCTATTTTAGCTCACACCATGTATGGAACCCTCCTCCTTTTCTCTATAGAGAAGAGCAAAGAAAACATTTGCATAAAACAAAAAAAGGTAAGGTGAAATGGGTCCCCCCGACGGAGGCCCCTATGAGGCTTGACATATCCTTTTTTCCTCCCGTTGATGATGAAAGAAAAATAGACAGTGTTGTAGCACTTTCACACTTTATCTCTCCACACTTCACTAAAACCCATTGAGTTCATTACCTTATCGCAAAAAATGCATCCAACCCTATCATAGGCCTTACTTATGTCCAACTTGATACCCAAAAACCCCTTCTTCCCTTTACTCTTTCTTTTCACAACATGCAAGGCCTCAAAAGTGATGATAGAATTGTTATTGATAAGGTGTCTAGGTACAAACGCACTTTTATTGGACGTAATCATCTCCTCCAAAAAGACCTTCAGTCTGTTGGCAAGGATTTTAGAGATAATTTTATATAGAGTATTGCACAAGCTTATAGGGCAAAAGTCTGAGACACTCTCAAGGTGCTTACATTTTGGATTGAGGAAGATATTTTTTCAATTGATTACCGTGAACCTTCTTTCTCCCTTCCACCCCTCCTTGACATATGTCATAATCACATCCCCTACACTACTCTAGAATTCTTGGAAGTTGTCGGGACCTAGTGCTTTGGTTGGATGCATAGAGGCCAACACATCCCAAACTTCCTCTTTAGAAGGACACCTACTCATCTGTAGATTCATATCATCATCCACAACTTTTTTAATATAGGACATCATCTCATCATCTTCTTTGGTTAGATGAAGTAGTAAAAAGGCCTATGAGATACTGAGAAACAATATTATCAATATCTCTATCCAATGTCATCATTTGACCTTGTTCATCCTTGAATCCCCTAATATGGTTCCTCTATCTTCTTTGATTTGCCTTCTTGTGGAAATAGGAGGTGTTTCTATCCCCATCCCACATTTTATTTGCATTGTCTCGTATGTGCCAATAGCTTTCATATTGGTTTTGAAGAGAAATGACCTCATCCCTTAGTTCAGCACAGTGTTTCAGATTATCACTCAACATCTCCCTTCTTTGGTATCTATAAAACTCTTCCTAAACCTTTTTAAGTCTCTTCTATATATCCCTAAACTTCTTTTTTTCCCATTTACTAAGATTGTTGGCACATCCTTCAAGCTTTTCAACCTTCACTTTATTGTTGTACCTCCACTCCTTCATAACAATAGCTTTTCACTCCTCCTCACTCATCCATTAAGATTCACATTTGAATCGTGTCTTGATCTTTTTAGTTCCTTGTGCGGCATTTGTATCAAGGAGAATGGGCGTTTGGTCCAACTGGACCCAAGGTAGATATTTAACCTAGGCCATAGGATGCAATTCACACCATGTTAATGGACCCAAGGCTCTATCAAGCCTTTCCCTAATGGTTATTTCTTCATAAAGCCGCAAAACCAAGTGAACTTATTTCCACAAAATCCCAATTCAGTTAGGTTATAGGCATCCAAAGCTTCTCTAAACTCATCCATATGTATGTCCCCATTCATAGTACCTCCGTCTTTCTCCAGGCGCAAAGTATCTAATTAAAATCCACCATAAAAACAATTTGTAACCTACAACTCTCATATAACCTCACTATCAACTCCCAAGTTTTGTATCTGTTTGGATTATCCAACCATCCATAGATCCTAACAAATATCCAAAATGGTTTGTCACCTTCTTCTATATCAGCAAGCATGTGGTGTTTAGAGTAAGAAATGATCTTTACATTGAGATCCCTCCACCACATCTCCATACCCCCAAACCTTCCTTTACTACTAACACACACACTGTTTAGATACCCACACTTCCTTTTAGTTTTCTCGAGACCAACACAACTGATTTGGGTCTCCATTACAAATACTAAATTTGGGCACTCCCTCCTACAAATATTTTGGAAGATTTGAATTGCCTTAAGGCCTCCCATGCCTTGTCAATTCCAACTCAATGCTTTCATTGCTATTCACAATGGATATCATCGCCATCGACTGTTGCATGAGAGTAAGACACCCAAACCATTAAGGTTCCCTACGTTCTTCAACATTTCCCTTCCCTCACATTTTCCTTTGGGGCAGCCAGGCTTTCAGTGTTTCTATAGGTTCTCTTCAGGATTGATACTCTATTGGTAACATCCCAGGATTTGAGGCCTCAGATAAAAAGATCTTAAAAGAAATGATTGGACTACCCCTATCACCAAGGTGCGCCTCCTTTTCTGGGATCCCATCACTAAAGAACTCCATAGTTAAGCGTTCTCAGCTTGGAGTAGTACTAGGATGGGTGACCAGTCGGGAAGTTGATCCTGGCCTGTGCGTCAGTGTGGACAAAATGTGCAGTTAAGGCTAGTGGTGGTTTGTGTTGCCATTCATCATTCTTGAAACTCTACTAGAACCTTGGGCAGTGGGCCCGGGAGTTACAAATGGTATCATAGCCAAAACCTGTCCAGTAGGTGGGGCCCAAATGAGCATGGCATGTCAGTCTTTGAGCCGTGCAATTTAGGCATGTTGGAAAGGTCTATCCCTGGTGATGTAGCCGCCCTTGCACTGGTATTCTGTGATCGAAAGCTGGGTGTCCAAGGGCCATTCTGGTTCTGCACTGAAATGGGGAAATATTAGGAGGCCATATAGTTGAGCCTTGACGAGGATGTGAAGAGTCTAAGTGGGGGAGATTGTAACATCCCAGGATTTGAGGCCTTGGATAAAATGATTGTAAAAGGAATGATTGGACTACCCATATCATCAAGGTGCGCCTCCTTTTTCGAGAGCCCATCACTAAATAACTCCATAGATAATCGTGCTCAGCTTGGAGTATTACTAGGATGGGTGACCAGTTGGGTAGTTGATCTTGGCTTGTGCGTCAGCGTGTACAAAGTGTGTAGTTAAGGCTAGTGGTGGTTTGTGGGAGCAGTCGTCATTCCTAAAACTCTACTAGAGCCTTGGCCAGTGGGCCCGGGCGTTACATTATTGGTCCTCTCCTCCTCCCTAACTCACCCTCTACTTCTCTTCCTCACTCCTTCATTAAGGTAAACTTTCCTTCTATCTTTCTTTTAACTATCCATTTTCTTGCCACACAATTCCTTTCAGGTATTGTGTCAAGAAACTCCTTTACGTTATCTTGTGGAGTTTTCAGGTGAGCTTCATCTTTACTTAGATATGTGTTCAACACCTCGAATACAACATCAACTTCATTAGTTGGGTCTTTACTCCTGGAACCTGATATTTTAGTAGGAGTTATGTTTCTACCATATCCCGCTTTTGTCCCCTTTACTTTATCTAGGGCCTCTTCTGCCTGTGTATGGACCAACACCACTTTCTCCTTCTCTCCTACTTTCTCTAATTCTCATTGTTTATCCCCTAAAGTAGAATCTATTGTAGTGTCAGTATGTCCTGTGATGGCTTCATGGTTGGATTCCCAAGCATCCTTGTTTATTCTTCTGGATAGCTCCTCGTGTACACCTCTAGAACCCCTTTGTGTTACTTTGTCTCTTGATTAAAAAAGGTATCACCTTGCCCCTTCATAAGAGAAAGTCATTTTTGTCCTAGCATTCTTTCTAGGGGATGCCTGGTCCACGATCCCCATAACTCACCTCCTGGTTTTCCTTCTTCTTCCACCCAGAAATAGTCACGAGACATATGTCCTGTTCTCCCATACAGAAATCAAAAATTTGGGAGTCTATCGTGCCTTATTTGGATTTTGACTACCTCCTTGCTTGAGGTTCTCATCTTATGTTCCCTTTTCAAAGGTTCTTCTATTTTTATCTTAACTCTCACCTTTTTGTCCCTTGACCATCCTCCCTCCTCAAGTTCTATCTCTAGAACTTCCCCACTTTCCCTGCTATCATTCACACCGCTTCATCATGTTAGTAACCCATAGGATATTGTATAGGCGTATCAAAAATGAGCAGTTGCTAAAGACTATCTTAGATGGATGGACTCCAATTCGGAATTCTTTTAGAAGGAAAAACTGAATGTCGAAGTTCCACAAGGCTCCTTCCAAGACTTTTCCTTATCTTTTCATTGGGTGAACTACATTATGATAATGTTCTGCTTGATTAATTTAAAGATCACCTTCCTTGCCAAAATCCATGTTTGTTCCATTCTATAGTACTAACAAGTTATTGGGATTCTAAATTAGAAGATTCATTGAAACTACCAGAGACAAATTTTGCTTTTGACTCCCTATTTCTTCTTCTTCAAATATCACCACATCATCTTCTTTTCTTAGAGTAAGAGCCTGACACCTCCTGGTGATGTCTTCAGCCATCCCAGAGTTGACCTCGTGCGGAGGATATAACCACCTAATCTAGTTGTGACGTTGGTGAGGAAACCCCTCATTGCACTAGATATCGCATGAGATAGCCTTGTTGGAGTTGCTTCTAAGAAAGAGACACTTGAAAAAAATTTAACTGATCCACATGAAGAGAGATCAACACTTAGGTCAGTTGATGTATTGATTTATGGTTGAGTTAGAGGTGGACATGAATGTGTGGATTTAACTGTGGTTTCCCAATTGGTGGGCTTGGAAAGTGTGGCCTTTATCCTAGGATAGGATGCCTGCAAAGCCACCTCAATCAAAGTAGTCAAGCATGAGAAATCGTGTATCTGAAATCAACATGTGTTTACTCCTTTTAGTTTTGATACTTTTGGGTTTTTGGCACTAGATGTTGTGGATCTTCTTAAGAGGGTCCAAACAATTTATGCATACTAATGTTATGATCCCTAAGTTAATATATGTTTTGTTTGAATGATAGCTTTTACATCCAAAACTCATTGGCAGTACAACTTCTTATTTGTCTATCTTTCATCTCGATGTAAATATTTTTTTTTATAACTTCCTTCTCTTTTTGAGTGGAAATATATTTATATGTATGGGGGAAATCGTCTGCAAAAGTCAATAAATGCATGTATTATGTTGGGAAAAACTAACTAGAGTTTAGCTTTTAAATACCAATATGTTCCAAGCCTGAGCAACCCAATCCTCCTGTCTTTCAGCCCTAAAAAGTAGGAACAACAATTAATAAATGGAATATGAGATTACTTAAAAAAATGTCGATAGGGGGTTCACACATATGTATGACTTCTTCTTGTTGATTATTTTTGTAGTGATGTCTCATGCTACGTTCACCTTTCTAATGTAAAATAAAGGGCTAGTTTAAGTTTTTTTGTAAGTAGAGAAGCATTCTTATTCATCTTGCTTTTCTATTGCAAGTGAATCAATTTTATTATTACATTCACTAATGCAATTTGTTGAAGTAAAAATAACAGTACTACTGCCATTAAATTTATCCAAATCTACTAATTCAACTAGGAAAGGAGGGGTATAACATAATGAAACATCGTATGGTAGCTTTTGAGGTGAAATTTAGCAAGTCAATCAGTGGTTTATTCTTTTCTTGGCAAGTCAACATGCCTATTATTCTTGATTGTTTGTTGAATCTTCAAAATCAAGTATGCATATCCAGGATGTGCCTTATAGTTCACTTTGATAATGTATGTGGCATCCATGCAGTATGATTCAATGATGACCACGTGCAGATCCATCTCCATTGCATATTCTAGCGCCATATATATGCCAATTTGTTCCTCTTCAATAATAGTAGTTACATGATGTTTGCTTCAAACCCTCTGATCCATTCTTCATTATAATTTCTCATAACAATAGAATAAGTTGCTTCATATTTGCTAATGGATATATTAATGTTTACTTTTAAGCATCTGGAGGTAGGAACCATCTAGTTCCCCCTTATGTTTTTCTTCTAAAGAACCATATTACACCTTCGTGTTGAATCATGCACTTGAACACTATTGAGTATGTATTAACCTGTTGTTCTACACACACAGACACACACACACACACACACACATATATATATATATATACATATATATATATATATATATATATATATATATATATATATATATATGTAGCATTATGTGAAAACATTGGTTTGGGAAATCTTAAGATAAATGTGTACAAGTAATGTACATTCAATGGAATTATATGACATGCATCAAAGTCATAGAGCCTCCTTTTTTGGATCAAGTCAGGGATCATAGATTTATGATGGTATTGGAGATCCTTATCCTAAAGTAAGGTATAACATATATCGTCATAGTTAAAATAAAGTTATGACATATCAGTTAACCTTAGGTAGGTTAGAGCTCTCAGTCAACCCTAGGGTCAAGTATGGATCCCAAATAGTACTACAAACCCAAGGGTTCAATAGGTGATCATGGCCATAGTACGTAAGACCCATGGTGTTAGGGGAAAGATGCCCATTAGTACATAAGGCCTAAGGGAGAATGAAAATGGACATTGCATGACTACAAGAGGCCCAAGGGGTCATGGTAAAGGCATTCCATATGTACATGAGACCCCTGGGAAAGGATAAGACCAATACAAAGTCCTAGAGATGCTAAAGAAATGATTAAGGCAACGATAAAAAACATGTAGAAATGAATTATACAAAAATTTATGTAATAATGATTGAAATAAAACCCTAAGGGTGGTTGTGCATAAATGCAAGAGACTGGGAAAATTATCCCACCACCGAATAAAATGGTATTCATGTTTCGAGAGTCACTTTTGAGGACAAATCCGCCTACTTTTAGAACTATAAGAAAATATGTGGATGCATCATTTCTACACAAAACCAAGATGAAGTTTGCTCACTGAATCCAAACATATATTTCATTTTATTATATGTGAGCGAGATTGGATGGCCTTCTTTGATACATATAAATATCATATTTGACTGAATATATTCAACTAAAATTAATGACGATCAAGATAAAGAGGTTGTACCTCACCATCTAGTGGATCTATTTAAATAATAATTAGTATTCTTGTGATTTATGTGAAAATTCAATCGCCAGATAAAACATGCAATTGCCAATTGAAAATGTGATCACCTAGTTATAATATGATGAAATTGATGAGGATTTGGAGTGATATTTTTAATAAATATGGGTTGCACCCTCAGTTATACGGATAATTTTCACCTTAATCATCATGATCACCAAAGGCTTAGTATCAACTATGTTGGAGTCATCTACATGGATCCTTCATTTCCATTCCGCTCAATCATGGGTCATATTCTGATCAAGATGTAGAGATTCAAAATCTCTCTTTATACTCTCTTCCTATGTTAATTTTGGCCTTCCTCTTGTTCTATTAATAGTTCTTGACTCAATAATATTACTTCGTATAGGCTCATTAGTTGGTCTGCATTGCACATGTCCGTACATATGAGTTGGTCCTCACACAACTTGTCCTCAATGCTCGCCACCCTCACTTTACTCCTGATATAGTCATTTCTCAATAATCTTTTCTTGTCTTCCCACACATCCATCTCACCATACACATTTAAGCCATGTTCATCTTTTTGAGACCTTGTTTCTTCACCGCCCAACATTCACTCCCATTGAGCATGGTTGGTCGTATAGCTATTCTGTAAAACTTACTTTTTAATCTGAAAGGGATCTTCTGATCACATAACTCTCCAATTACACTCTTACATTTCAACCATCCTACAGTGATCTTGTGAAAAAATCATTTTGGACATCCCCATCTATTTGAATAACATAGACCAAGTAACGAATTCACAATTCGATATATCGACTCCATCCAACTTGGCTCCACCATTCACACTGCGAGATTGGACTGAAATTGCAATGCATATACTTAGTTTTGCTCCTACTAATAATCAATCCATTTGATTCCAATGCCTTTCTCCAAAGTTCAACTTTATCATTCAATCCCTCTTTAGTTTCATCAATCAATACAATATCATCAACAAATAGCATACACTAAGGAATATCATCCTGGACATTCTTTGTCAACTCATCCATAACAAGAACTATCATATATCAGTTGAGTGTAGATCCTTGATGTACTGAAACTGTGATAAGAATAGTTGTGATCTCTCCTCCAGCAGTCTTCACACTTGTAGTAGATCTATCATACATGTCTTTAATCAGATCAATGTATTAGATTGGTAAACTATTTTTCTTCAAAACCATGCACAACACTTCCCTGGGCACTAGATCATAAGCCTTTTCTAGATCAATAAAACAATGTGAATTATATATTTTGCTTTCTCTATACTTCTCCATAAGCCTCCTTATTAAAAAATAGTATGTTTTTTTTATCTTCCATGCTTAAAACCAAATTGGTTGTTTGATATATGTGTTATAGATCTTAGCCGCTACTCAATTATCCTCTCCCAAAGCTTCATTGTGTGACTCGTTAACTTGATACCTATGTAGTTTGTGCAGCTCTAAACATCACCTTTGGTCTTGTAGATGAGAACTATAGTACTATTTTTCCATTTCTCTGCCTTCATGATCTTGTGAAAGAAATTTGTTAACCACATAACTCATTCGTCTCCCATACTCTTCCATACATCAAGGGGAATACTATTTGGTTTGCATGACTTTCTTGTTTTCATCTTTTTCAAAGAATTCATGACCTCAAATGGTGAAACCCCTCATGTGTTATGATATCTCTTGTATTCATGTCATACTAGTCTGTAAAATTATTTACAGTATCTCCATTGAAAAGCTTATGGAAATGGAAATAATTTCTCCAATGGTTCTTGATATCATAATCCTTCACTAACAATCTACAATCTTTATTCTTGATTCATTTTACTTAACTCAAGTCTCTTCCTTTCTTGTCCCTTATATATGTATATGTGTGTCTATATATATATATATATATATATATATATATATATATATATATATATATATATGTACATACACATACATATATATATATATGTACATTTATGTACATATACATATATATATATATAGTTAGGCTAGAATACACTCAAGTGTACAGATCGCATGGATACACTCAAGTGTGCATATCAAGACTATTTTTTGCAAAATGTAAACCATTGATCTTCACTGTCATACTATAACTAGGCTACACACAAATTTTGAACCCATTTGGATGAGTGTAAGTCACTCATCCAAGGGCAACAAAATCGGCGTGTGAAACTAATTTGAAACGCATAATTTTTGCGGTCTTTATAACATTACCTATAAATGTCCAAATGTGCTCAAATTTTGCATATGAGCTATTCACAAGATTTTTAAGAAGATCAATGGATTAGATTTTTTCAAAAAATATTGCATCATGAAAAACTACTTGAGTGTATTCTGCTTCGAATACACTCGAGTGTATTCTAGCCTAACTGTATATATATATATATATATATATATATATATATATATATATATATATATATATATATATATATATATATATATATATATATACACATATGAACATATATATATATACATATATATATGTATATATACATACATGTATATACATGTATATATACATATGTACATATATATATATATATATATATATATATATATATATATATATGTACATATGCATATATATGTATATATATGTACATATATATATATACATATATATGTATATATACATACATATATATACATACATATATACATATGTACATATATATATATGTATATATATGTATATGTATAAATATATATGTATATGTACATATGTATATATATATATATGTATATGTATGAATATATATGTATATGTACATATGTATATATATATATATATGTATATATATATGTATATATATATGTACACATATATATACATATATATATATATCCCCTTCTCTTGTGTCCAACTTCTTTTAAATATCATCAGAGTATCGTGAGATCTTGGAAATCTCCTATAGATATCCCTTTTCAGTTTAATACCCTTCTATATTTTATCATTCCGACACCAAGTCTCCTTTTATGAAGCCCCATAACCCTTACACTCCACCAAAACCTCTTTGGCAATTTTTATTACACAGGAGCTCATGTTATGAAACACAGTATGAACAATAGACTCAAAGTTCCAAGTTTCATCCTTGATGAGTTTATCATGAAAAGTAAATTTCTTTTCTCATTTAAGATTCCACCACTTTATCTAGTTATCTTGTCTATAATGCATAAAAATTATAAGAGTTGTGACTCATCTTAGCCTAATAGGTTTCAAATTTTGTGGAAAGATTCCTCTAAGGTGGGATGAATATAATGACCTCAACCTTTTGGGGTTTGAGAACACGACTTCAAGATTAAAGTTCACTATTGAGTTTGATAGTATGAATTTGTTTAATGATTTTGAATTTCAGACTTGTATTGAATCTTCAATTCAAGTAAATAAGGTAATATTGAACTTAATTTATCGATATGATAAATGGAGGTATTGAAAGATCTAGAGTATGGAGGAGGATAGAAAAAACTAGTTTTGTATGCAACTTAAAATATATGGTTGCTTTATTACATCTTGCTTAAAAATATATTGATATGGAAAGAGTAAGGCAAGTAATGGATAAAGTAGGAAACCACAAAAGACACAAGATGTAGAGTGATTTTTTTGAAATGACGTCATTCTACTGCCTAGTTGTTTCTAAGAAGGATTTCCAACCTCTATTGTATTACCTTTTTATACATATACAAAATACATATATTACCGGTGTATTTTGTGGATCATGTCCAACCTCCTTTTCATCAAAAGGGTAACTATCATCTTCTTTGTGGGACACCAGAAGATCACCCTCCTTTGTAAAGATCATAGTCTTCTCACTACAAGTAGCTCCAAAGAAACGTCATTGCAACCCTCTCTCTAGAAATAGCAGATGAAACAAACCAAATATGGAACAAGAAGGAAGAAGGAAAGTAGAACTCTTCTCACAAAGATTACTCAATAGAAGCCCTTATGAACATGTGATAATAAACTCCACAGAGGTTTAGGAAAGTCTATATTTTGTGGAGTATGACACTAAGGTTGAGCGGAAGCTTAGACTCATTTTGATGAAGTTGAAAAGAGCAATGTGAAATACTATGCTTTGAAGGATACCATGTAATTTTCTTTCTCAGGTGTACTCTAAGTGGTAATAAGTCACTTCTATATGTACTTATAGATATCTAAGATAGATGTTGAGAATGTTTAGGACGATTTTAGTGGGAAACTAGTCATTATGGGATAGCACGATGGGATTAAATGGACAAGTTGTGCACTAACCAAAAAGTCTACAGAATTGCTCTTATTCAAAAAAGATTGTGACCGAGATGTATGTCAGTAAAAAAGTTCAACTAAAACATTTCCTAGGCCAACTTTTGGCTAATAGAAGTCTCATAGCCTATCTAAATTCCGACCGAGATGCATTTGGGTTGAAAAGAAGTTTGACCAAAAAATATAATTTCCCAATATGTCCTAATTTTTTAGAAAATGGATCCAATGAATATAGAAAAAATATCTATCTATCCTAAAGGGTGTATAAAAGTATAAAACCAGTTTTAGGGTGGTTTTGAGCAAAATATCACTTATTCTTACATCATTCATATCAGGTTGTACAATTTGCACCTATACAAAACATCATATAGGTACAACTTGATGTACAATCATACAAACACACATATAACTTTGTATTGTTCATTACTGGATCTTGTCTAAGTTCCCCGGTTAATTGAAAATCCTAATTCACATATTAGTAATACGAATAGGATATGTATGCATCATTTAAATTAGAGTGTGTCATATCCAAATGGTCAACATGTACTTATGGTAAATTAATTCCTTCATTGTGTAAAAAAGAAGTTGATGAAGTGTTTTGGTCCATTAAAAGGCCTAGGTTCAAACCATGGGCTATAGTATCCAATCTAGTTCTAATTGAACTATTTAGTTTACAAATGCATCCATGAGATACAAATTTGGAAGTTTAGGTTTTCATGCTCATATCTTTTGTTGATAATGGAATTATTATATCATACATGAGTCATTAGAATATTCCAAGATTATCATGTGGCCTAGGTAATTATTTAAGTAATTATATAGTCTTTACTTGAATACCAAGTTCAATATATATATATATATATATATATATAATTTTCATTATCTTTGACCAAATGGTAGATTATTGCTAAATTTAGATAATCCCATATTTTGGGATTATTTGAAATGGAAATGTGTCTTAGATAATTAACTTGATGAACATTTTTTGAAGAGCCATGGCACCCCTAGACTTGGACCCAAATCTCGGGTCACAACCAAAGAAGATGGAAGGTGAATCACCATCGTGACATGAACTCTCTCAAGGAACACTAATGTTCTTAAGCTCTCCTCCATAGTTTGAGAATCTCTCTCTATCTTTCTCTCTTTCTTTATATCTCTCTATCTCTCTCTCTCACCCAACACTAAAAAACTCCCCATATCTCCCTTCCAATCAACTTCTTACATCCATACGAGCCCCATATGAAAGCAAGAGACTACATTATCGTAGAGTTCTCCATAGATAGTGTCTTTATCTCCTCAGTCTAAATGGGTTGTATCATTGAGCTTTCCAACCTTGGTGCCTATATAAGTATCTGAATACCTCCAAGTCATCTAGAAAGAACCCCTCCTTGCTCCAAGTAATTTGTCCATAACAAGACTCCAATGTCCAGCCCTGTTTTGCATTGCTTGTCAGTTGATCACCATCTAAGAGAAGATGAATAACCCTAGGTCTTGTCTATAAGTGTGTGAGCATCTTAGAGGATGTATGGTGCATAAAAAACACCTCTTATTTTCCTAGGTAACACCTATATAATCTAGTGAAACCTTTGGTGTCTTTTTTTGAAGAACTACCTCTCGACCCTAGCGTCTTAACCCTAGCCACTGCATTCCATGATAACTAGATAGACATTCCATGCGAGGTTGAGCCAAGTTCCATGGAACTTCACTTGGTCCAGCAAAGGGCATGAGGAGGGAGCATACCCATTGGTTGACTCTTCTTTGGCAGCATCTGGGTTCCCCATGGAGAAGAAGAATACAAGGGGGTAATTGATCAAACAACCCCTAAATGTGTGATATCCCGATTCAAAGTTCCTAGGCAAGGTTTTTTCCCCTCAGTAAGAGCGATGACTTTGGCTAGTTAGAGATAAGAGTTTTTCTGGTGTGGCATTATCAAGTTGGTAGTACGTGCTAAATTTTTAGTTATTGTAGAAATTAAATTGTACCTCGGGTTATAGAAAAACTTTATACCAACTGTATTAGAAAATCAATTAGAATCCAAATAATATTGATTAAGTACTTGATAATTCTACTTGTTCAACAAGTAAGTATTAAGTAAATGGATATATAGTGACTACTATATGTAAACCATAGAGTTACTTAATAGAATGTTAAACTCATTGAATATGTATACTTAGTAATATATTCTGATATTGTGGAATGATAATCAAAACTCGAGTTCTTAGTAATAATACGATATTATTGATATGTCTTTAGGGTTTCTAAAATCATTAGACCTTTTGCATGAAAATTACATTTTTGAAACCTAACCCTAATATCATTCTAAACCATGTCACTAGGACTAAGACTCCAACCAAATTAAGAGTCATATGAATACCATGGTGACACTTTTGTATTATGCATGCTCTCAAAATGATTGAATTGCTTAAAATACATCTTCTTTTCCTAGAAGTACTTGGATTAGAACTGCATGGCTTCTACATGAAGGAGGTATGTGCTAGTTTTGTGAATACTCAATCTTATTGGTTGTTGATTGATTCCCAGATGTTTTCAAATGTTTTATCTTATGCTTAAACTTCTTGGATGTTTATTTCAATTCCAGCTAACATATATTTCCAATGTGTGTCATATAGAATATACTAATTTGTTTTGAACACAATTCTAGACCTGCCAAGGAGTAATTCATATAAGTTCCATGATGAATACTGAGATAAATATACCCAAAGTGGCTAGAAAAAACATGTCAAACATGAAATGAAAATTCAAATTTGTATGTACAAATATTTTATTGATGAGTAATATATGTTGATATCCATATATGTGCACTTTTGTATACACCCACATATAGAGTACACCAATATACTAACTCATATTTGCTTATTAGCATTTCTAGTAGCTGACTTACTTACATATATGAGGATATGGAGATATAAATGTATTCATAAAAATATATATAAAGTGTAGTACTTTTGAGTTGATGTTTTCTCTCATGTAGTGTAGTACTTGGAGTTGATGTTTTCTCTCATGTAGTGTAGTACTTTTGCAAATATATGTAATTCTTTTAAGGAATATCTTGCTTCCTTTTATATTGAACAAATGATATAAATTATATTATCAATTATTAGTTGTTATTTCCTAGATTTGTATCCTAGAAGATTAGATGATTATCTTTTCCCTCTAAGATTGGGTGATTATCTTTTCCCTCTAATTCAACCTTTAATGGGGGATAACAAGGGGAAAGGGTCATCGTAGGAGTTCCACCTTATTGGTATAGGGGAGGAAGTATTTCACTTTCCAATTATTGAATGATTGATTGAATTTACCCTTTATCGAAATATATTTGTATGTTTTTAACTAAATTTAAGCCATTGATGCTAATTTATCCCAATGTTGGAGAATTTGGTTGGTTTAGTAAAATGGAAAAATTATTATGAAGTTTGGAATACATGTATATTTTATAATAATCTACTAATATAAAACCTCTTTGAACATAATTTTTTTTGTTAATTTTTTTTAATGGAATTGTGTGCATTCATCATTATTACCCTATTATGGTACATTTTGGACATGTATGTTTAAAATGGATCAAAGCTTCATATTATAAGCTAAAATTTTCTACGCTATACTAAAAAAATTTATATGGTGAATGAATGAATGTTATTTATTGTTATTGAGATACAAAAATATAAGATCACTTAATTTGTCAGAAGTCACTTGTTTTAGGCAGTTTTAGATAAGTCTTGGTGGAATCAACTCAAACATGGTTATTTTGGTATGAAATATCTTTTCTTTATTTGTTTATAGTATAATAATGTATTCACATTGGCACTTAAGAAGACCCCCTAGTCGTGTATCCAGTAGATGTTTTTTATTTGCATTCACACCTTTTAGAAAGAGGAATTCTCTTCTCATTTCTCAGCTACTTAAGAATTTCTGAAAAATACAGTAAGTTATCTAAGACTTAGTTTTTATCTATGTAAGGAACCCTGATGACATTGAAAAACACTAGAGGGGGGTGAATAGAGTTTTTAAATTAATTTTAACAATTTTGTGAACTCAAACAACCACAATTAAAATTGGAAGAAGGAGACAGGTGTTTAGAGTGGTTCCAACTTTAGCAAATACTAAAGTTGTCAGTCCACTACCCGGTTGCTTACCCAACTGGGATTTTGAAAGTATTTATTTTATTACCTTCTCAAGGATTTATACAAAATACAATACTTTCCTTTACACCCTTTGAACAACCTTCACTTGAAGTAGGTGCACCAACTTTGAGGTAGCCTTCTTGAAGTAACTCCAAGCTCCCCCTTGAAGTAGCCTTCCTCTCTAGAAGTAACCTCCCGTTGCACCAGCCTTCTAAAGTAGCTCAAAGTCACCTTCTTCACCAAGAAGATCTCCACCCTCTCCAATCAGCAGCCTCCAACCTAGGAGTAGCAAGGAGAGTACAAACGGTAATATAGAACAAGAAAGGAAAAAAGGAAATTACAACTTATCCTTTGTAGCCCAAGGCTTGATTTGCCTAGATCAAGCGTATAGATCTCCTAACCAAGTGTATGGACTTGTGATTGCAGTGGATAGGAGATACTAGCCTATAGGACACGAATTTTGAGCTAAGGAAGGAAGTAGCCAATTTTCACAATGCTCAAATTGCTCACAAACAGATTGCTCAAAGTATGCTCAAGGATTTCTCAAGTGTAACAAGTAAATTTTAGTGTCCTATGGCTTGTCCTATTTATAGGAATGGCCTAAGGATGCTTAAGGACGTTCTAGACAACTTCTAGGGGTTTCTAAGTGCTTAACTAGCCGTTAGGTACAAGTTTGTTGCTTTAACAACGACTAATTAACTAATTCTACAGTTGCTGTCAGAGACCATCTCGGTCGAGGAATGTTCGACCGAGACACCTACTCGGTCGAACTTTTGTCGACCGACAGGCTCTCTGGAACAAATTTTTTGCAACGTTTATCTCCAACTGCCAACTACCTTGTCAGTTGTGTCTAACGGCTACTTTGGATCTTTCTCGGTCGAGAAGATTGTCGACCGAGAGTGTCTCGGTCGAGGAGTTTGTTGACCGAGATTGATCATGTTTCAATGTTTCAATTTAGGCACTAATTATATGTATGAGTGTGCATTTGTGATCCTATTTGAAGAGGATGACTTATCTAAATGTGGTGTTTAGCTAGGGAGAATCTAACGCTTGATTTACATGAAATCTAAGTACTTGTACATTATATATTTGTACAAGTTTTTACAAGGCGATTACATTTCATGAAAAACATAAACATGTAAGCATATGGATTTCCCTAGTTGCTTCGTCATCCACCTTAATCCTGCACACTCAAGTAGCTCGTTAGATCAATAAGAATGAAATGTTTGTCATAATCAAAACAAAGAGATTTATAGATGTCCATTTAGCCAACAATCTCCCCCTTTTTGAAGATGACAAACATTTCCAAAAATATAAATAAAGGAAATATAAACCATATGAGTTTCATACCTTAGATTACCTTTTGTAGCTTTTCTTCTTGTTTTGCAAGTGAGTGCTGTGGCCTTTTTCATTATGAAACTCAGTTATTATAGTTTTGATCTTTATTTTATTTTGATATTCTTTTCTCCCCCTTTGTCATTTCAAAAAGATATCCATGTTGAATATTTGATATTACTTCTCCCCCTTAATTTTATACTATGCTCCCCTTTAGATAGATATCCCAAGGTATAAGTGCTTTGCAATAGATGTCAATTTTTCCATAACTTTAACTTTTAGGTATTTGCAAAGATTTTCATCCTTTTTGATTTATTTGTATTTATTACTCCCCTTATTTTATATGCTCTACAATAGTCTTATAATCCAAATTCAAATGATGCCAAAAAGATATCCATTATAAAGATAACCAATTTTATTACAAGCATGAAAAGATAGCCAAAACATGTAAAGATTTCATTACAACTAATACAACTCCAAATCTCACTGGAAAGACTTAAGAATTACATCAACATCAGGGTCTTTTCCAAGAAAAGGCTCAGCTCCATAATACTGGACCAAAGTTTCCCACTCCAGAGCACCTGTCTTGGTTAAGGCATATGCCTCCAAGAAGGTTGGAACACGATCAAATCGGAAATGAGCAGCAATATCTTGTAGTTGCATTGATGAAAACTGAGTATGTGTGAGATCTGTAGATGGTGGGGGTGGAGGTTGATAGTAGTTGTAAGATGGGTTATATGGATTGAGCATGCCAGGATTTAAAGAATAAGGATATTCATCTGGTTGGTTTGGAGAAAGAGTTTGCATTATTTGGTTTAGATAAGTCATGGCATGATGGTTATAATCTAGTTGTTTACTAAGATGATATTGTGACCCAGCAACATAGGTTAGAGTGTTTTGGATGGGATCATAGGGTAGGCTGGTAGGAGGAGGTGAAGGTGGTATATCTTGGGTAGATGTCTCTCCTTCTACCCTAGCCCTCTTATGACCAAAATCAATTCCCATTTTTTCTACAGTATTCTTACTTATTTTTTGTGGTCTACGCTCCCATGTATATCCCATATCCTCAATTTGGGTCTTAAGAAAATGTTGAGTAATTTGGCATACAAGATCAGCATATGGAGGATTGCCAGAAAACTCAAGCATGTTTTTAAGAATGATGCAGATAAAATTTGTGGGAATACGTTGGATAATGGCATATATTAGACACATACGAAAAATAGGAACTTCAGACTTATTTGCTCTAGGATGTATGTTTGTTGAAACAATAAGGTTTATAATCCTAGCAGCTGGTTTGAGATTGATAGCATAGTATGTGCCCCTATCTTCGTGACATGTTGTATTGGATTGAAAAATAGTCCTTTTGATGTCACTAAGACTAACGGTATGGTTATCTTGGGAAAATTGATTAAGTGGGTTTCCAGAGGTAAGGTCAAGGGTGTCTTGATATTCATCTATGTCAATATTTAGCATGTCAAGAATATCCCCTTCAGTAAATCGAAAGCTATGCCCATTGACCATATTATAGAAGAAGATGGTTTCTCTTTCAGAATGGGAGATGAGGTTAGCATAGAATTCATTCACTACCTTAATGGAATAGGAAGGGAAAGAAGGGTTGATGAATTCTTTTAACTTTTGCACCTCGAAAAGGTCCTCCAAGTCAACGATGTTGACGAAGTCCATAACTTCAACTGGTCGTCGTGGGAGAGGAGCTTTGGAGGAGAGCCGTAGATAGCGATCACCAGCATCTCCGTCGACGAAGGCAATGTCATTGATGATCGTCAATGGTGGAGTAGCCTCCCTTTGTTTCCTGCCAGCGACCTTCTTCTTTCCACGAGCAGAGGATGATGCCATTGCATTGCTTGAAGGTGGAGAAGAAGCAAGGAAGTCTTGGGGATGAGGATGCTAAAGATGTGCACAAGAATTCACTAGAGAGAGCCTATGGAAACAAGAATATGAAAGTGTGAAGAAGTGACCCGTTTTTGGTCCTTTTATAGCAATCCAGTGACCGGGTCGGTCGACAATTTGTCGACTGAGCGTCCGCAATGGTCATATTCCAGACGCGCCACTTCGGCCGTCCAACGGTCGACTTGCAACGGTCGGCCGTTAACGGTAACGGTCGGATTGCAACGGTCATATCCCAACGGCTCTTTCTCGGTTGAGCAATTGTCGACCGACATTGTCTCGGTCAAACAATTGTCGACCGGAAGTGTGTCCGATGTTAGGTCTGTCTAGATTTTGTCGGTCGAGAGAGGTGGGCAGACCGAGAGGTTTTCGGTCGAAGATTCGTCGACCGACAGACTTACTGGGTACGAATTTTTCAGCTGATTTTTAATGCAAATGATAGACTGATTTTGTAGAGCATATATATATTTTCTAAGGGAGTAATATTGACAATATTGGGATAATTTTGTGATCATAAATTGATTTTGCTTTTAATCACAATAAAATGATATTCAAATAGTTATTGTGTCAAACTTATTTTAGGTCGATTTTGACTACGACCATAGCGCCCCTTGGTCAAATTTCATTTTAACCAAGAGGCAGATTTGCAGATTTTTCAAATTGAACATTATGAAGTATAATATCTGCATAAGTTTTGATTTAGTATCAAGTTGAAGCATAATACTTAATATGAAAACATTTGTCCTTTTCTTAAAATATAGGCTTTGTTGTAGTAATATGAATATCAAATTTCACGTTGTTTAGTGTCCTCATAAGATTCTTTACTAAAGGCACACTAAATATCTCAAGTCTTTTAAAGATATTAATTGAGAGATTTTATCTTATGTGTTGCAAGCATAACATATTACCAATAAAGCATTTGCTTGCGTATATATATATCATCACGGATCCATGCAGACAATTATCTATCCAAGCTAATCACAGTACCAAATGGTGAAAGCATATCCATGATGTAATAACAGAACAATAACAGTAAATAATCACCTGATTTTAATCACATGATTTCTATATGGATAGACCAGAAAATATGTGAATAATGATAGAAATTTTCTTTTCATTAAACTAAGCATAATTTCAGTTTAAACTTAAATCATTTAGGGAATAAACTAATATTAATTTAAATTTGTAGGGATGATTTCCAAAATAAATATCCAATCATTAATCATGAATAGATAGCAATTTTTATCAAAGAATTTAGCAATTTTGCAACAGACTGGAAATCAGTGACATGCTCGGTCGATAATTTCTCGACCGACAGTATCTCGGTCGACAGTCTCTCGACCGACAATATTCCTGAAACTGTTAATTGCTTCCAAATAAAACATAACTATGCAAGTTAAATATTTAGATACTTAAATTTATTTGTTATCCCATTATGTTGAGTTGAGATAGACGTAGAATTATGAAACTAAGGTTCTTGGTCATATCTCAACTTAATTGCATTTATTTAGTTTGGAGGTCTTGGAACCCAAACTAACTCGACATCTTTTCTCTTATAAGGACATGAAAAGGAATAATGACCAAGGCGCAAACAATAATGACAGCATATCAATTCAACCTCATATCTTTTTCTATTGTTGTGTTCAGTGACGTTCTTGGGTGATGATGTTCCTTTAGGTACATATATAGATTGATGTGTTTGTGACTTTCTCCAACTAGGTTGTTTATAGGATTTCCCTTTAGGCTTGTAACCTAGTCCTCTTCTCCCGATTTGATGATAGGAATTATCTAAGATTTTATCAAGAATGCCATTACTATTCAAATTACTAACTTTTTGTTGTAACTTGGCAATCTCTTCCATTCTCTTCTTGAAATCTAGTTTTGCTTGATCTAGATTAGAAGACAATGAATTTCTTTCTTTGACAATAGAATCATAATCTAGATGGTTGCATAAGATGGGTTGTTTTTTAAGATCATTCACTTGACTTTGCAAATTATTCTTCTCTAAAGAAAGTAGATTACAATTTGCCTCTATAGATTTTATCTCAATATCATGATATTCAATGATCTTTTTAAGATCTTTGTTTTCAGATGTAATAGCAAGAAGCTTAGCATGTAATTCATCATTTGCTTTATTAGATTTCTTTAATTTCTTCTTGCATTCAACATATTTAATATGTGTTTCTTCAAGTCTAGCAACTAGTTCTTCTTTAGATAAATCAAAAAGACTTACCTCTTCTTCTTCTTCCTCGCTAGTTGTAGCAATGAGACAATCTTTGTTCTCATCTTCTTTCTTTGATCTCCATGGACATCTAGTTGTTGTGTGGCTTGTTCCTAAGCACCAATTGCAACATGTTGTAGTTTTGTCCAAGCAACACCTTTTGTTGTGATTGTAATCACCATTACCCTCCATTCTTCAAGACCTGGTTAGGGTTCCTTGAAGCCCGCTCTGATACCAATTGAAAAACACTAGAGGGGGGGTGAATAGAGTTTTTAAATTAATTTTAACAATTTTGTGAACTCAAACAACCATAATTAAAATTGGAAGAAGGAGACAGGTGTTTAGAGTGGTTCCAACTTTAGCAAATACTAAAGTTGTCAGTCCACTACCCGGTTGCTTACCCAACTGGGATTTTGAAAGTATTTATTTTATTACCTTCTCAAGGATTTATACAAAATACAATACTTTCCTTTACACCCTTTGAACAGCCTTCACTTGAAGTAGGTGCACCAACTTTGAGGTAGCCTTCTTGAAGTAACTCCAAGCTCCCCCTTGAAGTAGCCTTCCTCTCTAGAAGTAACCTCCCGTTGCACCAGCCTTCTGAAGTAGCTCAAAGTCACCTTCTTCACCAAGAAGATCTCCACCCTCTCCAATCAGCAGCCTCCAACCTAGGAGTAGCTATTGAGAGTACAAACGGTAATAGAGAACAAGAAAGGAAAAAAGGAAATTACAACTTATCCTTTGTAGCCCAAGGCTTGATTTGCCTAGATCAAGCGTATAGATCTCCTAACCAAGTGTATGGACTTGTAATTGTAGTGGATAGGAGATACTAGCCTATAGGACACGAATTTTGAGCTAAGGAAGGAAGTAGCCAATTTTCACAATGCTCAAATTGCTCACAAATAGATTGGTCAAAGTATGCTCAAGGATTTCTCAAGTGTAACAAGTAAGTTTTAGTGTCCTATGGCTTGTGCTATTTATAGGAATGGCCTAAGGATGCTTAAGGACGTTCTAGACAACTTCTAGGGGTTTCTAAGTGCTTAACTAGCCGTTAGGTACAAGTTTGTTGCTTTAACAACGGCTAATTAATTAATTCTGCAGTTGCTGTCAGAGACCATCTCAGTCAAGGAATGTTCGACCGAGACACCTACTCGGTCGAACTTTTGTCGACCGACAGGCTCTCTGGAACAAGTGTTTTGCAACGTTTATCTCCAACTGCCAACTACCTTGTCAGTTGTGTCTAACGGCTACTTTGGATCTTTCTCGGTCGAGAAGATTGTCGACCGAGAGTGTCTTGGTCGAGGAGTTTGTCGACCGAGATTGATCCTGTTTCAATGTTTCAATTTAGGCACTAATTATATGTATAAGTGTGCATTTGTGATCCTATTTGAAGGGGATGACTTATCTAAATGTGGTGTTTAGCTAGGGAGAATCTAACGCTTGATTTACATGAAATCTAAGTACTTGTACATTATATATTTGTACAAGTTTTTACAAGGCGATTACATTTCATGAAAAACATAAACATGTAAGCATATGGATTTCCCTAATTTCTTTGTCATCCACCTTAATCCTGCACACTCAAGTAGCTCGTTAGATCAATAAGAATGAAATGTTTGTCATAATCAAAACAAAGAGATTTATAGATGTCCATTTAGCCAACAGACATGACTCTACTCATGTGGTGGGGAAGATTGTTTATTCTTGTTGTTTATTCTTCTTGTATAGCCTTTATTTACCAAAACCTAGTCATAATCCACGTCTCCTAGCTGTTCATGATTGGTCTTATCGTAGAGATTTTCTAAAGAGGTTCCTTTTATAAGTGTCACCATAGGGATCACAAAGGGTAAAATGAATAGTAGTGATGTGATGCGCAATCGATGTCTCGACGACTATAATCTTAGAGGATCATGATCGAGTTGCAAGGTGACAACATAATTAGGTTAAGTATCCTAGTGTTGTCGACTCATGTATGATATGTATCTTCATTGCAGCCCTGTAGATTAAGTTATCATAGTCTATCCCTATATAACGATAGCATTGTTGTCACTCCCTAAACCACATGCAAGAGGGTGGAAAAGGAATGGGACGCAGACACGTGCCACACACCATTCTATTTATTGGGAGTGAGTTGTTGAAAGAGTCCTCACTGGTGTGGAAGTCAGGAACGGAAACAAAGCTTAGTAAAAATCATGTAGAAGTCCTACTTTATTACGGAATGAGATGGACGGAGATGGGTCTTGGTACTTAGTATGGTAAGTAGTAGATATATATATCAAAGCAGTGAAATTTCAGGTTGTAATAGGAGCTGAATATAATGTAATATCATTTTTCTCTCATTTTGATTTTCATACACTATTCCACATTTATTGAAGCTCTAAATCAAACATGCAAAACTAATGCCATTAAAATTCAACATTCAGAGAAATGGGATTGCAAATATGAGAAATATGTCATGGGCCACTACATCTTTGACTTTAAAAGAAAATTAAAAAACAATGGAAGGTATGTTTAATTTATCCTTTCTGAATTATAAAACAAATTTAGCAAAAGTAATTTGAAATGAGAAATATAGCATGGGTCATCGCATATGTCAACTCTTTGGATATAGGTAAGACCACATAGACATAACAAAGCCATTCCATGTATCCATAATGACAGATATAGAAAGGGAAATAGACACTAAGAATGAGATTTGTTATGCTATTTTATATTAATATTCAAAGACATGATGAAATGGCAATCTTGATCCCTACTACAATAGTGTTGCAGTTTATCAACTTTTTTTTGTAAATAATCTTATGTTTTCATTCAATTGATACTAAATGCCAATACCTCTAAAAGACTAACACTGCTTCTATAAATCATTTTCCTAGTAACCTAAGTGATCTTAATTTTCACTCCCATTTCAATTTACTATTTTATATTGATCTCATAGTGGAATGTCTATATGATCTACCACTGATCTTTTAGATCAATTTTGTAAATTTATATGGCAACATAGTGAAATAATATTCTTGATTCTACTCACTCTTGATCATATTATTATATTGCTTCGCTCCCTTATCTTTCTTTTAAACCTTACATCAATCTGCTTCTCCATATAAACTAGTCAAAACTGTGTAGTTTTTCACATTTTGTCAATATGGATGATTTACTAAGGAAATACATGGTTTTTATGTTTTTGATATATTAGAAAATCTAAATGTTATGCATATTTGAAATTGTGAATTGTGAATTGTGAATAATATGGAACATATATTCTTACTTACACGACAAATGAGGCATTAGCTTATTTTATTATCAGGGATATTGAATCCCTTTTTAGATCCTATCATTTATTCAGTTAATTCTACTAATGCATTTGTCAATATTCCCCTTAGTACCAAAAAAACAAGAGGTAAATCATTTTGTAGCACTTTGTTAAAAGTCATACCATGGTATGAATGCCTTCTATCATTACAATATCAATGCTTGTAGGGTACCATACATTTGTTCCTAGGTGATTATCATATACACCAAACTAAAATTTGTTTTTAGTTGCTTTTATTAGGCAAGGCTAATGCTCAATTATATTGTTATGCAGGTGTTATTGTCCATTTGCTTACCTCACATTACTCTACCTCTTAAAACTGATCTATTCATGTCTTGTTTTCCTTAGATGAATGGGAAACACAAATATATGTATCTGCTGACACTGATTCGTACTTTCTAACCTTTTTTTTTTCAAAATGAAGTGTTAATGGTGAAGCAGAAGGAAATGTGGTCTAAATGAATCAGTGATCAAGTGTGATGGGCTTGATATGTTGAAATAATTTCTTTATTGGGTAGATACATAATCTTTGTAAGTTTTCTCTAAAATTAGTTGTCATAAAAATAACATACAAGAGGAAAATAGAAAGTATAAGTCCTAATTTGACAAAATTATGCTACTATTCACCTTAAATCTTTCAACTATTTTCCGAAATCCACTAGAAGACTATTCTCACCTCAATAAGATTGATTATCGCAAATTTGCTTGTAATCCAAAAAAAATTACACTGAGATATTTCGTTATGAAATTTTCATTTCTTTATCTTCATTGGTTTGAATTCAATTCATTTGAATGTTCATAATTTCCACTTTCTCAATAGCTGGACGGATGTAGAATATTTTTAAAGCGAAATATACAAGGGATAATATTTATTATTTTAGATATGTAATAGCCAACCCATATGCAACCAATTTTTGTTGATTAGATTTTTATGGTATGTAATGATGATCAACAAAGATTATGCATGATTATAGAATAATATATGCAGTATGAAGTTGATCATCTCTATCAGTCATATAAGAGTTTGACCTCTCGTAACTACAACTGTCTCTGCTCCTTTTTCCTTCTCCTCCTCTTCATCTTGTTTTCTTCTTATAGTAACTCTTGCTAAATGTGTATAGTTTGTCAAAACCTATCATAGAACTAAAAAAACCATTGAAAAACCATATATCTCAATGAAAACAATGATCCAAGTCCTATACAAAAAAATGTAATCCAGGTGGATATAAAGATAATAACGATGAAGGAATAATAGGCAAATTGCAACAAAAAGAAAAAAATTATTTTTAAAAGAAAAAGCATACATCTAGGAAAATGCACTTAGCTAGGCTTAAGATAAAGGTTTGTATGAAAGACATTAGAAAGGTAAAAAATCAACGTGGTTAATTTTAACACAGGGTCAGTTAGCATGAATCTCTTTGAACTCCAATTTCCAACTAGAAATACTCGCTTGTCTACCCATTTAATTGGGGGAAGGATAGTAACAAGCCTGGGGTTCCTTCACCTGATTTGTTGTTTTAACCAGTTCTTCTTTAAAAATAGAAAATCATATGAAGGAATTTCCCTTGTTATAGATATATGTGAATTGACATCATTGGTGCTCGAGTGATTCACAGAGGCACAATAGGTTCCCACAATCGAAAATATGGAAATGCAGATAACTAAAGAAATCTTACACCATTAAGATTAACGAATTGGTGATTTCATCTAATGTGGTGTTGCATACACACACACACAGATATATATATATATATATATATATATATATATATATACCTATCTAAATTTAAATAGGTCACTTGGAAAGAAGTAGATTCCAGTTCTTGTAGATATCTTTGTGATATTTTTAAGAAAGAATGTTTAATATTTGTTTTACCCATTGGATATACTAACTTAGACCTATCGTGAAAATTTTGTGGATTTGAAATGAGTATAGCAATTTGCTAATGTTAAAATTGAAATGAAATAGTTGGAATAAGTAGCTATTGGTGCACTAGGATATCATTTCCTTGATAACTTACATATCATAGATACTTTTAGTGGATATCGGTGAGAAAATGTGCTATCTGGAACTTCTTCCATATGAGTCATAGTGTTTTCCAAGGATCATGATGAAAGTGGGTGTGTGTTGCCATACTTACCATAATGTTTGAAAAAGCTAAGGGTAAATGTGGGTGTGTGTTGCCATTTCCAAAAGAATAGTTCTATAATTGATATATTGGATGCTTTTCACTATAAAGTCTATATGATTCTCAATGGGAAACATAATTGATTTGATGATAGTAAGGCACTGACAAATACAATCATTTTATAAAGTTTATGCAAGTCTATTAAGAGAGAGATGTGCCATGAATCTTTCCTAATTTTATAAGTAATGATAGTTGATTTAGAAAACCATTTTTTGTGATAGTTTTAGCAACTCCTTAACATAATTATCCAATGCTTTGGAGTGATTTTACTTTGGGTTGTATGTGTTTAACCCATAGCTTACTAATTATCGCAGTAGAGGTGATATGCCAGAATTGTAAGTTAGCCATTTTACAATTTTAAAATTATTTTCATGTCTATAGTCATCCATATGAGTGGTCAAAACAATCATTCTCATCGAAAATGTTGATGTGAGGATCACATGTCTGCCAAAAATAACCACACTTATTTTGTGTATGAATCCATAAGAGTGTCTCAAGATGGAAAACAAATAATCAAAATAAAACAATCAGTGTTACAGACAATCATATGGATAGATCTATATTATAGGGTTCTCTCTCTCTACAAATGGAAAAAAAAAATCAAAATAAAACCATATGATCATTAGGTTAAGCATTCCAACATTCATATGCATTCATGCAACTCCATAACACTTAGGTATGGGTTAATACTACTCTTTCAAGGCATTAACAATCAATCAATACAAGATGGTATCTAATCATGCAAGTGAAGTATTAATACCAAGAGTATGGAGATAAAATTTACTAAGAGCATATATTCAGTGGATATAAGTATTTACATGTTGGGAGAGCCTTAGTGGCTACTCCCAACACAAGCTCTATGTTTATCCAGTCATCTTGATGAGTAGCTTGGTAGAATGAGAAGGTTGGTTAGACATCAGGGTTGAAGATGAACTGAAATGAAAGAGATGAAAGAAGGTGGATAGAGAAGAAGAAAGATACACCAATAGTGACCATGGAATGGTCAAGGTCAATGGAAAGCTTATCCAATTTGAATAAAGTGTTGGTGGCAAGAATGGTTGTTCCTTCTCCCTCCTTCTCTCAAAGAAGAGGTCTAGAGATTCTCTGTTAAGGTGGTGGTACACTGTCCCTCGGACTCTCATCCTTGGAGACCATGAATTAATGGGGCAAGACATAGCTTAATGGTCGATAGCAAGGTAGCTCTTCGACAACACTCTATCATCTCCTTCACGTCATGACCCCTCCTTAGCATGCCTCAAGGCACGCACCTGATGGTCTGGTGTTTGAGGTAGTTCTTGTGGTGCTTTACTGCGCTGCAAGTCCTCTAAGCACATGCCTCAAGGCACGCACCTGATGGTCTTGAATGACCACTCTTCCAGTGCTGCTATTAGTTGGTAGTTGTCTATCCAAGCCATCGATAGCTGAAACCATCACTTGGTGAGCTATCACATAGAAATGAGTGATTATCATCCAACGAAGGTATAATTGGTAATCAGGAGCAAAATATGAAGAATTAATGGAAACTCTACATAAAGAGGGGAAATTAAGGGTAAAATTGGGCATGAAATATCCACAAATTTGGATGTTATCAGGAAGCACTTACATTTTCTAGATCAAGTTAATCAAAAAATGTGTGATCATATATGGAGATCATATGCAATACTAATAACAAGAAGTCATACTTCTCTAATATAATCATATTTAGGTGACTCAAATTCCATCTAGACTTGAACTTTATTTTTTTCATATAAACCATATATCTCTTACATGTGATCTGGTTTTGCTTCGATGAGCAATGTTGAGCGTCACGGGGTGAAGTTGTAATATTTTGAACCAAGCTTCCACAAACTTCTCCATGAACCAGGGCTACAATGGGATTGAGAGCCTATTTTATCTCATCTATAGAGGTATGTAACATCTTTTCAAATTTATCAACTATATAAAAATGAATAAAAATTGTTCTACCATGTCACTTCCATTTGGAAGGTGACAAGCTAGAAAATCCAGTGTTGAATATTGTGTGGTGCTTGTGGTCCTTGATATTGTCTTCAAGTTTCTTTCTCTCCTTTTCAGTCAAAACTATGTGATCTGAAAGCAATCTCGTGCTCCCCAAGATCTTGTTTCAGAAATCAACCAAGTTTGTTTCAAGATCATGTGCATGTTTTAGAAGCTTTGCATATGACATTTTTATATCTTCCTAAGAATTCTCAAGCAAAAAAAGAAAACCACCCTTCCCATGATCTTAAGAAGTTATATGTTCTAAGGATCTCAATTCTTATTTTTTCATATGATTCATCCTATTTCCTCTTAAGATATAGAAACACATGTATGAAGTAACTCATGCATGTGTTGATGGTTTTCAACTCTTCACTTATACTAAAGACACCATTCACTTTGATATAAACATAATGAATTTTCCTATGCATATACACTTTATATTTTTTTCAAACCTAAATGATTGGGCCCTTCTGCTATTTCAAGATTCTGTGATTGTGTCTAGGGTTGAGAGTTTATCTAAGAAATTTGTGCATGTCCTCAAAAGTCATCAACTCTTCACTTGTACCTCCATCACTTCCGTGTCCAATTCATATCACATCCACAAGCGCAATGGTGCAATGTGACTATCAATGTGGCAACGAACATGGATGTCATTGTGTTAGTATAGGAGTGCTATGACCTGTCTCTTAATGTCTAAAATTTCCTTGTCAATCCTCAATAGTATAGGATTCTCTCTCTTTGTGATGGAGTGCCCATCGAGGAAGTAGAAGATCAAGAAGGAAAATGACAGTTTCATATTTTAATTTATATTCAACTACTTGGGACAAGCCCCAAAGGCTAGAATTTATACTAAAAGACACAAAATCCTAAAACTAAAGCAATTGCACATATTGCCTAACATAGTATAAAATTAGAATAAAGCAATAAATTAGCAACTGTGTGTAACTAGATAATTACACTTAAGTCCCTAATAACAAAACAAAGGCAAAAAAATATAATAATGTTACATTTATCATGCATCAACTCCTCTAGGGTTCAAAACATGAACCACCAATGAGTCAAATTCATATACTATGTTGGCTCTCCCAACATTGGTCGATGGTAGGACAGGTGGACTTGGCATCATATGGCGACCACACTTGGGTTGTTGTCAACCTCGCATGGGTAGTATGGGCAAAGCATTGGTACTGATTATCTCTGAAGCATCAACAAACATTGACAACAAAAGCGAGGAGGTATGTGCATCATCAAAGTTGTCAAGACATGTGATGAATGGGTCTATCAATGAATTGTGCAGTGTAGGGATGAGACCACCATCTGTTAAAAGTGCATAGGGATGCACTGGCACGATGCCAATGTTGTAAGAATCACTGAAACCAAATTCATATAGATTGCAAAGAAGCATGCTTGGGCTCTTTCTTGTTAGTTTCAGGATCACTGGCACCATCAATTGCTCGAGGTGACACACAAGCTTGCTTTGTCTCATCCTTGACATCTTTAGGATCATTAGTTGGGAGCACTTTTTCATCAACATCTTCATTGTAGCTAGGCTCACTGGAGAGGAGTATCTGCTCTGGTGTGATGTTAGTCTGTTGGTGCTTAGCCAATGTAGGAATGACTAGGAAGGGATACAAAGGATGTCAAATTCTTAAGCTCCACGGTTATTAATGTGGTTGTTGGAATATTGTAGATAAATATATCTCAATGGAACTCTTGAACTCATTGATATTCACAATAGTGATTGAATCCTCATCAAGCACCTTGTTGTACATTGAAAATGTTTGAAATTGTGTTCCAATCCCTTGATTTGCATATCATCTAAGAAAACTTTACAATGGGTACCGGGTAGGCACATATGTCAGATACCACATATCTAGTTGATACCCCTAGATTTGGGGTTTCCAAGCAGCCATTGTGGGCCTTGTGGCAGTGATGATGTTCACATCCTGAAAATGATGATCTTGCAATTGTTTTACAATCTAAAAGTGGGTATTAACTATATGATTTTACACCAATACGACATTTTTTTTATTACCACGACTAGTTGCTCATTCATAGTTGTGATTCGTGCGTCTTTGGAGCCATTATAATTATAAACTCATCATGGGAAACCATGTTTGATTAAAAAGAACTAGTGGCTTATTTTGCTTGTCTTTTTTATACACATCATATTACGATCAAACAAATGATCATCCTACTCATTGAAACTATCATGTGATTGTTTAGAGTGGGATTTATGGGAGCGGGGTAGATGGACGGGGGATGGTACTAGATAGGTAAGACAAGCAGAAGAGATTTGCATAAGATAGGGTTGGTTAGGTTGACGGTCATTTCCAGGAATGGAATAAGAACGATGTCAATTGAATAGAAGGTTGTTAACAGGGACGATCGTTTCCAGGAATGGAGTAGGTAAAAGTCAGGGATAGATTTGTGGGAAGTGACTAACGGGCCTGACTGGTAGGTGGGTACCATAGAGCGCGAGTAGAGTTTGTGGGGAGTGTGATCGGGAACAAAACGGGGCACGAAGGACTGTTTTCGAGGACGGCAGTCATATGTTTTTGGGAAGAGATAGAGAGTGGTAACGGGCTGTGATGGTCGGGCTACCGTGTAGTTGGCGAAAGACGCTCGTTGTCGGGATGAATCTGGATGATGGAGGATGGAGTATGTAAGGGTTGATGATGCAGGGTGTTATGTGGGTTTCTGGATAAATATGTGGTAGGAAGTTTTTGGAACACAACCCGGTACTTGGGTGATCAACGTGATTTCTCTATGGGGGTTTGGCACCCTTTTGGTAGGAGGTGTTGACCATAGAAATGCTATTTTTTACCTTTTTTTCCATCTATGGTCCAAATCACGTAGGGGCATTTATTGGATCCTAAAAACCACCATGGCTTTGAACCACGGCAATATTCAAATTAATAATACCTCAAGCTAGGTTTGAACCTGTGACCTACCATTCTAGAGTCAAACACTGTTACCACTACGCTAAGCTCACTTGCTTATCTTGGATTATTAAGAATGTATATTTAATAATGATGTGTCCAGTTAGATGAGAATACCGGCAAGACCTCACTTGAATACTGAAACAACTTCATTTGAATATTGACACACTCTCATTTGAATATTGGCACAACCTCGGTTGAATATTGGCATAGCCTCACTTAAAAGTTGACATGTTGGGCCTCATTTGAATACTAGCACATCCTCACCTAAATATTGAGGACTGACACACTATCATTTAAATATTGGCATAGCCTCACTTGAACATTGGCATGTTGGGCCTCACGTCAATATTGGCATAGCCTCACTTGAACATTGGCATGTTGGGCCTCACGTCAATATTGGCACCGCCTCACTTAAATATTGTCATACTCTCATTTGAATATTAGCACAACCTTACTTGAGTAATGGCACAATTTCACTTGAATACTAGCACGTCTTTACTTGGATATTGGCACATCACACGATATTCAAGCATCCCATGCCTGACTTGAATACTGGCATACCCTTCATTTGAATGATGGCACATCATTCTCTGAATATTGGAACAACCCACGATATTTAAACATCTCATGCCTGAATAATGGAAAATCCAAACATTAATACCAACACGTCATTCTATTAATAACGGAGCATCTCACTCATGAATGTTGGTTGATCCAACTACGAATAGTGGCACACTCTACTATTGAATATTGGAACATTCCACGACAGCTCCAGATTATGGTAAAAATCAAACTAATAATGTCTCCAGCAAATTTCAAACCCATGACCGTCCAGTCCAAAGCCAAACACAATATCCACTACACTAAAACCACTTTCTTATTTTGCAATGTTAGAATATATATATATATATATATATATATATATATATATATATATGCACTCCAATTTTCCCAAAATACCTCTGTGTAACTTTGGGCCACACATCCCCAAGATGTTGGAAAGATGTTGTTTTTATGGCCAAGATGTCGTTTAGCATGTGCTGACAAAAAGGATGTCAGCACTGATCTTTTCACATTGAGATGAATGAATAGGGAAGAGGTAGATTTATGGTGATTAATTGACACTGGGACGGTGATTAATTGGTGTTGGAATGGAGAAAGTGACTATGCAAATGGTGATTAATTTGCAAGACAAGGAACTTCAAGGTTCCAATGTCGCCATGTCACTTCCCAGGTCTAGAGGAAGCGCCTGTGCAACAAGAACAGGTGAAGGTTCTACTCTATAGTGGAGCAGTCACTGTGAACAAGAAGGCACCTATAATCAAGGAGCCACCACAGGTCACCCCATCCAAACAAGATGTTTCAGATTTCATCCTTGGGGTGGAGTTGATACAAGATTAGGGGAGGAGATCCCCAATGTGTCATGTATTCCTCTAGAAAAGCATACAGAGAAGCCACATGTGCCATCTTTGAATAGTCTACAATCTATAAAGGACAAGTAGTTTAACAAATTTCTAGATATCTTCTGAAGCACAGATCCCTTCATATGGAAGATTTTTTAAGGAAATTATCAACAAGAAAAGATGGTTAAGAGATACATATGTTGTGTATCTCTACGAAGTGGTCAACACTTTGATTTAGAGAACATTATTGATAAATAAATAGAACCCAGGATATTTCCATATCCCTTTGTTCTATTGGTAACAAACATTTCAAAGCATTGTGTGACTCTAGGGTAGCATAAATTTTATGCCTCTTTCTACCTTTCTAAATGTGGGATTGCAGAAGTCAATGAAGACTTCCTTGACTATCTAGCTAGCGGTTGGGTCAATTGTGAGACCCTAAGGGATATGTGAGGATGTTTTAGTTAAAGTTGAAAAATATATCTTTCATATCGACTGTGCGGTTACTGATAACATCAAATTTTGTAGATATTATATGCCTTATTTTATTTGTATTTTTCTCCTATTAGGCATATTTATATTCACTTCCCTCCAACCTTACGCATAGCTACTCTCTCTACTACAATTGAGAATGACAAGGATGTCACATGTAGGTAACCAAAAGACTAGAAGCACACTACCAATGGAAGAACAACCACCAGATGACAATCGATGGTCTCTCCACAACCACCGGTCCATCACCACCAGACACTACCCAACAATCCTCTGTCGCATCACCAAATGGTGTCCATAGTAAATCAACAACCGATATTCATCCAGTAGGCACATACCACCCGGTGTCCCGCCGACGTCCATCACCAGGTGGCCAGCCTGCGTCCATCACCTAGTGGCCCATATGCATCCATGATGGAGCCTCTACTCGCATGGAGTTGTGTGCACTATTAAAAATCCTAGAGATAGTAAGTCTCTAAGTTTAACCTTGTGTGTGCTATAATAAGATCTCCACCCACATATACTAAGGTACGCGGAAGTCTTATTGTAGTACAATTGAGGGTCGAATCCACGAGACAACAGTCTTGTTAAGGATTTAACAAGATGGAAAACGTTATAATTCTATTTATCTACTTAAGAGTTGATATTTAGATCGAAGAGTTGGGTTGATGATTAAACTAAAATACAAAAGAAAATTAAATGGCAGGAAAGTAAAGTTAAGGTTGTAAACAATATTTGGAAACCACTAGGATGTGATCAAGTTTCACTACCGCTACACATGGATCATAGCATGCAACATAATAACATGGTTTGCAAAAAGGGGTCTAATCAGGTAGTATCTTTTTATACTTAGCTTTCTTTCGAATATCTAACTATGAGAAACATGGAAGTATTGCAACCCCAGCCATCCCCGAACGAATGGTCACTTACTTTGCATCACTTCCTTCACAAAGTGTGTTCCTCAACCTATCAAAGTTGTACTTCCATACGTCAACGGATTCCATTTCATAGTATGAAAGTGCAACACTGGAGGTGAGTTTACTCCACTCTTTGAAAAGCATTCCTAGATACCAAAACAAATATATGGTGACTACATACATCAAGAACCAACATACAATCGATAATCGAATCTAAAAGCACAAACGCAGACAATTCACACTAGTAGATAATAGATAACACATGTTGGTGATCAAGCAACTAGTATTCATTAAACGATTGATATTGAACTCAAAAGATAGTGTTTCTCTATTATAAACTCATGAATTACAATGTATGAAATGAAAATATGGGTAGCAGGGCTACTCCCCGCACCCTAGTGTATGGAACTACTCTCTCATGGCAAGGACAAAGAAGGAGATAGGAGAGAGAAAGAAAATATCATCTCTGTGTAGGAAGGAGGAAGGTTGACCCATTGGAGTAGAGAGCAACTATCTTCACTATGTTGGATCCTAGATGGGTGATTAGATGCTCTAGAGGGGGTGGGTGAATAGAGCTGAAAGCACTTAAACTCATTAAACCTTCAAGGTATATCAAAAGATAAGGTTGCTAAATAGATAATTTGAGTGCAACTAAAACATGCATAGCAAGGGAGAGAGAGATTGAACATGCACCAATTAGACAAGCTATTTAGAGTGGTTCCACACTTCAAACTAGAAGTGTGTCAGTCCACTTGCCTAGAGAGGTCAACCTATAGGACTTCCAAACTATTGCACTCTTATATTCATTCATAAGACATACAATACATGACCAAACAAAGGACTTACCTATCCAATACAAAGAGTCTTCAACCTTACAAACGACTTACCCACTTTCCAAGAGTCTTCGGCCTTCTCCAAGGACTTACCCACTCTTGCACAAGTCTTCAGCCTTGCAGGAATTACCCACTCTTCTGGGATCTTCCGCCTTTGACTTCACCTTCACTCGGAGAAGCTTCCACCAAGGTCTTACCCACTTGAGCTTGAGTCTTTTGCCTTCTCCAAGGGCTTACCCACTCTAGCTCCAAGTCTTCAGCCTTGATCTTCACCAAGGGACTCCTTCCCTTGTTCTTCTTCACCTCTCTTGGATAAGAGAGAGAACCTTCATCTTCATGATTGAAATGAGAGAAAGGAGGTGGTGGAAGTGAGAGCCTCACAAGATATACATGTAGGACTATCTCTCTTACATATTTCCTAATCACTCTAATGGATGTAGCAAGTGATTAAGCTTAGAGAGAGAGAGGAGGCTGTAGGAAGCACTCAACTACAGAATAGGAGCCTCACATAGAGTTTGCAATGAATGCTCAACCTTGGAATGAAGCCCAAGGGGTCCTATTTATAGTTGGGGATGCCTCTTAGCCTTTGGGAACACTTGTGAATGAAAACTAGCCGTTTTGTGGCTTGCAACAGATCTATTTTCACTTGTTGCAACTCCGCAATGTGCTAGAAACACTTTTCTGCACTTTTCCGTACAGTGCAATCGGTCGAGTTTCTATAAGTGTAACTCGACCGATAGAGTAAAAGACAAAGCCGATATTCAGACCATCGGTCGAGTTTGTCCTGAGGAAACTCGACCGACCAATGAAAATTGATTTGGTCAGTTACTCCATCGGTCGAGTTCTGTGTAAACACAACTCGACCGATGCAATCTTCAGAAAATTGATCAAGGATGATCGGTCGAGTTTACAGACTGGGAAACTTGACCGACAAAGTGCCTGTAATCAATTTTCAAAGTTGCATCTAAAGTGCTCTAATATTTGATCTAAGTGCTCCTGATATTTTTCTAATCTTAATTACAAGTCATACAATCATTACAAGTGATTTACAAGATGATTCTAATGGATATACATCATATTACAAAAACGTACACTTGTATGACTTTGACTTGTCTTTTCTCCAATTTGATATGCGTAAATTAGGGCATTTGGAGTGTGTCTATACCAAATCTGAAATCACTCAAGTAGAGGCATTAGACACCAATATGTGGAATGGATAGTTATCATCACAACACGGGTTTAGTCAATTTAGACGTGAGTCAACATTGACCTAATTGACCTTGAGTCAACACACTCTACATAGTTGCCTTAGTTATGAATCCTTCACTTCCCACCTTCTTTGTCAATGAGAGAGAATGTACCTTAAGGATGGAGTGTGGATCTTAGACTGGCAGCCTTGGGGCGATGGATGAAGGTTGAAATAGCTCTGGAACAATTGGTGCAACCTTTGGGCGTCTCAGAATCTCCTTGAATGAGGACCCTCGGTCCTATTTATAGGCCTCGAGGAGATCTTGAATGATCTTGGGTTATTTGGATCCTTACAGTTTGGAGACCATTTGGACTTCATACGGTCTTGGGATCGTTTGGGTTCCATACAGTCTTGGGACCATTTGGACTTCATACGGTCTTGGGACCGTTTGGGTTCCATACGGTCTTGGGATCGTTTGGGTTCATACGGTCTTGGGACCATTTGGCTTCATGTGATCTTGGGACTGTTTGGCTATCATTTGGTCTTGGGACCGGTTAGCCTTCATATGGTCTTGGGACCATTTGGCTTCATACGATCTTGGGACCGGTTGGCCTTTATACGGTCTTGGGACCAGTTGGCCTTCATATGGTCTTGGGACCGTTTGACCTTCATACGGTCTTAGGACCGTTTGGGCCCTCACGGTCTTGGGACCGTTTGGGTCTTAAATGATTTGGAGACCGTTTGAGCTCTTCATGGTTTGGAAACCATTTGGGGTACTTCACGGTCTTGGGACCGGTTGAGTTATTTTGCAATTTTTTTGTGTTTTTCTATAAGAAGAAAGGGGAAAATATCAGTTTATTGGTATATTTACAATAAAGAGGAAAGGTAATTATTCTATCTAATTTATCTAAGAAAGAGTATGGAAAACTAAGAAAAAACTAGTAAGATAACATCACAAAATGGGAGGTCATCACCCCCCCCCCTATCTTAGAGTCTAGCTTGTCCTCAAGCTGGATAGAGCTAAGGAACGTAGAGGTGAGGCAATTTTATTTAGTGAAGATTTCCATACTCTTGCTTCAGTTCCAAACCAGAGATCTCCCAGAGTCTTATCGGGGCTTCTAATTGCACTAACTCTTTCAGGTATCGGGAGTTTCGTGGACCTCGAGTTTCTTCTGTGTCATGTGACTCGCATTGGGACCACCTATTCTTTAATCGCATTCAGTGCATGTCTTTGATTCTAACCAGTTTTATACTTCTTTGATACTCCTATCAAAAGCTAGTATAGGTATGATGGTTGCCTGAAGGCTACTGTGTAACTCCCCCTTCGAAGGGGGGAGGGGTTGTCTAAGCCTTTTAGGATCTCACTACCGGGCACGACACATCTGCCTTTGTGAGGGCAACTGAATGTACCGGCCGGGCAAGACCTTTGTCAACTTTTCATATATTCAAAAACCTTAGGATCTTACTATCGGACGCGACAGATCTGCCTTTATGAGGATAGCTGAATGTACCGGCCGGGAAAGACCTTTATTGGCACCTTATATAGGTCCTTATGCATGGCACAACTCTCATGTTTTTATTCAACACTCAGGCTTTTATTCATATGCTCACCGGCTTAGGAGTTGGGTGTTTAGCGATTTTATTTGGGCTACCAAGCCTCTTTTTTTATTGAAAAGAAGAAAATTCTTCCTTAGAATTTCCCGACATGCATTTGTTTTGATTTCATACTTGGTGGTCCACTTGTGAGGTTCCTTGATTTGGATTTCACCTGGTTCCCTTCCGTCCTTGAGAGTGTTTTCTTGTTTCAGCTGTGATTTTGACCTGTGGAGAGTCTGATGTAGAATTGAAGCAAAAGCATGAATATTGAGTGTGGGAGTGATGTATTAATTCACCATTACATGCCTAAATGCTACTTATGTAAGTGCTTCTGGGGAATACTTTGTCGCTAATTTATCTAGGGGTGTCCCCTTTCCAAAATGAATGTTTTCTTATGTACAATAGCTATTCGATCAAAGAAATTGTAACAACCCTGACCTGGGTTATGAGGTAACCCTATTTGTTTTGGCTAATAAAGTTTCTTAGAACTTTAATATAATCCTCTAAGGTGCTTTGTTATCATGTGACACATTTATGTTTCAATTTTGGTCCCGATTGAATGTTGTTTGAGCAATTTTCCTTTATTTTGGACCAGAGTGCAATTTACCCAAATTGAGGGGCTATAATGCAAAATGTCACATGTTGAATGTGCCTAGTATGTTTTAGAATCATAAGAGAGAGAATGATGCTAAATGGTGGCTTGTGGAAAGCTTAAATTCCAAGTTTGAACTTGTTTGAACAATGTTGGAGCATTGTGCACCAATTTTGGTACCAAAATGTGGGGTTGATATGAAACTTTCCACCTATAGAGTGTTCCTACTACCTCTATGTATTATTTAGAGGAGAGATAATGAATGAGACACCATGTTTGAATCACTTATGAGTGATGGTAATGTTGGTAATGAAATAACCAAGAAAGAGGGTTGAATTTGAAGGCTTAACTTGAGTTGTATCAACTTGAAAAGCTTATATATGAGTGCCTATCGGTCATGGAGACCAAGGAGGTGTCCCATGTCGTTTTGTGCACTCTTGGCAAGGTTCATATCGTGCAAATCACCTCAAGGAGGTGAGGTGTGACGTCCAACAAGTTTCCTTAGGAAAAGTGTATCGGCTTGACTTAAAGTGATGATTTAATTGATATATCTTATCCAAATGGGTAAGTGATGGATGAATTTGCATCTCTAGATGATCCTCAACCTTTTTGCACGTCAATATAAATGTTGATGCATGCTTGGACACGTGTCACCCATGCATGACATGTGGCACCTACTAGCTCAAAATGTTGACACCTCATTGTTTGCTCTCCTTTATGATCAGCAAGTATATATACCCCTAGTTTCACCCCTTGGGGCAATTTTACGACCCTTACCACCCTCCTACCTTGTGGTATCGTGCACATATCTCCCATATCGTGAAGGGAGGCTATGGTATCGTGCATGGGTCATGGGATATCGCCCATGGCATGATCATATCGCCCAAGTAGGTGATTTTGGTCATATTGGGTGATATCGGCCATGGAGTGAAGTGTTTTGATCCCAAGTGAGTACCATATCGTCCAAGTGAGTGTCATATCATGCAAGAGGGGTGGCATATCGTGCAAGAGCCCAAGAGTATCGTGCATAGGCCTTGGGTATCGGCCATAGCAAGCATATCGGCCATACTATGTTGATATTGCCCATAGCAAGTTGATATCGGCCAATTGAAGTGGTTTGGGCCACAAGTGAGGGGGTATCGGCCACAAGCAAAGTTGTGTCGGCCAAGAGGAATTCCATATCGCCCAAGAGTGGTAGGGTGTCGGCCAAGGAGCTAAGGAACTCAAAACTTGACCCTAAGGTGAGGAAAAGATCATCTTCAACCTTGGATTGAAGCATGAATTTAGGGTTTTGATCTTCCTTTCTTTTCTTCTTCACCAATTGCTTATCCATGGTGATTAATTGTTTATGAAGGGGTTATGAACGATCCTTGTACCTTCATAAGTCATCTTCAACATTAGGAACATGGAGCTTTGGAGCTTGAAGCTTTGAAGTGGTTCTTAAGGCGGGTTATATAACTTGAACTTAACCATGTTATTATTCTTCACCTAAATTGCTATAATTAGTGAAGTACTTTTAATTCCAAAGTTTCCTGAAATAGTTGATGAAATTATGAGTTTTAGTAGTTGCTTAGACCTATTTCCATGAACTATAACAGTTAGAACTAAGGTTTAGAGCTTGAAGATGATGGTATCAATTTATAAAAGTAATATCGGGTGCAAGCACATAAGCAAGCAACCCTAACCCGATATGATGATGCGCCTGCTTCACTAAAATGAAATGGACATGATTGTATACCTTGCTGCACGATATATGAGTGTATTGTACACCTCTTGCACGATAGGGAGTCAACTATAGACTCCATACATGATAAGATTGAATGAATATTTATAAATTGACATGAAACCCTAATTTGGGTAACCCGATATAAGAGAAGAATAACAAGTGTTATTACATGACATGAATGCATAACATAGATGCATGACATGGATGCACTATAGGGTTGCAAGATAGGGTTGAGCTATAGGGTTGCACGATACACAAACCTAGACAATATGATAGCCCAATATGGTGATAACTTGATACCCCTTAAGTATCATGGGCGACACATGTATATGCCATGTGCCCGACACAATCCACCCTAACCCGACATGGGTGTTGCAACCTAATGTTTGATGATGTAGACCAATATGGTTTGGTTCCCTACACTCCAATTGACTTATATATTGGGTTGAGTCCGATATGGTAACCCTAGCTCGTCATGGCTAACCCTAGATGGTGACTAGCCCGATAGGGTGATTGAATGTACTTCTAGCCCAACATGGTGATGGGTTGATACATCATAAGTATCATGGGCAACACATACATATATCTTTTGTCCGATATGAGGTCAAGAAGGTACCTCATGCCCGATATGGAGACAAGTGCAAATCCTAGCCCGATATGGTAAGTGTCTATACACCTACAACCCGATATGGTGAACATATGCACATGATTTAACCCTATACACCTTGTAAAGGTAAGGGCAAGACACTCTTAGGAGTGATGAGTGTGACACCAAGTAATGGTGTGGATAATACCTTGATAGGTGAAACACCTAGAGTGGTTGATAATGGTTAATCCTATATCAATAATGCCTTAACCCGAGATGAGTTCATATCATTAATGATGGTTGAATAATTCAATTGTGTGACTTATGACCAATACATTACATGATAAATGTGATAGGTTGGTGCTTAAAGTATTAGGATGGGAAATACCCTAATACAAGATAAGTGATGACCTTAAATAAGATAAAAGTGATGAGGGAAGTGATACATCCAGGAACGATAGATATCACATCCAGCACTCTAAGGTTGATACACCTTAATGCACCTCAAATCCAATATACATGGATGAGTAATACATTAAGTGTGTTATGTCAAATATTACATTGAAATGTAATGAGTTTGATGCACTTTGATAAGTGTGGGCTAACATACCTTGAGAAAGGATTAAGCCAAGTTAATAAAGTATGATGTAGTCATACCCTGGTAAGGATGAGAGACGAACTCATACCTTGTGTTGATGATTCATTTAATAATAAATGAATGAGAATAAATAAGTACGATTGAATACTTATGGTATCAATGTTGTCTCCTAGATGTGTGGAGCAATGAATTAGGGTTTGATCATTGATAATATGATCTTGAAAACCTAAATGGTTAATAATGGAAAACCCTAACCCTAATGAAGGGTAATGACATGTAAGAGAAACCCTAATCGATAAAAAAAAGGGAAACCCTAACCCTAATGATGGGAAGGTTGTATTTCTCTTATTACAATGGCCTTGTGAGCCATGTGAATAAGTTGTTGCCTAGTGAGAGGTGACAAGATGATTAATGGCCTTGTGAGCCATGTGAATAAGTTGTTGCCTAGTGAGAGGTAACAAGATGTGTGATGTCCTTGTGAGCCATGTGAATACTTGCACAACAAGTGAAATAAATACCTTGGTCTGAGGACCTAGAGGTAATGGATACCTGTTATAGAGGTAACAATGTTATGTGATGATCTAAGGGCTTGAATACCCATATCCAATAATCCTGATAATGATGATGTCAAGGGATGATAATTCCCAGTAATGTGATAAGGGACTGAGATCCCAAGTATCATATGTTTTTAAAGATTTGAAAAGTACGTGATAGATGTATTATACCTTTCTTTGTAGCATTTGTCATAATAATTCTTATGTGAAAACTTGACTGATGCTAAAAGAATATGGCAATCCACTTAATTAATCAAGTGGAATTTTATCATGTAGAGCCCTGGCCATAGATCCATCATCGTCAGTAGCTGGTGATGGTGAAACAGGTTTTCCTACGGGATCTCCTGATGAATGCATATTGTTGAATATGTGGGGGTGATGGGCGCAAATACCTTACGCCCTAATGAAGGGATTGACGTGAGATAAACATGAGATCTCTCAATCCTTCATTATAAAGGTCGGGATGGATGTATCACGAATCTCCCGATGATGATGAATGCCGGATGATGTGGAGATAAACATAAAATCTCTTGATTCCGATGATGAATGCCGGATGATGTGGAGATAAACATAAAATCTCTTGATTCCGAAGAGAGGCAGCTGACGTTGTAACTCTGTAGCAAGTTTCCAGTATACCCTGGATAGCTACGATAAGCAGTTGACATAGTCCTGCTTGTGGTCTCGCACTGACCGATACGTGGGAGGTCATGGAGTCCGGCTCTTCCATTGACCTATGTATGGTACCGATTTCGACTTCGTAGTGGTCGGTTGGAGTATGAGCGGTATACCTCATCTCCTCAGGGCATAAGTGTGATTGTAAAATGTAATTAGCCGCCTAGCATGTTTTCTTAAATATGGAAATCATTTGGCTGATGTTATATTTCTTTTATGCATCCTTAGTGGATAGATGTAATTTATGTTTCTTTACATTCCTTGCAAAGCAAGTAGTTAATTATTAATTCTACCATGGGTAGATGCAATGTTCTCCTTAAAGAAAGGAGACTACTTCATTTAGTTCATACAATGATTAATCCTACCTGTTAATATAATAAGAACCTCTGCTCAGTTTATAAATGATTAACTGTGATAATAATATGGTCAACGGAGAGTTATATCTCTCGCTGGGGCAATTTTCAATTGTCTCACCCCCGTGGGGCCCAAATTTTTAGGTGAACCTACACGAGGAGGTGAAGACCTTTTTGCAGAGGAAGAACAACAGCTGAGGCAGCAGTGACAGCTCTGGTTGAGTGTACTGTCTGTCATGTCTTGTAGATATGAGTCCTATGTGTCGTCTCTGTACTCTCAGGTCCTTGGAGTTGGTTCGTATTGGTTTATGATCAATAAGAGATTTTGGTTTACGTGCCTGGAGGTTTTATGTTGCTCATGTATAGTTTGGTAAAGCAACTGATATATGTTATCCTCGAGAAAAGATGGTAAAGTGTATACACAATGTGAGCAATGATGTACATAAAGTTTTGGTTTTGCCTTAAAGAGTTTTCCTAGAAATGGATCTCTTTGCAATTTGGTTTTAATTTTTAGTGATTTTTGTTAATTTGTTGTTTATGTTTGAATTCCACTTAATAAGTAACGATTTGATTGTCGGTCGTTACAGAAATAATCAGAAAAGCTAATTGTCAAAAAAAGAAAATTTTGTATGAAAGAACGAAGGTAGAAAAAGAAGGTTTGAAAATGATACCTCGACCCTTACCCAGTGTACTCTCCTCCTAACTTATCACTCACTTTGTCCTCAGAGTGTCAAGGTGATAGGTTGAGAAGTACATGGGCAAGGGTGTTAAGGTTCTGTTAAACCCTTGTTTGCTCAATAGGAACAAAGAAGATTTGCTGTGAAATTCTCTCATAAAGTGTGATAATCCATGCCCTTCATGTCCTCTACACGTTTACCAAGAAAAGTGAGGGTATACATCTTGTAAAGGACGTGGAAACCACAGTCGTTTGATTCCCTGATTTGCTGGGGACATCTGTGGTAGAAGGTTGGGCGGTGGAAATGTTCTTTGTTGTATGCCTTTATGTGTTTGCCTAAAAGATCGTGTAGTCATTCAGCACAATCCTTCGCCACTTCCTCCGTGGGCGCCTTTGCTGTAATAGCATACTCTCTCTGGTTTGGATCAAACTGGCTATCAGAACTATTATAGATGACTATAGTTCCATTGTGTAAGTTTGTTGCCAGCAGCATCCAATGCTTAGAGTGAAGGAATGGAAATAGGATGAACTATGGAGTCGTATGTTGAAGATATGAAATAAGGGCTTCAGTTGTTCTGAAGTTCTTTGACCCGAGTAAATCATCCTTCATGTATGCTGATGACATTTAAACTGTAGGTAAGTCTCGTGCTAGAAAAAATTGGTAAGCAGCCATCATGCTCATGGATAATGAACCCTTTACTTGTACAGTTTTATGGAGTGCATCTACCATAATGAGAATATTCCCTTTAAGGAAAACAAGCTCATCATTCTCTGCATATAACCGAGACATGATGAGTCTGAGTTCATTGTCTGAAAGACTCTTGCATGCAGCAAGGTCAAAGTTTGGGAACATTGGTTGTATAGCGGATAGAGTCACCATATCTTTTGATGATCTATTGATGGTGGCTCTTGTGAATAGATCGATGTCCCCCTTATCTTTCGCCATATCAAAAGTGTAAGGGTCCCATTGGCGTTTTTATAGAACCTTGGCAATTTGTTGTTGTTATTTCTCCAACTCCTTTAGTATTTGTCTGAAAGGTTGCTTTTGTTGACGTTGGATAGCAAAGAATAAGTAACGAGGTACGTTGCCATGCGCCATTTTCGGGTCCTTAAAGAACCATCTATCGCAGATGAGCTCCATGGTGTAACGTCCCCTTAGAGAATGTATATCTTCTGTGGCTATCTCGATAAAGGGGATCTATTTGTTGAGTGCTTCTATGAATCTTGTACAGAAAGCGCAGTCCCCTGAACCTTCTAGCGTTTGGACTCCTGGGTTGATGATTTGGAACCAAGGTTGGTTCCAACCATGTTGAAGAGATGGGCAGGCATCCCATATTATTTTGAGAAGCTGGAAAGGAATGCATCTTGCTTCTTTGGCTTTTGAACCAGCAAAGTTTATTCATCCAACCTTGAGCTCACTGGTGCAAAAATTGTACACCTTGGCATCACAGGCCTCAATGTCGACAATCATTAGTAGCCAGTGGCCGGAAACTTTAAAAGGTACTGTGATGTATCGTTCCTTCCTCGCAATATTCGTTTGCAGCCGCTCGATGGACTTTGCCTATAAGTCCATGTTTAATAATCATAAAGCTAGAGTGGGTGAAGTGTTGAAAATTGGATGCAATTTCTTCGGGCTCCAAAATTCTTCTATAGTGTTGGCAAGGAGGACCTGAAGGATAGCCATCTTCACCACTGATTGTGGTCATAGGAGAATATGGAAATCTTCACGTGTCAACTTGCGTTTTATCTTTGTATTATTATAGATGATGTCCCCCCCATCCTTGGCATCATCTAAAATAGTGTTTAGGATGAAGATGTCCTGAACATCTAAAGTAGAGATGGCCGCCATGTCCAAGTCGTGCATCTTGTGAGGTAGAAGCAGTGACAGGGGAAGGTCTGGTGGTGGAGGAACTGAATTTTGCTCATTGTTGTCCAAATATTGTGGCAGATCTTCATCTTTATCAGATTCAGAGTCGAGTCTATCATCAATGTCGACATTCACTCTATCTTCAGAATCTTCCTGCTCTAGGGGGATTAGTGCAACTTGCTCTGAGGCAAGGTGTTGATGAATGGTTGTTGTGAGTGGGCTAATGCTAGTTTCCATGATTCATTTTTGAAACTCAGCAAACGCTACATCTTTGGCTGCATCCCCCAGAGAGCCCATAGCTAAAAAGTTAAAGAATTGATCCCCGTATGACATTGTGACATTATCATTATTATTGGGGGCATTGTAATCTTTGCTTCCACCCTCCTAGTGGTCTCCATCCTCTCCTCTCTTTGTAGTATCTGCCCCCCGGATGGTGCCCTCCCCAGCATTGCCTGGGTCATCGGGTTGGTCATCTGAGGAGGAGCTGTCTGTGTTGGAGTCAGCCGAGGAGTCAAAATCCTCATCATCGTCTCCGTTGTCATCATCATCATCATCATCATCCGATGTCTTATTGTTTTTCTTTTTAGTTGCTGCTATTTTGCATTGCCAATGGGTGGCTTGTAATTCATCAAGTGCCACTTGCACATGCTCGTGGGTTTCGAGCAGTGCGTCGTGGCTTTCTTTGAGATCTGTATATCTTGCTTCGGCAGAGAGGAGTCGTGTTGATAGATTGATTACTTATGTTCATAGAGGATTGAGTTCATCATTTGAGTGATCCTCTTGGTGGAAGATGAGTTGTGTGAGGTTGCTATCAATGGCATCCAAACGCGCGCTCAGTGTAGTTTGTTACTACTAAAGCTCGTAGAGGGTCTCAAGCAGAGTTTGAGTTTTCTTAGAGACCCTGTCGACTTGCTGAGCCAATGCTTCTTGCTGGCTGTTCACCCCAAGTATCAACACTGGCAGGTTTTGTAAGAGGTCCTCAACACGGTTGACTTGCTAGGCTGTTGTTTCTTGCCATTGTTGAATGCTTGTGAGGAAGCCTGGTAAGGCGTGAGTCTACTCATAAAGCTTGGATACCTATGCAGTAAGTCCCTACACACAAGAAAAAATTGATTGTAAGATGTTAGAAGGTTCGGTGAGGAGGTTTCAAATAGCATCAAATTTTCGTCTGAATTCCTCACCGACTTGTGAAAAAGGGACCCCAGTGGTGAAAGGGTTTGGTGGCTGGGGTCTGGGTGGAAGGGTGGTGGTGCTGTGTGAGAGAGACACCATTGGTGTATCTGCAAATTGCATGGTGACTATAGAAGGAGTCACCAATGGTGTTGGGGTGGTGGCGGATGAGTGAGGTGGCGACATTTCGGATATGGGTGATAAGACCGAGAATGTCAGGGGCAAGGTGGTGGATGTGAAGGTGAGATCGGGTGTTGTGGTGAAAATTTGGTCACCCGTGGGGAAAGGGACTGAGACAGGGGATGTGGGTCAAGTTGTGGTTGTGGGGAAAGGGATTGTGGTGGATACGATTGTGGAAAAAGGTGGAAGAGTGGTAGATGGCGGAATGGTGGAAGGTGGCAGTGTGGTGGGGGTGGTTTTAGAGGTGAACCCAACATCCAGAAGATGAAGGGTTCTGGTGTTGGATTCATGATGTTTTTTGCACTGTGGGGGTTTTCCTCCTCTGGGTTAATTTTCAATGTGGGCGTCCCCGACTACTGTTATTTTTGTGCGCGTACTTTGGATGACCATGTTACTAGTATTTTATTTGGCCTTGTCACTGGGGCAGTGACGATATGCTCTTTCTACCCTACTTTTGCTTATTTCTGCTTTTCTTTTACTAAGGCGAGAAGGTTAGCAAGCTCCTCTTCAGTGAAGAGAAGCTTGTCTTTATCATAATCAGCTAGCTTTGGAAGAGGTAGCAGTGTCCTGGATGCTTTGACAATTGCGCAGAAGATATAATGAAGTTTTGCATCCTTCTCCTTTATGATATATGTATTCTTTAGAATCTACTCATTTGTTAGGATGTCACCCTTTATCAAAGTACATCTTGGAAATAGTCAATCCATCTTCAGATATTTCAAAATTGATGTTACGTGGCCACCCATGTAGATTTCCTTTCCGAGGGCATAAGATGTGTGTTTATGTATCAAATGTCATCCGATGTTGACTGGCTACCCCTGTAGGATGGACTATAGTGTGAAGAGGTCCGAAATGATAACATTCCTGCTCTCTGTCCTAGGGAATAGAGCGCCTATTATTATTTTGTGCAAAGTTCGCACCAGGCCTAAATGAATGTTGGAGGCTTTGTAAGTCTTTGGCTCATAACTGGGAATTCCTATCAAAGACTTCCAGAAGGTATGCATGTTGAACTGGGGGTGGTCCAGACCTACCTCCTTAGCCTTGTTTAGCTGATCTTGGTTGTCGATGAAGATTTCATTCAGTAGGTTCTCAGTCAAAATGACCTTCTTCTCGAAAAGTGAGGTAACAATCTTGCGGTCACCTCTGTCCTTGGATTTGTCTTTTGCATCCACGGGTTCTTTGGTGAGGTAGGTGAAGAACTCTAGTGTGGGTCCAATGTAGGAATTCTCTACGACGAAGCAGAGTTTGCAAAGATTTGCGTTGTCGAGTAGGGAAAGTACTATGTCGTAAATCCCCATTTTCTTCAGTATGTTGGAGCAGACGTACTTGGTTGGTCACATGATTTTGTCACCAACTTACAGTTATGGGATATAGAGATCAGTTGGTGCTGCTATTGCCGTGGTGGTGGCAGTAGGAGTGGCATGTTCTTCCATGATTTGTTCTCTTACATTTGAGGGCTGGACTTGCTTCTGTGCCCATCTTTTTGTAGGTCATTCTTCAGTGGCCTCCTGAGCTTTCCTTTTGCCGTTTCACTTTTTAGGTGGGGATTCTTCCTCAGAATTTGGTGCGTAGTATGAACCTTCGTCAGTTGAGGAAATATCTTCAATTTCTTCAACCTGATCTTCTACTAAACATTTGTTGACTCGCTCAAGGTCATGGATGACCTTGGGCAAGTCAACTGGATCTTTGCCTACTTTTTTGCATAGGTCAAGGATGACTGGATCTTACTCTGGCACTCCCTCAAATGCTCCCTGGTCCAAAGGTGGGTTTCAACAACTTCTTTCGCAGGTGATGTCATTCTAAAAATTGAACAAGAAATCATATATGTTAGAAAAGATTGAAATTTTAGTAAAAATGGGATTATGGTGTAAATGTTGAAAGGATTGCAGCATTGTGTAAGCTTCACAATTTTGAAACAAAAACTGTTAAGAATGAAACCATTAAGGGTGAAACGGGTCCAAACAGTTTCATGACCGTTAGGGTCCAAACGGTTTTCAAGAACGGTCGAGTCCAAACTGCTACGATGGTGAAACCATGAGGAAGGTGAAGTGGCGACAGTGATGAATAGATTAACGGCAGTGAAAATGATGCTAGCAATGATGGTAACAGTGACAGTGATAGTGGTGGCAGTAATGGTGATAGCAGCAATGATAAAAAGAGGGGAAGACGCATTGTAGCAACGGTGATGTTCGTGAGTACCATCTACCTTGTTGTAATTAGAGTGGCTGAGAGAAAGACGGGGTAGCTGTCGTGAGCGTTAATGGGAATGGCGGAACTGATCTCAGTAGAGAGAACAGAACCAAGAATAGAGCGGTGACAGTGATGTCAGAAGTGAGAACGGAGCGGTGGTTGAGCTTTGGTCGTGCGGGAGAAAAGAAAGAATGGAACAGGGTTCACATGAGAAAAGGTTCGAGAGTCAAAGGAAAGAAAAGGGAAGGGTTCAAGTAGTATTTATAGAAAAAGGAGTCATTAAGAAAACGGTCATGGGACCATTTAGGTCCAAATGGTTTCAAGACCGTAAGGACCAAACTATTTCAAGACCGTTTGAGTACAAATAGTTTCGAGACCGTGAGGACCAAACGGTTTCGAGACTGTTTGGGTCAAACGGTTTCGAGACTGTTTGGGTCAAACGGTTTCGAGACCGTTTGAGTCTAAACAGTTTCGAGACCGTGACGACTAAATGGTTTCAAGACCATGAGGACCAAACGGTTTCGAAACCGTTAGGATAAGACTATAATAGTTATTGATTTTTATATTTTTATATTTGTTTTGGTTGCTTATGTACATTTTTATATTTTCTGAACAAAGAAGATAGGTCTAAGAAAAAATCAAATAAGAGACTAGAAAATTATCAATACTAAGCAAAGTAAAATAGAAAGGTGATACTCATTTCTTGGGTTGTCTCCCAGGTAGTGCTTTGGTTTTATGTCACTGGCTCGATGAAATCCTGGCTTGGTCAGATTGATGTAGTGGGATAATGAATCTTAATGGTTTGTCTTGCAGTTTTATCAGCTGGAATATAATATTTCTTTAGTCTATGACAATTAGCATTCCTTTCTCCTCCATTGTTGTCAAGGATGATGACAACTCTAGTTGGGTAGATGTGCTTTATGGTGAATGGCTCGGACCACTTTATGCAAAGTTTTTAGGGAAACATTTTGAGTCTGGAGTTAAAAAGAAGGACCTTGTCTCCGACGATGATATCTTTTCTTTTAAGGTGGCCATCATGCCACATCTTAGTTTTCCCTTTGTAAATCCTGGCATTCTGGTAAGTAGACATTCTCAGTTCTTCAAGTTGTTGTAATTGAAGTTGTTTGTATTCACCAACACTTTTAAAATCAAAATTCAACTGTTTAATAGCCCACCAAGCCTTGTGTTCTAGTTTGACTGGAAGATGGCATTACTTTCCATACACCAAACAAAACGGAGTTGTTCCTATTGGTGTCTTGTAAGCATTAGGGAGCTTGGTGGACTAGTCTGTACGGTTTCTGTTGACAGTTTTCTCTAAAATAGCTTTCACTTGTCTGTTTGGGACTTCAACTTGACTACTTGTCTGTGGATGATAAGGTGTGGCGACCTTGTGTTTTACTCTGTATTTTCACATAAGTGCTTCAAAACTACGTTCCAAGAAATGTGACCCTCTGTCAGATATGACTATTCTAGGAACTTTGAACCTAGGGAAAATAATATCCTTGAACATCTTAATAACCGTCTTAGAGTCACAAGATACAGTAGGTATATCTTCTACACATTTGGATATGTAATCCACATCGACCAATATATAGGAGAATCCACATGATGAGGGAAATGGACCCATATAGTCCACTCCCCATTCATCGAAGAGTTCAATTTCCTGCCACAGAGTTAGTGGCATTTCATTTCGCTTCGATATCCCTCCAGAGAGCTGACATTTACTACATGATTGTACAAATTCATGTGCATCTTTTTCTATTGTTGGCCAGAAGAAACCAGACTATAAGACTTTAAGAGAAGTCTATTTTGAACTCATGTGCTCCCCAGTAGGACCAGAATGATAGTGTTCCAAGACTGGGGTGATTTCTTCTTCAAGAAGGCAATGACAAAATAATCCGTCTGCGCATAAGTGGAAGAGGTATGGTTCATCCCAGTAATATTGCTTGACATCATGAAAAAATTTCTTCCTGTCATGATAGGAAGCATAAGGATGGACAATTCCCGTAGCTAGATAGTTTACTATGTTGGCATACCAGAGAAATCTAGTGATGACCTTCATGAGTTGGTTGTCGGGTAGAGAGTTGCGGATGGGTATATTGTCTTCATCTTGAACCTCAATGCCACTTAGGTGATCGGCGATGACATTGTCCACCCCAATGTTTTCCTTTATTTCCAAGTCAAACTCTTAAAGCATCAGCACCCAACAAATAAGTCTAGGTTTGGCATCTTGTTTCTGAATCAGATATTTTATTGTTGAATGATCTGTGTAAATTGTAACATTTGATCCGATCAGATAAGAATGAAATTTCTCAAAAGCATAGATGACTCCCAAAAATTCTTTTTCTATAGTTGTATAGTTCTTTTGGGCCTCATTGAGCTTTTTCTATGCGTAATATATCACATAAGGCTTCTTATCTATTCTCTACCCTAGTACTACTCCTATAGCGTAGTCACTGGCGTCACACAATATCTCAAAGGATTGTGACCAATCAGGGGCTCTTAGTATAGGCGCATAGACTAAAGCGTTCTTTAGGGTCATGAAGATGTGTAAACATTCTTGATCAAAATTAAAGTCTGCATCCTTGGTTAACATGTAAGTCATAAGTTTTGTTATTTTTGAAAAAACTTTGATGAATCTTCGGTAAAATATGGCATGGCCCAAAAAGGCTCGTACTCCTTTGATGTCTTTTGGTGGTGACAACTTTGAAATGATGTCTATTTTTTCTTTGTCTACTTCAATCCCTCGTTCACTCACCTGATGCCCGAGGACAACACCTTCTGTCACCATTAAGTGACATTTTTCCCAATTAAGGATTAGATTTGTTTCCTCGCATCTTTGCAACACTTTAATAAGATTAAGAAGATAGTTATCGAAAGAGTCTCCATAGATTGAGAAGTCATCCATGAATACCTCCATGATAGATTCAGTTAAACCTACAAATATAGCGGACATACACCTCTGGAATGTAGCGGGTCCATTACATAGACCAAAGGGCATTGTTTTGAAGGCATAGGTTCCGAAAGGGCAGGTAAAAGTTTTCTTTTCTTGATCTTCAGGGTGTATCGGAATTTGATAAAATCCTGAGTAGCCATCGAGATAACAAAAGAATTTCTGGTGAGCTAAATGTTCAAGAACTTCATCAAGAAAAGGTAAGGGGAAGTGATCTTTCCTTGTTGCCTTGTTTAATTTTTTATAGTCGATGCACATCCTCCACCCAGTAACAGTCTGGGTGGGCACCAATTCGTTTTTATCATTCAAAACAACCGTGGGTCCCCCCTTTTTAGGGACCACTTGAACCGGACTTACCCACTGAGAGTTAGAAATTGGGTAGATAATACTAGCTTTTAGCAGTTTTAGAACCTCAAGGCGATCTACCTCTTTGAGATTCGGGTTTAGCTTCCCATGGTGCTCCCGTGATTGTTTACATTCTTCCACCATAGGTAATATGTGCATGCATAAAGCTGGATTTATCCTAGTTAAGTAGGTCATCTTATATCCAATAGCTTTCTTGTGCATACTTAACTCAACAAGGAGTCTTTCTTCCTAGTCATCTACCAAAGTGGAACTGATAATGACCTGACATAGTTTTTCTTTTTCTAGAGGGACGTGTTTGAGTCCAGCTGGTAGGACTTTCATCTCAGGTGCCTTGAGCACTTAAGTGGTCTCCAGAGTGGTGACATATTTCAACTCCTCAAAAGTAGCTTCTGGAACTTCTTTGGCATGTTCTAGGTATTGCAGACATTGTTGAACCAATTTGTTGGTTGAAAATTTGGCTTCTGGATTCGTTAAGGCGTCTTTTAGATCATCATGTGGTTCAGGAGTTGCTTGCTTTAGCTGGGACATTTTATCTATTGCCTCAAGAAGAAAAACTTCTTCGTGGATGCTAGGACTTTTAAGGTTGTCAAAGGCTCTAAATTGAACAGTTTCTTTCCCCAACCTTAAGGTAATTGTTCTAGCTTTGACATCAATTAGTGCTCTGGCTGTCGCAAGAAAAGGTCTGCTAAATATTATTGGATACCTCAGATCTTCTTTTATATCCATGAAAACAAATTCACAAGGAACATACAAGTCTCTTCCTACTCTCACTGGGATATCTTCAATAATGCCCAAAGGTGCAGTAATGGTACTATCAACCAACTGGATTGTCATTGTTGTGGGTAGCAAATCAGTAAAGCCCAATCTTTTGCACATGGAAAAGGGCATGATAGATATGTTGGCCCCCAAATTAGCTAATCCTTTCTTGCAAGAGGTATTTCCTATAGAACATTGGATGCCAAAGGAGCCAAGATCATTTTGTTTTTTTTTGGCATTTTGTTGAGAATGATGTCAGAAGTAGTTTGAGCTAATTTGATGATCTCATGTTCTTCGGTCATGTATTTCTTTAATAGCAAAGTCTTTAGATATTTAGACCAAGTTGGAATTTTAGAAAGAGCATCAAGGAATGTAATATCGACATATAGCTTCTTCATTTCTTCCTTGATCTTTTGAAATATAGAATCCAGTTTAGTCTCCCTCAATCTACCTGGATAGGGTATCCTGGGCTTATATGGTGGGACCTCTGGTTCCTTGAGAACTAGTTCTTTTTGTTTCTCCTTTACAACCTCTTGACTTTTGCTTACAGTTGGGATGATTTCAGTTGTACCTTCTTCTTCTTGAGTGGCTTTGGTAGATTCAGTAAGAACATGACCAGACCTTGTGGTAACTGCATTCAATTGTTCTAGTCTGTGTTGATCATGTCTTGGATTTATTTTCGATTGACCAGCGAAAGTACCTACCGGTGGTTTCAACTAGGCTGCAATTTGTGCCAATTGAGTCTCTACAGCTTTTTGTTGAGCTTGCTGGTTGACAAGCATGGTCTATTGAGATTCTAGCATTTTTGTATCAAAGACAATTCATCTGTTGGCGGAGGTGGAGTATTCTTTTGTTGATACTGTGTAATTTGTTGTTGTCCTTGAGGTTGTTACTATTGAGGAGATATCAACTGTAGTTGTTTAATCTGAGGTTGTTGCAATTGAGGGTGCAACGAAGGGTGAGTGTATTGATAGTATGAAGATGAATTTCTTGGGTGGACAAATCTTTGAAACCCACCTCTATTGTTCCCTTGGTTTCGGTTAAAATTACTCTGGAATCCAGGTGGTGATCTATTAGAGGATCCACTTTGTGTTTGGTGTTGTGGGATGGCAGTCCCTGTAGGATTCCCATATTGAAACCCTAGGTGGTTTCTCAGTTGATCAGGGTTATAGTAAGCTTGACCCGGTATGGTATGGATGGAATTAACTTGCTCTAGCAGTTGATCCTCGGGTTGTTCAATGATTGGTTGATATTGTGGATGAGGTGTCTGCATATTCATCATCACATCGTATAAAAGGCCACATGATAATGTGGGGTGATCTGATGCATGACAAGCTTCACAAGTCTCCGCAGCTACTTTGACTTGTTGAACTTGTGAGTTCTTCTTTCTGTCATATTCTCCAAATGATGTTTCAAGGGCTTGCTATTTATGAACTACAGTTTTCAAAGCTTCAGCAATGGCTTTCATTTCTATAGATTCTTCAGCCTTACAGACTTTTATGACTCCTCTTGTGGATGACCTTGCCCAATTAGATTGGTTCTCAGCTCCGAGCGTAACGATCTTCTAGGCATCCTCATAATTCTGTCTCATGATATTTCCTCCACATGAGGAATCCAAAAACTTCTTTATTTCATCACTTACCCCTCTGTAGAATGTTTCTATGAGCTGGTTTTGTGAGATTCCATGATGTGGGCATTTTCTCAGAAGTTCCTTAAATCTTTCCCATGATTCTTCTAGTAATTCTCTAGGAAGTTGGGAAACTAGTTGATCTATCCTCTAATCTGGTAAGTCAATGAGGGGGAAAGAACTTTTCCAAAAACTTTTCTTCCAAAGGATCCCAGCTGGTTATTGGCTCTCCATCTAAAGAATTATACCAACTCAGTGCCCTTCTGGACAAGGTGAAGTTGAAAAGTCAGAGCATAATTGCATCAGATGTAGCTCTGGCTTGTGGTACTAATCGGTAGAGTGCCTTAAATCACTTAAGATGATCCATGCAATCATCTCCAGTGTTTCCAGAGAACGAGATACCTTGCATGATTTGGATCCATTGTTTTCGAATTTCGAAGTTGGGAGCGGTGGTTGGACTGGGAGATTGTCCTCAGAATTTTTAGGAATAGCATAATCTCAAAGCTGCTTGTTCCTGATCAATAATTGAGCAACTGATGTGGCTGCCTCATTTTTAGCTTGGATGCGAGCTTCCTCTTCAGCTCGAGCTTCAACTTGGATTTGAGCACGTGTATTAGTGATGAGTTGTTCTCTCTAAGCTGTTATAGCTGTGTTGACTCTTTCTAGCACCAGGGTGGCTTGGCGTTGTTCTTCAGCCATCTGTTTGGCTTATTGGCAGTTGAGTCTAGTGCATCTGTGGAAGTTTCACTATACCTCAGAGTCGTACTTTGGTTCAGGGGAGAATCCACAGTTTTGCATACACGTTTCCTACTTGAGTAGAAGAAAAATCACACTTTAGATGATATGAAAAAATGATGGAATCAAAAATATATGAAGTAGTTATCAAGGTAAAATGTAAAATCATAATCAACTAGCAAATTGAAAAATGAAACGAAAATGTTCCATTGCCCCCAACAACGGCGCCATTTTTTTATGGAGCATCCACTCGCGTGGAGTTGCGTGCACCACTAAAAATCCTAGAGATAGTATGTCTCTAAGTTTAACCTTGAAAGTGCTATAATAAGATCTCCACCCACGTATGCTAAGGTACGTGGAATTCTTATCATAGTACAGTTGAGGGTCAAATCCATGAGACAACGGTCTTGTTAAGGATTTAACAAGATGGAAAATTCTATAATTCTATTTATCTACTTAAAAGTTGATATTTAGATCGAAGAGTTGGGTTGATTATTAAACTAAAATACAAAAGCAAATTAAATGGCAGGAAATTAAAGTTAAGGTTGTAAATAATATTTGGAAACCACAAGGATGTGATCAAGTATCACCACCACTACACATGGATCATAACATGCAACATAATAACATGGTTTGCAAAAAGGGGTCTAATTAGTTAGTATCTTTGTAGACTTAGCTTTCTTTCAAATAGGTAACTACGAGAAACAAGGAAGTATTGCGACGTCATGAATCCTCCAGATTCATCATTACAATCACCAATTCTAGGGTTTTTATACCTCATTATGACTAAATTACCCTTTCTTTTCTTTACTCTGAGTATTTCTTCATTCTCACATAAATAATGCTTAAATAGTTCTAATTACTAGTTTATTCGATGCTATTATATCTTACACACTCTCCTTTCCCTCTGTAGATCACTCTCAATCATCCAATCAAATATCAACAACTCACAACTGTGTGTTCTGTCCTCAATGCCCCAAGCCTATGTAAGAAATGATCAAGACCATGAAGCAGAACAATCGCCATGACCGTGTTGGTCACGCCACCGCCGTGGTGCATCGCCCACAATGCCAAGTCTCCATCCTCCACGACCGTTGTGGTCATGCCACGACCGTGGTGCATCGCCAACAGTGCCAAGTCTCCATCTGCCATGACCGTGCTGGTCACGCCACGACCGTGGCGCATCACCAACAGTGCCAAGTCTCACTCGCCACGCCCGTGCAAGGCAACACGACCATGGGGCTGTAGCCTCACCACGACTGTGGTGTCATGCCACGGCCATGGCACAATGTCACCAGAGCCCAAATCCTCACTCGCCATGCCCGTGCAAGGCAACACGGCCGTAGGGAAGTAGCCTCACCACGACCGTGTTGCCTCAACACGACCGTGGTGCGTCGTCCCCTACCTCCCGACGCTGCTAACGTCTCAACCTGCTGCTCCAAAGCTCCATGGCCCCCGACGTCACCCTCCTTACCTAGAGTATTGATGACCTCCAGCATCTCACGATCCCAGACTGCTTGGATGAGCACAAGGTCCTAGATCGTTTGGAGGAGCTCATGATCTCAGATCGTTTGGAGGAGCTTAAGATCTTAGATCATTTGGAGCCTGGATGTTGGAGGTCACTTGGACGTCGCTTAATCAAAATCATAGAGAGAGCACAGACCGTTTGGCACCATGGTCACAAGACCGTTTGGTATCAAACAGTCTACAGACCATTTGGTAGCAAACGTTCTCCAGACCGTTTGGTAGCAAATGATCTCCAGACCATTTGGTCGAAACAAATTGAAACTGTTTGATGCAAAAAGCTAGAAGATCGTTTGGGACCATACATGTGCCTATAAATAGGACCAGAAGGGTCCCCAGTTGGAGGGGGTTCCCGGACACCGAAAGGCTACCAGTACACAGTTCTGATCAAAATCCAGTCTCGTCTATGCCAGTTCCATTCCACCGACTTCCCATATCGCAAGCAAGGAGACTGAGAAGAAAAGGAAGGCAGAGCGAGAGAGACTATCCAAACTATCTTGGCGTCTCCCGTTCCGTGTCCATATCTGCTCCGATATGACGTAGAAGACCGCTTCATCTTCATCGAGTTGCGACTACCTTCAGCACTGAGTCCATGGCGGATTTCTCCTTCTTTCTCATTCTTCTTGTTTCTCGCATGAGGAGCGAGTAGTTTCATCCACTGGGGTGCGGGGACTAGCCCCACTGCCCGTGTTTTGTAATATGTACTAAAAAGATGTTATCATTCTGATTCAATACTAAATTGTTTCATAGATGCTTGAATGTTGGCCGCGTTCTTGTATGCATCTATTGTCTTTCTATATGGTTTGTCTATGACCACTCTTGAGACTCAAATACTGATTTAGGGTTGGTTTCTAGTGTGTGTATCCACTGTGCATCCGTTTTGGTATTTAGGAATGCTTTCTAAGGAGTGGAATAAACTCACCTCCATCGTTGTGCTTTTGTACTATGAAATGGAATCAGTTGAAGTACAAAAGTGCAACCTTGATAGGTCGAGGAACACACTCTGAGGAGAGAGTGGTGCAAAGTACTTGACCATTCATTCGGGAATGGTTGACGTTGCAACACTCCCACATTTCTGATAGCTATATCCTCGAAAGAGGGATAGTCTATAAAGATACTAATCGATTTTGTAATTATCGCTCGCTTGTTAGTTTTCCAATACACGTTTCACGAGGTTGAGTAAGTTTCTCTCTTCGGAGACTACATATCTTCATTGACACATAGATATGTACCGGGTGAGGGTTACTCAACCCGTGAAGGATGTGTGCATCACTCTTGTCCTATAAGACATTGGTATTGTATAACATCCATGTATTTTGCTTACAAGTCTTGCTATGATTGGTACAGGTACAATACATGTGTAGTGGTGGTGAATACCCGCATCAACCCAGTGATCCATCATCATTTGCTAAATCTCAGATTTTAACTCTCATATTAGTTTTTATTCCTACCTTTGCTTTTGCATGTTTTTACGTTAAATAAATCAAATCAAACTTCTGGTCTTAGATGATTAACTTAGATTGATACGAAACAAGAAAAAGACACTCAGATTCTTAACGTTGTCCTTTGGGTTCGATCCTAAATATGTACTATGATAAGGCTTCCACACTCTTGTGGGGTTGGAGCATTTATCTAGCACCAGTTGTAGGTAAACCTAGAGAGGACATCAACTCCCTAGGGTTTTTGGTGCATATTAGGACTTCCATTGGAAGAGTAATCTTTTGGTGTAAGTTCTAGATCTATCAAAAATGGCATTGTCATCGGGGACAACGGTATAAGAATTGTCTTTTTCGAATTCCGTGTCGATTTAGGTTTCTCTAGGGTTTTTCATTTTCTTTTCAAAAACATAAAAAGTGAAGGGCTTAATCTTGCATATATTCTTGGATTTGAAGTGGTTGGTCAGGCCTGATAAACTCTTTCCTAGATTTCAGGTACCAACTCTCTTCAAAATGAAGCAGTCGACACCACCCACCATTAGATGTCAACTATGTGGTGACTATTCTCACGCATCGATTTACTGCTTCAATGTCCCTCCTCTCTACGTGATGGCTCTGCGTCAAGTAAACGTGAATCGTATAGTTGGGAAACTCAAAGCAGCCTCTCCATACAACTATGGATATAACACAAGTTATAATCCGTATCACCCTAGAGGCTACTACGAAAAACCTAACTATGGTGGATTTCAAGGTGTAGACTGTAATGAAGGAGGGAACCTGGAAAACAATGCAACTCAATACAATGATGAGGAGAGCTATTATCAATATCAACCCAACGGGTGCCGTGAAGAGCCTTTTTATGAAGATCGACACACATTGATGGAATAACTACGTGCTTTACAAATGTCGGTGTCTCAACAACTAGCTGATCAGATAGCCGCGACTAAGAAGTTGATAGCTGAATTTTATCAACTTATGCAACTTGTCAACGCTCCTGAGCAACATGTAGAACAACCACCTATTTCAACTAAGCACATCCCTAGTCCACATGTTGCAATCAATTACGATGATGATTATGAAATCATGTGGGATATGCCTTCCAATGATCTTTAAGCATCAGTGCAAGGTGAGGAATCATCTTCAGAGTTAATAATTGAACCCAAGGATGATTTCTTCATAACATTACAAGAAATAGAATCATCTTTCGAGCCAAGACATGACTCGGAAAGTGATTCCTGCACTATGCCCTTAGGTGAAAGATTGAGTAACCAATATAAGGATTTTCTACAGTCAGGAGATCAATGGGGAATAAACTTCAATACTTACCCACCTTCTGACTTCATAGACTCAAATCCAACCATTGAAGAGCAATTGGCGATAATTGATTCCCTCAATGACAAAATCTTTTCAACTTCAGTTGTCTCATCAATAAAATCCATAAAAGAAGGGTTAATGTCGCAAGGACTCTACACTCCTTCGCAATCAGACTCAGATGGATATGTGACTGATTTAGACAAAGATATCTCTTTTATGCATGAGAATCAAATGTCTCGATTTCTGGAATAAGACCTGAATTGTCCTTATGAAGAAATTTCTGATCATTCAGCTTATCTAGGAATAGATTTCGAGGATGGGACTGATCAAGATCTTGATTTAGGAATGGACCATACCACTCTCACTGATGAAACAGAATCAAGGGAGGATGACGGGTCTCAAGATGACACTCCTATGACTGGCCCTTTTCATGAGATGATATTACCACCACCACAAGAAGTCCAGACGGAGCCAGTCCTCGAATAAGAGCATGATCTTTCTATTGAATCTCCTTCTAGTCGCTTGAATGAGTTGATAGTGCACTATGTAGACAAACATGAACCACCCCTTGATTTTGGAATGGATCACAATATTCCCGTAGACTCTTGTAATGATAAAAAGGGCCCGTGGGAGGGCATCGAGTCACAAACCCATCCACTTAGAGAAATTCACCCCTATGAAGAAGACTTTCCTAACATTCAAGAAACTGAGATATGTCTTTTACCTGAGCCAGGTTTCAATCTTCCCATAGCAACTCCTCCTAAGCACTCAATAGAACCAGAGGAGTACTATGAAGAAGTACTCGAACAACAATCTGACTCAGAAATGGAGTACTTTAGTCCCAACAGCGAAGAAACGGAGTCACCAGGAGATTCTAGCCTTCAAAACACTATGTCATGGACTCATCCCCCCATGAAGAAGCATCATTGGAACCTTTACCCCAGAATCCCATTATTCCTTTACCCAAGTAAGAGTTTGTTCTACCAGCCGAATCTTCTTCTAGTTACTTGGACAAATTAAGGATGTTCTACGAGGAAAATTCTAAACAAAATTTTGAAAAGAAGAACGACACTCTCATCAATTTCAACGTTGATAAAGATGATGATACTTCTCAAAACGACTCCTCTGATAAACAAATGTCATCCCGACTACCATATCCTACGCAAGAAAAGCCAGGTGATGAAATGAAGCCTGAACTGGATCCGCCACCTGATCCAGGATAGGAGGAAGTCCTAGTGGCCGACCCACAATTGACTCCTCTGCATTTTGGAAAAAGCAGTTTTACTTCAAATTTCAAGGGTGAGCCACAACTAGAGGACACAAATAAGCAATGCTTCAATTACTCACCTAGTCCTCCAGTCTCAATTTCTTATATTTTACCTCCCCCACTGATGGGGGAAGGACTCTGGATTCTTCTGGACGGACAAAGAGGTGAAAGAAATATGCATCCAAATCATTTAGAAAACCTATTCGAGTTGCTACGACCACCTAGTCAATAGGCTGTATAGGCCACTCCCTTGCTCTCAGCGCCGGCTATTGTGTGACATCTTTTCCGGACCTTCTTCCAATTACGAGGACCGCCTGGTTAACACTGTGCAATTCTTCCCCTCCATCTCGACCTTAGTGTTTGCTCAGAAATGAGCAAATTCATAAGTTCGAGGTGGAGGGTGGGTGGTATGTTTCTCACTCCACCCTCTATCCTTAATGTTTTCTCGTTGCCCATTCTAGTTTCTTTTTCATAATTTTTCTACATTGTCGTAAGTCTTCTAAAAATAAAGCCTTTTTCTAGCCGGCTGTTGCTTTTCGAATCTACAACCATCACCTCTTTTCATTGCAAATCCATGAGAAACAAACCTTTAAAACCAATCGATAAATGGTTTCATCTTGTATAGTCTATAAACCCTAATGTCATATCCTCCATAAGAATGATAAGCCTCAATAAGTCTGCGATAGATCAAATGCATCGCGCCTCTAACTGAATAATGGATCTGCTGTACGGAATTCTCATTTGATGTTTTATCATGTCACTTTTTGAGCATAGTGTGATGGAGAAAAGAGACCCGTGACATGGAATCGCTAAGCAAATTACATCATGATCCGTACTCTCTTCTACACTTCTTCCTTCATTTTTCATATCCCTCTGCTCACCAATCATGCCAAAGCTTTAAGTTCGGTGTGGTAAACCACACCTCTTCCGAACTCTAAGTTCCGTGTGGTAAACCAAACCTTTTTCTAGTGTAAAATAGAACTTTTCTGAACTCTAAGTTCGATGTGGTACATGTGGCGTCCGTCTCGTGAAAACAAGATTAACTAATGCGGAAGCTGTTGCTAACAGCGGATTACTGAAAATCACTAAAAATTAAAACCATTTATCAAGAGATCCATTCACAGGAAAACTCTTTCATTCAAAACCAAAGTAAAACATTACATCACGGTACATATATACATTACATGCATCATTGCACCTCGAGGCATACATGCAAAAAATCTCAGACCGAAGTATCAAAACACTAACTCCTAGGACCCGAGAGTACAAAGACGACTATAGGACTATCTACACAAAGACCAGACAGCCAATGTCTCCACCTGATTGATCACTACTGTCCCTGTGTCTGCTGCTGCTGCTGCTCTTCTCCTACAGAAGAGTTTCTGCCTTGATATCCGTGTCTACCTAAAAACATTGAATCCCACAGGGGTGAGACAATTATAAAAATTGCCCCAGCGGGAGATATAACTCTCCGCCAAAATATTGTCATTGCAGTTTAATAGAAATAAATTGAACAATGAGATAATATAAATCAATAGCAGGTGAATCACATCTATGCAGACTAGAGCAACATTCTTATGCACTATTAAAGCTATAACTTGATTAAGCAGCATGTCTCATATTCAAGATGAATTAAAGGAACATAAGTACATTCCTGTATCAAGGGAATACTAAGAAGTATATCATTAATCAATGTTTCTCATATTTCAATCTTATGCAAATATGCTACACGGCTGATTATATTTTACAAAACAGGATTAAGCCCTGACGAGATGAGGTATACTGCTCATACTCCAACCGACCATTTCTAGAATCAAAATCAGTACCATAAATAGGTCAATGGAAGAACCAGATTCCCATGACCTCCCACATCCTGGTCAGTATAGGACTACAAGCAGAACTGTGTCGACTGCTCAAATAGCTTTCCAGGGTATAATGGAACTTTGCTATAGAGTTACAGTGTCAACTGCACTCTCATCGGCAATCGAGAGCATTAATGTTTATCTCTATCGACCCGACATAAAATGACATTAGGGGATTAATGATTCATCCATCCCAACCATAGGGAGATTTACGATACATCTGTCCCGACACATGAAGGATTGAGAGGTTTAATGTTTACCCTTCCTCAATATCTTCACCCGGACGTAAGGATATTTTCACCCATTTACCCGCACATATACAAAATATGTGAATTCCAGGATTTCCATAGAAAACCTATTTCACCATCACCAGTTGCTGACGATGATGGATCTATGGTCAGAGCACTACATGAATAGATTTCACTTGATTAATTAAGTATATTTTCATATTCATTTAGCATCAGGAAAGTTCTCAAACATAACTTATTATATCAATGCTATAAGGAAACATGTACTAATTTCATTACCATAATCATATGGCCCTGGGTAATTAAACCCTTGTTTCATCATTAAGCATTGTTACCACTTTTCCAGGTAACCATCACCTTTAGGTCAATTGACCAAGGCAAATATGATATTTGCTATTACAAGCATCACTCATGGTACTGGAGGCCCATTAACTCTCTTGTTACCCCTTACCAGGCAACAAGGTATATTATGGCACACAAGGCCCATTCACAATAGTGAATTAAACATCACAGCTCATACCTGGCCATCATCATCATATTAACATACTTGCATGGTTAGCACAAATGATAATAGTGATATCAATTGCATATCAAAACCATGTTCAACAAATATGAATTCACTATTCATGGGTAACACCATTATTCCCTTACCAGGGTTAGGGTTTCCCATTTCATGTCATTTAATGATAATCATCCCCTTATCACATCAAAGATATGGTTTATCACCATATTGCCCAAGATTAGGGTTCATTAGGCAATACATAGCATTACCCTAGGTTTGGGATTTACAACACATCAAACATCAGGGTTTCTCATGAAACCATCCTTAGTTAGGGTTTCACATCAAATTCACTCTATAAAAGGATTTACATTCATTATTCCACAATTAGGGTTTACTATTCATCCCAATTAGGGTTTCATAATTCATAACCCATAATTAGGGTTTACTATTCATCCCAATTAGGGTTTCATAATCCATCACCCATAATTAGGGTTTACTATTTATCCCAATTAGGGTTTCATGATCCATTCCCATAATTAGGGTTTACTATTTATCCTAATTAGGGTTTCATGATCCATTCTGATAATTAGGGTTTACTATTTATCCCAATTAGGGTTTTGGATCACATTACTCTTGATTAGGTCTGTTCACATCATCTCCCAAAATTAGGGTTACAACCATACCTTGGCTTAGGGTTTTCAATTATAATTGCCCTGGATTAGGGTTAAGGATCAACAACCTTGTCAATTAGGGTTTAGGTTCATGATTAGGGTTTCATGATCTTATTACTTAAGAATCATACCCTTAATCACCATATGAGTCATACTCATGTATCAAATCCATGTTATCATACTTTTCAACTTGATTAAGTCATATCAATCCTTAATTAAGCTCATACAACTATGAATGACATAGTGTACCAAGTCATTGCTCTTATTAGCAATTAGGGTTTCTTCCTTGATTAATACTAATCACATCGGTACTTTTAGGGTTTCAACTTTTGTAACTTATTGATTAACATTACTAACCATCATTGGATAATTAGGACTATCATTACCTTTAATGTTGAAAACTACTAGAGGGGGGGTGAATAGAGTTTTATATATAATTTAACAATTATTGAACTCAAACAACCACAATGAAAAATATTGGACAAGGAGACACAAGGTTTAGAGTGGTTCCAACTATAGCAAATACTATAGCCGTCAGTCCACTACCCGATTGCTTACCCAACCGGGATTTGAAAAGAAATTTATTTTATTACCTCTCAAGGAATTTACATAAAATACAATCTCTTTTCCTAAACCCTTCAAGCAGCCTTCACCTAGAAGTAATCGCCAACCTTGAAGCAGCCTTCCCTTGAAGTAGATGCACCAACTCCCGTTGCACCAGCCTTCTGAAGTAGCTTCCCTTGCGATAGCCTTCTTGAAGTAGCTTGAAATCCCCTTCTCCACCTGAGAAGTCAACCCTCTCCAATCCGCAGCCTCCAACCCTAGGAGTAGCAAGGAGAGTACAAAAGATAAATAGGAACAAGAAAGGAAACGGAAATTATAACTTATCCTTTAAGCCCGAGGATTGATATGCCTAGATCAAGCGTAAGATCTCCTAGCCAAGAATGTGAACTTGTAATTGCTGTGGATAGGAGAATCTAGCCTATAGGACACGAGATTGAGCTAAGGAGAATGTAGGCCAATGATCACAGTGCTCAAATTGCTTGCAAACGATTGCTCAAGTATGCTCAAGTGTATTCTCAAGTGTAACAAGTGAATTCTAGTGTCCTATGGCTTGTCCTATTTATAGGAATGGCCTAAGTATTCTTAAGGACGTTCTAGACAACTTCTAGGGGTTTCTAAGTGCTTAACTAGCCGTTAGGTACACAGTTGTTACTTTAACAACGGCTAATTAATTTATTCTGCAGTTGCTGTCAGAGACCATCTCGGTCGAGGAATGGTCGACCGAGATACCTACTCGGTCGAAGTTTTGTCGACCGACAGGCTCCCTGGATTAACGTTCATTTGCAACTGCCAACTACTTTGTCTGTTGTGTCTAACGGCTACTTTGGATCTTTCTCGGTCGAGGAGTTTGTCGACCGAGAGTGTCTCGGTCGAGGAGTTTGTCGACCGAGAATGATCCTGTTTCAAGGTTTCATTTTAAGCATTAATTATATGTGTGAGTGTGCAAAGGTGATCCTAATTAAATGGGATGACATGTCTAACTATGGTGTTTGGCTAGGGAAAATCTAACGCTTGATTTACATGCAATTCTAAGTACTTGTACATTATATATTTGTACAAGTTTTACAACATTGATTACATTGCATGAAAATATAACTAAGTAAGCTCTTGGATTTTCCCTTGCTACTTTGTCATCCTGCTTAGTCCTGCACACTCAAGTAGCTTGTTAGATTAATAAGAATGAAATGTTTGTCATCATCGAAACAAAGGGATTTATCATAATATCCAATTTATCCAACAATCTCCCCCTTTTTGAAGATGACAAACATTTCCTAAATATGAAATAAGGAAATATAAAGCATGTGAGTTTCATACCTGAAAATTACCGTTTGTAGCCATTTATGTTTTGCAAGTGAGTGCTGGCCAAGATGTGATGAAACTTATTTATATTTTTGATTTTTATATTCTTTCTCCCCCTTTGTCATTTCAAAAAGATATCCAAGTTGAATGTTTTATTTTTCTTCTCCCCCTTAATATAATGCTCCCCCTTAATTAGATATCCTATTAGAAACATGTATTTTTATCTAATTTATCCACAATTTGTTTCTCAATCATTTGCAAAGGATGTTAAGCCTTGAAATGATATGAGATTCCCTTAAGCGTATTATGAATATATATTGATTTCTCATTTACCAAAGGATGTTAAGCCCTAGATTAAATGAGAATCCTCTAAGCTTAGAGTACATACAAATGTCTCCATCCAAATGCAAGGGATGTTAAGCCCTGTTTTGGGTAGAGAGTTCCTTCAAGTACAAGATACCATTTTCAATAAATCATAAATTTCTTGAAAATATTCAGCTACACATGGTGATTACAATGTTTTTGTAAGCTTCTTCAATCAAATGATCAAAGTTTTGATGATCTCCCCCTTTTTCTTATGCTTTTCTCCCCCTTAGATAGATATCTCAAATGAAAGTTTGAATACTAAGCAAATATATAAAATGTTGTAGATGATCTCCAAGATTTAACAAAGATGTATGCAATTTATGTCAGTTCTGGAAAAACAGAAACCCAGTCGGTCGACAATTTCTCGACCGACAGTGTTCTCGGTCGACTAGTTGCTCGACCGAGGATGTTTCTGGAGAACTGTTTTGTCATTTGGAAATTTAGCCACAATTGTAATAGTTGCTTGTTTTAATTATTACTCCCCTTGTTTGTTATGCTCTACAATAATGAACTGATAATCCATATTTTTGAAGATGTCTTATATGCCCAAAAAAAATATCCATTTGAATCAAGAAAAGATGGCAAGCTTCATTCAATAGCATGGAAAATATTACAATCATATAGAAATGACCAATTTAAAACAATCATTGTTATTACAACAACTTCAACACTTCACTGGAAAGATTTAAGAATTACATCAATGTCCGGATCTTTCCCAAGGAATGTCTCGACTCCATAATATTTGACCAGAGTTTGCCAATCCAAAGCACCTGTCATAGTTAACGCATATGCTTCCAGAAATGTGGGAACTTGGTCAAAACGGAAGTGAGCAGCTATATCTTGCAATTGCATGGAGGAATATTGAGTATGTGCAAGATCCATTGATGGTGGAGGTGGAGGTTGATAGTAGTTGTATGAAGGGTTAAATGGGTTGAGCATGCCAGGATTTAAGGAATGCGGATATTCATCGGTTTGGCTTGGAGAAAGATTTTGCATTCTTTGATTCAAGTATGTCATGGCATGGTGGGTATAGTTGAGTTGGTTACTAAGATGATATTGGGAGCCGACAAGATAAGTGAGAGTATTTTGGATGGGATCAACAGGAAGATTAGTAGGAGGAGGGGGTGGTGGTATATCTTGATGTGATGATTCTCCTTCTACTCTTGCCCTTTTATGACCAAAGTCAATCCCCATCTTCTCTACGGTATTATTACTTATCTTTGGTGGTCTACGCTCCCATATATACCCCATATCTTCAATTTGTAACTTAAGACAATGTTGAGTGATCTGGCATACAAAATCGGCATACGGTGGATTGCCAGAAAACTCAAGCATGTTTTTAAGTATTAACCGAATGAAGTTTGTAGGGATTTCTTTTATGATAGCATAAATTAGACACATGCGGAAAATAGGAACCTCAGATTTATTGGCTCTAGGATGTATGTTGGTGGAAACAATGAGGTTTACTATCCTACATGCAGGTTTCAGGTTTATTGCATAATAAGTTCCCCTATCTTCATGACACGTGGTATTGGTTTGAAATATGGCTCTTTTTATATCACTAAGGTTAGTGGAATGGTCATCATGGGATAATAAATTTAGTGGATTTCCGGTGGTAAGGTCAAGGAAATCTTGGTATTCATCTATATCAATTTCTAGCATATCAAGAATATCCCCTTCGGAAAATTTAAAACTACGCCCATTGACCATGGTGTAGAAGAATGTGGTTTCATTTTCGGTGTGGGATAAGAGATTGGCATAGAATTCGTTGACTACCTTAGTGGAATATGAAGGAAAAGAAGGATAGATGAAGTCCTTCAGCTTCTGCACTCCAAAGAGATTCTCCAGATCGACTATGTTGATGAAGTCCATAGCTTCGACCGGGCGTCGGGGAAGAGGAGCTTTAGAGGAAAGCCGTAGATATCTATCTCCAGCATCTCCGTCGACGAAGGCGATGTCATTGATGATCGTCAGTGGCGGAGTGGCTTCCCGATCTTCTCTTCTTTTTCTTCCGGCGACTTTCTTCTTTCCACGGACAGCTGATGATGAGGCCATTTGTGTTTCTTGAGAGTGGAGAAGAAGCAAGGAAGATTGGAGGATAAGAATGCTGAATGTTTGCACGAGAATGCACTAGAGATGGACTATGGAGGCAAGGAAATGCAAGTGTGAGTAAGTGACCCGTTTTTGCTCCTATTTATAGCATTCCAGCGACCTGGTCGGTCGACGACTCGTCGACTGAGCGTCCGCAACGGTCGAGTTGCAGACGCGCCACTTGGTTCCCCAACGGTAAAGAAAACGGTCATAACGGTCGGGTTACAACGGTCGTATTCAACGACTATTTCTCGGTCGAGCACTTGTCGACCGACTTTGTCTCGGTCGAGCATTGTTCGACCGACAGTTTGTCCGCTATTGAGTTTGTTTAGAATTTGTCGGTCGAGAGAGAGATGGGCTGACCGAGCGGTTCTCGGTCGACGAATTCGTCGACCGACAGACTTACTGAGTTCAACTTTTGAGACCTAATTTGAATGCAGATCATAGATCATTTTTGTAGAGCATATATATGGATATTCCGAGGGAGTAATATTGTTTTGTTTTTGACAATTTTTAAGGCTTTAAATTTTGATTCTATAAAAAATATGCTAAGATTAAGTCTAATAAATTGATGTCCAAATAAACAATCTTATGTCAAAGTTTATTTTAGGTCACCCTTGACTACGACCGTGGCGCCCCTTCGTCAAATTTTATTTTAACCAAGAGGCATATTCTGCAGGTTTCCAGGATAAACATTCATGTACGAAGTATAAGTTCTGCAGATAGCTTATGAGTATCAATTTGAGGCTCATTAAAGTGTACCAATTATGAGAAATTAATAAGGGCATCAAATATGATGAAGTATATTCAAGAATAATATCCATTTATGAATTACAGATTATTTTGGATAGACTAATTCAAATATGATGAAGCATATTAAGTGATGCTTAATATAAGAGCACAATGAATATTTTCAAAAATCAATTTGAAACATTTTATTCATTTCAAGTATAAAAGCATAGGAATTTTCTTTAATCTAAGCATTATCAATCAATATTTATTCCATATAATCTTTCAAGAATAATTTCCACATATAGTGTAATACTGTAACTTAAAAAAAATTTACAGCAGTAAAAAAATCAGTGATATGCTCGGTCAACAATTTCTCGACCGAGGTTCACTCGGTCGACAACTTCTCGACCGATCAATTTTCTGGAAAACTTTCAGAAATTTATTTCAAGTGCACTATAGGCTGTATCTAATTCAACTATTTCAAAGATCAGTTTGTGATAAGACATATGTGTATCAAAGTGATATTTAAATTAAATTTTTTGATTTTGTTATCCTTATATGTTAAGTTGAGATAGTCATAAGGATATGCAAATTAAGATCTTTGGTCATATCTCAACTTAGTCTAATCAATTTAATTTGGGGGTTTTGGAACCCATACCATCTCAACATTCTTTTTCTTGTATGGGCATGAAAAAGAATAATGTCCAAGGCGTGAGCAATAATGGCAACAAATTGAATCAACCTCAAGCCTTTTTCTATGATTTTGCCCTGTGTTGTCATTGGGTGAGGGTGTCCTTTTGGGTACATATATGGATGGATAGGTTTGTGGCTTACTCCGACTAGGTTGTTTATGTGATTTTTCTTTAGGTTTATAACCTAGTCCTCTTCTCCCTATTTGATGATAGGAATTATCCAATATTCTATCAAGGATTCCATTGTTGTTTAACCTACTAACTTCTCATTGTAACTTAACGATCTCATCCATTCTTTTCTTAATATCTAGTTTTGCTTGATCTAGATTGGATGATAAAGAATTTCTTTCTTTCACTATATTGTCATAATCTACATGAGTGCACAATATAGGTTGTTTTTGAAGATCATTTACTTGAGTCTGCAAATTAGTCTTTTCAAGGGAAAGAAGATTGCAGTTAGCTTCTATTGATTTCAATTTAAGATCGCAATCTTCAATTGTCCTTTTTAGATCTTCATTTTCAGATTCAAGAGCAAGAAGTTTAGTATTTAAATCCTCATTTACTTTATTCGATTTCTTTAGCTTCTTTTTGCACTCAATATATTTACTATGTGTTTCTTCAATAATAACAACTAGTTCTTCTTTAGGTAAATCATAAAGGCTTACCTCTTCTTCTTCTTCACTAGTTGTAGCAATAAAGCATTCTTTATTTGCATCTTCCTTCTTTGACTTCCATGGACATCTAGATGTAGAGTGCTTTGTAGCTAAGCACCAATTGCAACTTGTTGAACATTTGTCCATGCTCCTTTGGTTGTAGTCACCTCCTCCCTTCATCTCTTCAAGACCTTGTTAGGGCTCCTTGAAGCCTGCTCTGATACCAATTGAAAACTACTAGAGGGGGGGTGAATAGAGTTTTATATATAATTTAACAATTATTGAACTCAAACAACCACAATGAAAAATATTGGACAAGGAGACACAAGGTTTAGAGTGGTTCCAACTATAGCAAATACTATAGCCGTCAGTCCACTACCCGATTGCTTACCCAACCGGGATTTGAAAAGAAATTTATTTTGTTACCTCTCAAGGAATTTACATAAAATACAATCTCTTTTCCTAAACCCTTCAAGCAGCCTTCACCTAGAAGTAATCGCCAACCTTGAAGCAGCCTTCCCTTGAAGTAGATGCACCAACTCCCGTTGCACCAGCCTTCTGAAGTAGCTTCCCTTGCGATAGCCTTCTTGAAGTAGCTTGAAATCCCCTTCTCCACCTGAGAAGTCAACCCTCTCCAATCCGCAGCCTCCAACCCTAGGAGTAGCAAGGAGAGTACAAAAGATAAACAGGAACAAGAAAGGAAACGGAAATTATAACTTATCCTTTAAGCCCGAGGCTTGATATGCCTAGATCAAGCGTAAGATCTCCTAGCCAAGAATGTGAACTTGTAATTGCTGTGGATAGGAGAATCTAGCCTATAGGACACGAGATTGAGCTAAGGAGAATGTAGGCCAATGATCACAGTGCTCAAATTGCTTGCAAAAGATTGCTCAAGTATGCTCTAGTGTATTCTCAAGTGTAACAAGTGAATTCTAGTGTCCTATGGCTTGTCCTATTTATAGGAATGGCCTAAGTATGCTTAAGGACGTTCTAGACAACTTCTAGGGGTTTCTAAGTGCTTAACTAGCCGTTAGGTACAAAGTTGTTACTTTAACAACGGCTAATTAATTTATTCTGCAGTTGCTGTCAGAGACCATCTCGGTCGAGGAATGGTCGACCGAGATACCTACTCGGTCGAAGTTTTGTCGACCGACAGGCTCTCTGGATTAACGTTCATTTGCAACTGCCAACTACTTTGTCTGTTGTGTCTAACGGCTACTTTGGATCTTTCTCGGTCGAGGAGTTTGTCGACCGAGAGTGTCTCGGTCGAGGAGTTTGTCGACCGAGAATGATCCTGTTTCAAGGTTTCATTTTAAGCATTAATTATATGTGTGAGTGTGCAAAGGTGATCCTAATTAAATGGGATGACATGTCTAACTATGGTGTTTGGCTAGGGAAAATCTAACGCTTGATTTACATGCAATTCTAAGTACTTGTACATTATATATTTGTACAAGTTTTACAACATTGATTACATTGCATGAAAATATAACTAAGTAAGCTCTTGGATTTTCCCTTGCTACTTTGTCATCCTGCTTAGTCCTGCACACTCAAGTAGCTTGTTAGATTAATAAGAATGAAATGTTTGTCATCATCAAAACAAAGGGATTTATCATAATATCTAATTTATCCAACAAATGTCGTAATGATTGAACCACTAACAACCTCCATGCGGTTTTGAAGTTACATCACCAAACGGTTTTGAAACCGTTTGCCACCAAACAGTTTTGAAATTGTTTGCCACCAAACGGTTTTGAAACTGTTTGACCCCAAACAGTTTTGAAACCGTTTGGACCCAAATAGTTTCAAGACCGTTTGGTCTCAAATGGTCTCAAGACCGTTTGCGCCAAATCGGTCCCAAAACCACAAGGGCTCATTAAGTCATTTCTCCATCGAATCGATTTCCAATTGCTCCATTGAATTGATCATTGATTATCGAATTGAAGGGTTCGTCAATCTAAACCATTAGATCATCATCCATGGGTCAAGGATCAACCTTCAATCCACCAAACGGTTTTGAAACCATTTGGTCCCAAATGGTTTCAATACCATTTGGGATCAAACGATCTCAAGACCGTTTTCCCCAAAAAGTCTTGAAATCATTAGGACCAATCATGGATTTCATCAATCAATTTGATTAGGGTTTCTACTTGAAGGGTCGTGCAAACATTGGATCAATCAATTGAGTCAATTGGATCATCATCCAACCTATGATTAAGTTCAGACCCCAAATGAACAACTATACCAAACGGTCAACCATGCCATGCGGTTTGGAGTCCAAATAGTTAACTATAGCAAACGGTCAACCATGCCATGCGGTTTGGAAAACCGTTTGGACCAAAAGTCCAAGAACGTTTGTTGTTGTTCTTAGATTAAGGTGTGTGCTTATGAATATATTATCATATTCAACCTTTAGACTCATGAAAGCTACTACCATTTCCATGGCAACTCCATCAATCAAGCAAGGTTATTGCAATAATAACAATTAAATCGATTGCAAGTAGAAATCGAATTCAATGACAAAGATTAAGGGTTAAAGTTATATAACCCGCCTTCAAGTCTGATCCCAAGCCCCAAGCTTCACGGATCCAATGGTGGTTGAAGCTCTAGCAACCTCCCAAGGTCGTTTCTCAAGCTTTTGGAGTGAAAAGATCGGCTAGGGTTGAAGATGGAGTGAAGAAATGAAGAAATCATGTATTGTTTTATGATTTTCACCATGAATTCATGAAGAACGAAGATCAAAGGCTTACCAACAGGTTGGGGACGTGATCCCTCCTGTTCGTAGCTCTCTTGGTCAATTTTGCAAGCAAGGGGATGAAAGGAATTGAAAAAGACCCTTAGGTGGGTTGGAAAAGGCTCTTTTATAAGAAAATTGATGAAAGAGAAAATGTTTTATTAAAATTCAATTAATTCCAAAAATAGTACCACCTCTTCCTCTTTGGTTTTCTTGCATGCAAAGGCAACTCAAACCCACCGAATTCCCTTCCATTATCCATGGATTAAGTGAAAAGAAATTAAGCACCTTAATCCATTATAATACTAATATATATTTTTGAGTGGAAATGCTTTTCCTTATAATAAGATGAGTGGAATTTCACCTCCTTAAGATATTTTCGGCCCTTTCAAACCTCAAGGACGTCCAAACACACATCTGAATTCCACCTTTTTAATTTTGGTTGAAGGCCCTTCAATTATTTTATTTATTTTTGCATTAATATTCCCATTATGCTTAAATCTTGGTTATTTTAATATCAAGATTCTCTCTCCTTCAACTTAATTCAAATGAGGCACCACTCTCAATTTCTTTTCTCCATATGATGCCAAGAAACATAAGGTACCCTTTTGAAGTGGTAATTCACCTATTGCACCCTAGGTTTTAGATAAATTGCACATTACACCAAAACTAGGTTTTCATGCACAAACATTGCTTTACCAGCTCTTTCTTGGAATTCAGGCTATCACAAGCCATAACTCTGCATCAGCTTCACTCTCATGATGCTTCAACACACGAGGGACATATTATCATGCACAAATTGCAAATCAACCCCTCAACTTGGGTAAATTGCACTTTAGTCCAAAACAGGCAAAATATTGATTTCAACAATATTCAAAAAGGACTAAAATTGTAATATAAATTCCTCTTGAGACCTAATTACTTTTCAAAGACAAAAGCATGCATATAATTACTCTCATTATGCAAAACACCTAGGGTTACTTCATAACCCAGTTCAGGGATGTTACAGTACAACACACCCCTCTTTCCACTACCACTTCTTCCATACCCCTAAATACATAATAAGGGTGTATCACCTTCTTTTCTTGATTCAAAGAGTATACAATGATTATTTTGCACATACCGAGGTTGGTGAAAAATCTAACCTGATTCCAAAAAGAGGCTTGGCAGCCCAAATATACAAAAATCCAAAAATACCCTTTCTCCCAAGCCAAGTGAGAATGAATAAAAGCGAGAGTGTGAATAAAAACATGAGAGTTGTGCCCTGAATAAGGATAACTGATAAAGGCCTCACCTGGCTGGTACATTAGCTACCCTCACAAAGGCAGATGTGTCGTGACCGGTAGTGAGATCCTAAGGATCCAAAAATGACCCTTTACCTCCTCTCAAAGAGGTAAAATAGCCAAAAGCCTTACATCCAACCTATACACATTTCTAAGTTACCTTTAAAAAAAAATCAGGTGTAAGGCTAAGTCAACCAGAGTTCTACACAAAACACTCAAAGTATCTCGATGAATCAACCAATAATAAGAGTCTTGAGTCAATTAGAAGAGAGACTCTTATCTCTTGATCATACCCCCATTCTTTCCTTTTTATTACCAGTGACATATCATATGCATTATGTTGATTCTGTGGGTCAGTTCAAAGTCTCATAAAACTTTTTAACATGACCGATACAACAGAGAGTGAGAAGGAAATACTTCACTAAAGTGAACTCAGAAATGAGGATATCATAAGATGTATTCCATGATCTAAGGAAGCTTTGATGATGTATCGATCTAAGCCATGAACAAAATTACGATATGACAATAGGATGAGGCAATCACGAGATGAACGATTTCATTGGTGACTATTTTAAGTTTTCCATTCCTCAGGACAAGCAACGATTAAGTTCCGTGTGGTGATGAATCCTCCAGACTCATCCTCAGTCACAATTCAAAGGATTTCTGACGTTTTTGCCCTAATTTTGTTTCGCCTCATTTTTCCTTTCTCTTTTTCGTGAAAATTCTGACATTCACACAATGATGAGGAAATTACAAGACGAGTGAGCCTTTTGCCGACTGTCTTAAGATTACCGTTCCTCGGGACGAGCAACACTTAAGTTCGGTGTGTTGATGAATCTTCCAGATTCATCATTACAGTCACCAATTCTAGGGTTTTTATACCTCATTATTACTAAATTACCCTTGCTTTGCTTTACTCTGAGTATTTCTTCATTCTCACATAAATAATGCTTAAATAGTTCTAATTACTAGTTTATTTGATGCTATTATCTCTTACACACACTCCTTTCCCTCTGCAGATCACTCTCAATCATCCAATCCAACATCAACAACTCACAACTGTGTGTTCTATCCTCAAAGCTCCAAGCCTGTGCAACAAATGATCAAGACCATGAAGCAGAATAATCACCACAAATGTGCTGGTCACGTCACAGCCGTGGTGCATCGCCCACAGTGCCAAGTCTCCATCCGCCATGACCGTTCTAGTCACGCCACGACCGTGGCGCATCGCCAACAATGTAGAGTCTCCATCCGCCATGATCGTGCTGGTCACGCCACGACCGTGGCGCATCGCCAACAGTGCCAAGTCTCACACACCACGCCCGTGCAAGGCGGCACGTCCATGGGGCTGTAGCCTCACCACTACCGTGGTGTCATGCCACAGCTGTGGCACAACGTCACCAGAGCCCAAATCCTCACTCACCACGTCCGTGCAAGGCAGCACGGTTGTGGGGCAGTAGCCTCACCATGACCGTGTTGCCTCAACACGGCCGTGGCGCATCGTCCCCTACCTCCGAACGCTGCTAACTTCTCAACCTGCTGCTCCAAAGCTCCATGGCCCCCGGCGTCGCCCTCCTCACCTAGAGTATTGACGACCTGTAGTGTCTCACGACCCCAGACCGCTTGGATGAGCGCAAGGTCCTAGATCATTTGGAGGAGCTCATGATCTCAGATCGTTTGGAGGATCTCACGATCTTAGATCGTTTGGAGGATCTCACGATCTTAGATCGTTTGGAGGCTAGATGCTCAAGGTTGTTTGGACGTCGCTTAATCAAAATCACAAAGAGAGCACAGACCATTTGGCACCATGGTCACAAGACCGTTTGGTAGCAAATGGTCTACAGACCGTTTGGTAGCAAATAGTCTTCGACCGTTTGGTCTAAACAAATTGAAACTGTTTGATGCAAAAAGCCAGAAGATCGTTTGGGACAAGACCTGTGCCTATAAATAGGACCAGCAAGGTCCCCAATTGGAGGGGGTTCCCGGACGCCGACAGGCTTCCAGTACACAGTTCCGATCAAAATCCAATCCCATCTACGCCAGTTCCATTCCACCGACTGCCCGTATCGCAAGCAAGGAGACTGAGAAGAGAAGGAAAACAGAGCGAGAGATACTGTCCGAACTATCTTGGTGTCTCCTGTTCCGTGTCCAGATCTGCTCCGACATGACGTAGAAGACTGCTTCATCTTCACTAAGCTGTGACTACCTTCTGCACTGAGTCCATGGTAGATTTCTCCCTATTTCTCATTCTTCTTATTTCTCACATGAGGAGCGAGTAATTTCATCCACTGGGGTGCGGGGACTAGCCTCGCTGCCCGTGTTTTGTAATCTGTACTAAAAAGATGTTATCATTCTGATTCAATACTAAATCGTTTCTACATGCTTGAATGCTGGCCGCGTTCTTGTATGCATCTATTGTCTTTCATTTTGGTTTGTCTATGACCACTCTTGAGACTCGAATACCGATTTAGTGTTGGTTTCTGGTGTGTGTATCCACCGCGCATCCGTTTCGGTATCTAGGAACACTTTCTAAGTAGTGGAGTAAACTCACCTCCATCGTTGTGCTTTTGTACTATGAAATGGAATCAGTTGACGTACAAAAGTGCAACCTTGACTGGTCGAGAAACACACTCTGAGGAGAGAGTGGTGCAAAGTACTTGACCATTCATTCGGGAATGGCTGACGTTGCAACACTCCCACATTTCTCATAGCTATATCCTCGAAAAAGGGTATTCTATAAAGATACTAATCGATTTGGTAATTATCGCTCGCTTGTTAGTTTTCCAATACACATTTCACGAGGTTGAGCATGTTTCTCTCTTCAGAGACTACATATCTTCATTGACACATAGATATGTACCGGGTGAGGGTTACTCAACCCATGAAGGATGTGTGCATTACTCTTGTCCTATAAGACATCGATATTATATAACATCCATGTATTTTGCTTACAAGTCTTGCTATGATTGGTACATGTACAATATATGTGTGGTGGTGGTGAATACCCGCATCACCCCAGTGATCCATCATCATTTGCTATATCTCAGATTTTAACTCTCATATTAGTTTTTATTCCTACCTTTAATTTTGCATGTTTTTAGGTTAAATAATTCAAATCAAACTTCTGGTCTTAGATGATTAACTTAGATTGATACGAAACAAGAAAAAGACACTCAGATTCTTAACATTGTCCTTTTGGTTCGATCCTAAATCTGTACTATGATAAGGCTTCCACACTCTTGTGGGGTTGGAGCATTTATCTAGCACCATTTGTAGGTAAACCTAGAGAGGACATCAACTCCCTAGGGTTTTTGGTGCATATTAGGACTTCCATTGGAAGAGTAATATTTTGGTGTAAGTTCTAGCACCATCAAAAATGGTCACTTACTTTGCATCACTTCCTTTGAAAAGTGTGTTCCTCGACCTGTCAAAGTTGTACTTCCATATGTCAACTGATTCCATTTCATAGTATGAAAGTACAACACTAGAGGTGAGTTTACTCCACTCTTTGAAAAGCATTCCTAGATACCAAAACAGATATATGGTGACTACATACATCAAGAACTAACATACAATTGATAATCGAATCTAAAAGCACAAACATAGACAATTTTCACTAGACAATAGATAACACATGTTGGTGATTAAGCAACTAGTATTCACTAAACGATTGATGTTGAACTGAAAAGATAGTGTTTCTCTATTGCAAATTCATGAATTACAATGCATGAAATGAAAACATGGGTAGAGGGGCTACTCCCCGCACCCTAGTGTATGGAACTACTCGCTCATGGAAAGGACAAAGAAGCAGGCAGGAAGAGAGAAAGAAAACATCATCTCCACATAGGAAGGAGGAAGGTTGTCCCCTTGGATTAGAGAGCAACTATCTTCACTCTGCGTAGTTTCCTTAGTGATGAATCCTTCACTTACCACCTTCTTTGTCGATGAGAGAGAAAGTAGCTTGAGGATGGAGTGTGGATCTTAGACTGGTAGCCTTGGGGTGATGGATGAAGGTTGAAATAGCTCTGGAATAATTGGTGTAGCCTTTGTGTGTCTCAGAATTCGGTCCTATTTATAGGCCTCGAGGAGATCTTGAACAATCTTGGGTTATTTGGATCCTCATGGTTTGGAGACCGTTTGGACTTCATATGGTCTTGGGACCATTTGGGTTTCATACAGTCTTGGGACCGTTTGGGTTCTATACGGTCTTGGGTCCATTTGGACTTCATACGGTCTTGGGACCGTTTGGGTTCCATACGGTCTTGAGACCATTTGGGTTCGTACGGTCTTGGGACCATTTAGCTTCATATGGTCTTGGGATCATTTGGGTTCCATACGGTCTTGGGATCATTTGGGTTCATACAGTCTTGGGACCGTTTAGCTTCATATGGTCTTGGGACCATTTGTCTATCATTCGGTCTTGGGACCGGTTGGCCTTCATACAGTCTTGGGACCATTTGGCTTCATATGGTCTTGGGACCGGTTGGCCTTCGTACAGTCTTGGGTCCATTTCACCTTCATACAGTCTTAGGACCGTTTGGGCCCTCACGGTCTTGGGACCGTTTGGTTGGGTCTTTAATGGTTTGGAGACCATTTGAACTCTTCACAGTTTGGAAATTGTTTGGGGTTCTTCACGGTCTTGGGACCGGTTGAGTTCTTTTGTAATTTTTTTGTGTTTTTCTATAAGAAGAAAGGGGAAAATATCAGTTTATTAGTATATTCATAATAAATAGGAAAGTTAATTATTCTATCTAATTTATCTAAGCAAAAGTATGGGAAACTAAGAAAAAACTAGTAAGATAACATCACAAAATGGGAGGTTATCAGTCCACCACCTAGTGGCCCGCCTACGTCCATCACCATGTGGCCCGCCTACATCCATCACCATGTGGCCAACCTACGTCCATCACTTGGTGGCTCGTATGCACCCACCACCCAGTGGTTCAACAGATACCACCACCTAGTCGTCATCTTGCACCTATCACCCGATGGCCCGCATGTGCTCACCACCCTAAGAATGCCAACTGATGGCATCCCTGACAAAGTTGTCACTCAGGATCGTTAAGCACGTGGGCCGAGGACAGTACCTCGGAGGCTTGGGGTGCAATTAAAAGACTCTGAGCTAATGCCTATATATACTCTAACACCAGATACGTAAAGGGGATCACATGGCACATCATCGTCGTCACATATTACAGAGAAGACTCGAAGATGTTGTCGAAGTAGGGGATCACTACCGACTGATCGCCGCCACCACCAATTGATAGGGAACGAGGACAAGAGTCCTTCAGACCTGTTCCAGTGCTTCCGCCTACACACCCTGACCTGCTCTAGCACTTCCCCTTAGACGAAAGGAGGGAGAGTAGCAAGCCGCCACCACCGTTGGGTCAAGTCCACGTCCAGGAGAACTAAACCATCTATTGTGGCCACCTTTTAGTCGCAGTTGGTGTATCCCCTTCTACCCTGCATCTACAACCCATTTTCTCCCCTTCCCTGGCCTTTTTCTTTTAGCAGATCTGTATGTCTTCATCCATCTATAGATTTGTAATGCTACTCATGAAAATGAGTGGCCAAACTCATATCTTGGGTTGGGAGTAGCCACTAAGGCACTTCCAACATGTATATACTTACACCATTTTGAATATATATGCTCTTAGAAAAGATTGTCTCCATTTGCTTGGTCATAATGCTTCACTTGTATTATTTGCTACCATCTTGTGATGTTTGATTTTTAGTGCCTCAAAGGAGTAAAGCTAACCCTATCTAGGTGTTTTGGAGTTGCATGAATCTATGAGAATGTTGGAATGTTAAAGCTAATGATCATATGATTATTTTTGTGATTGTGTGTTTGCCATCTTGAGAGAGAGTCAATCTTATGTTCTAGATTTATTCTAAGTTTGAGAGAGGAGGGAATAGACATATATGATGATTTCTTATAATCTTGATAAGGGTATACAAAGGGTGTAAGCATTTCATGTTGGTGAGAGATCTTAGTAGGTGAAACCCAATCCAAGTTTCCTTCCATATCTTATTTCTACGTGCTTGCTTGCTTTTATTCTTTTATATGTTTCCTTTATCTTTATTTTATGTGTTTTGTTTTGTTTGAAGTAATATCATTTCGTTAGGAACACCTTTTAAACCTACCCCTTTCATTTGGTGTATTTGAGCCTAAGTTTTGCGTTCTTAGTACTTATTGTTACTTGTCCTTGTGGTTCGACCCTGATCTACTACATCAGACTCTGTATAATAGTTTTGGGGACCTGAGAGTCAGTTTTTAAATTTGAGAGTCTGACTTCTCTAGATCTGCTCCATTTTGAATTTGTGATTTAGGTCAATCAACTTTTTGGCATCATTGTTGGGAACAAGGCAAACATGACTATTAATAATCTAAAACTTCTCACTATACACCAATGCCTCAAGCTTAGCAATAGGCTTGAGTGAACAAAACTCTAAATCTTCTATATCTAGACTACTTAGAATATTCTATCTTACATGTCCAGTTTTCTAACTCGAATGTGTGAACTATTTAGGTAGCTTGGACAGAGGTAGATTGTAACTATCAAATTGCTTTCCTTTCGCATCAACATGCCTCCCAGTAGAGGAGGACATCCTGGTGGACGTGGTAGATGACATGTTGGATAAGATTAGAACCCAAGGGTGGAGTATTTATGTATTCCACCAATGATCAAGTCAGAACATGATGACGGCCACTCTGATGGAACTAGACAAGGGTACATACCAATACCTCACAGTGAAGATGAGTGTAAAGAACAACGCGAATAAGAAAGTGAAGAACGTCATGAAGACGATCTTAAAGAGTGATATGAAGAAAAGAATCATGAAGAATGACACCATCACAAACATCACCACCACCATGATAGAAGACTGAAGGAACCATCATGATCGCAAACATAATAATCACAACAATGAAGAAGAAAATGATAAAGAAGGCCTATCCCTCCGCTATCTAGCCTCTACAAGAGAAAATGAGTCGAGGAATCATATTATCATTTTGAGGTTTGATGCGCCCGACTTAAAACTGAAACCTACAATTATATCCATGATTCAAAACAAATCCATTTGGGGAATTCTAGGGATGAGAACCCCTATCATAATTTTGATGCCTAAAAAAATATTTGCAACACCATCAAAATGAGGGGAGTTCCAAAAGATGTGATATATTGTAAGGGTTTCAACTTTTCTTTAAGTGACAAAACCCTAACATGGTATCTTTCTTTACCCAACAAGAAGATCAATGGTTGGGGAGCCTTGGTTGATGCTTTCATCACTGAGTTCTACATAGTGGAGAAAATCCTTAGGAATAGGCAAAAGATAAATGGGTTTATGAAGAAGGTTGGAGACAATTTGTATAAAGCATGGGAACAATTCTAGGAGTATCAGAGGGATTGTTTGCATCACAACTACGACAAGGGTCACCTAGTCACAACCTTATATAATGGTCTTACTTCTGCTGAGAGAATTTCACTGAATGTTGTCGCTGGAAGTGTCCTCTTAGGTAAAAAACCAAATAAGACTATGAAAATCATCAAAAACACAACATCTATGCAGGCATGGATGGATTTCTATATAAGAGATAGATATTTGGCAACGAAAACAACATGTGAAGGACTATTTGTGGAATCAAAAGCTTTATAAACTACCACTGCACAGATTCAAAAGATTGCTACATATGTAAAACAACTGAAAGACTCTAGAAGCAAGGGCAAGAAATTAGTTGAGAAGGTTTGGAAATGTGTCACGTGTGGCAAAGGAGGTCATGGAGTTGATAACTTCATCTACACACAATTGAAAGATAGCAAAGATAGAAACAAAGAGGGAGAGACAGAGAATGTCTCTTATGCAAATCATCAAAGACCAGACCACCTTGGTTTCAATTACAAAAACAAAGATGTTGCGAAAAACTCTCACCAGTTGAGTGGAACATCTAAACCACCACCAGGATTTGGAAAAGGAGATGGACAGACTCATTATACTAAAAATGAAACTTCAGTGAAATAGAAACAATTACCAAGGCCAAGGACAAGGTTAAGGCCAATATCAGAACAAGAATGCAGGCTGAGAAAAATAGGTTCAAGACCAAAATAAAAACAACAATCATTCAGATGTGATGTCACAACTATTTGATTTTGCAAAGAGGCAAGTTTCTGTGAATGAACAACTAACCCCAATTGTCATCACCAATTCAAGCATCTTAATAATGATGACCTAGATGGTCGATATGTAGATGAATCATAAACAAATTGATTAATAGTTGGAACAACTGTTCAATTTGATAAAGAAACTACAAGGAAAGATCACCTCTTACATCAAAACAACAAAGATAATTACCCTTCACTTAGGGAAGGTAGAGAAATTGTTAAAAGAGAGTCACCGAGAAGAGGAAACTGCAATAGAGCCACAACCTGAACCCACTATAGTAGAGGAAGAATCTAAAAATAAGGAGTCCACAATGAAAGACAAGAGTAAAGAAAAAGGAAAAGAAAAGAAGGGAATGAAGACAAAGAACCTAGACCCAACTGAGGAAGTCTACACCGAAAAAGATCCTTATTCACCAAGAGTTCCATTTCCTTACAAATTGATAAAGGCACAACAGAGAAAAAAGATATGAGAAGTTCATGAAGGCAATAAAGAAGCTACACATGGATGTTCTGTTCCTATATGTTATAGAAGAGATGCCTACTTATGCAAATTTCTTCAAGGATATGGTCACGAAAAGAAGAAGAGTAGATCATATAGAGATGGTGCAACTAGCCAAGATGTCAAGTGCCTTTGTCCAGGCCGAATTTCCTACAAAGAAGAAAGAACTGGAGGCATTTAATATCCCCTTTTGTGTTGGTGACAATGTAGAAAGGAAGGAGCTCACCGATCTTGAAGCAAACATAAGTCTCATGTCACTTTCATTGGATCAAAGACTTAGACTCACGAACATGGTAAAAATTGGAATGTGGATTGAGTTGGCTGATCACACTTTTACAAAGCCAGTGGGAAGAGTGGAAGACATTCTGATTTGAGTACAAAGATTCTTCATACCCTATAACATAGTGTTGATTGACACCATTGAAGACCCAAACATGTCTAATGATATATGGAAGACCCTTCCTTGCCACAGGTAGGGCCCTTTTGACGTGGCAGAAGGAATCATTATTCTTTGTGTTGGAAATGACCATATCAATTTTCATGCCCAAAATGCTATGAGAGGACCTTCTCTATTCGAGACAATCTACTTCATGGATAGCTATACCCAATACTGTGAAGAGGTACATGAAGACAATTTCATTGTTGACCCACTTATGATAGCTCTGAACTACCCAAATCTCCATATGGATGACCCCAAAGTAGTGGAGATTTTTGACCACCTGAATTTGCCTAAGGAACATTTCAGTGACGAAGAAGGTATTGTGGAAACGATAAAGTATTCTTTGCTAGAACAAAAGCTAGAAGTGAAAGCTACACCAAAACCAAAACCTAAATTAAAACAATTACCTGAAGGCTTGAAGTACGAGTTTCTGGATGACGAGAATAGGAACCCAGTTATTATAGACTCCACTCTAATAGAGGATTAAGAGGAGAAGTTGTTGAAAAGACTCAAGCAACAAATGAGGGAGACATGGTACTCAATAAAAGACAATAATGGACTGACTCCAGCCCTATGCATGCACCACATAAACATGGAAGACACCGCCAAGTCTTTTACTCAACCAATGAGAAAGTTAAATCAGATGCTCAAGGAGTTTGTTAAGAAGGAGATAATCAAGTTGTGAGATGCCAGAATCATATATCCCATAAGCACTAGCAATTGGGTCAGCCCAATTCATGGTATGCCCAAGAAAGGGATATAAAAGGGGAAAATGGTGATTAAGTAGCAACCTGAACAGTGACATGTTGGTGTATGTGCATTGATTAATAAAAAGCGAATGAAACTATGAGGAAAGACCATTTCCCTTTGCCCTTTATTGATAAGGCATTTGAAAGGTTGGTGCCTCATTCATACTTTTGTTTCCTAGATGGTTGTTTGGGATTTTATCAAGTACCAATACACCTCGATGATCAGGAGAAAACTACCTTCACCTACATCTATGACACCTATGCTTTTTGAATAATGTCGTTTGGACTATGTAACACACATGCCATCTTCCAAAGATGTATGATTTCCATGCTCTATGACTTCTAGAAGATATAATAAAAGTTTTTATGGATGATTTCTCAATATATGGAATAGATTTCAATAAATACCTCACATATGTGTCTCTAGTATTACCACTGTGCGAAGAGAAACACTTAGTCTTGAATTGAGAGAAGTGTCATTTCATCGTACATAAAGGTATTGTGCCTCACAAATCTGTCTCTAGTATTACAACTATGTGAATAGAAACAATTAGTCTTGAATTGAGAGAAGTACCATTTCATGGTACATAAATGTATTGTGATGGGACATAAAATCTCTGAGAAAGGAATAGACGTTGATCTTAGTAAAATCAAAGTTGTATCCAAACTCCGTCCCCCAAAACCAGTAACAGGGGTAAGAAGTTTTCTTCATCATGTCGGGTATTATAGGAGGTTTATTAAAGACTTCACAAAAATCATCAAGACTTTGTTGAACCTTTTAGTGAAAGATACAAAGTTCGATTTTACGAATAAGTGCCTCGATGACTTTAACACTTTTAAAGATACCTTAACTACAGCCTCGATCCTACAAGCTGCATATTGGAAACTCCCTTTTGAAATCATGTGCAACGTGAGTGATTATTCCATTGGGGTTGTTCTTTGGAAAAGGAAGGATAAGAAACATCATTCAATCTATTACGCCAGTCGAACTCTTGACGAAGCCCAAGTCAATTACACCACCACAAAAAAGGAGATGTTGGAAATAGTGTTTGCTTTTTACAAATTTAGATCTTACTTGATAGGATCAAATGAAAGTGTATACAAATCATAAGGAAATTAAGTATCTGATGAAAAACAAAGATACAAAGCCCAGATTGATAATATGGGATCTACTGCTTCAATAATTTGATCATGAGATCATTGATCAGAAAAGAACATAGCATGTGGTTATTGATCACCTATCAAGGATCATGGTCACAGAAAAGAATCAAATACCCATTAACGACAATAATCCTATGAAGCCCTGATGATTGAAAAGTTCATTGAGCCAAACATACCATGTCTTGTTGATATCTACAAATATCCGGTGTGCCTACAACTACCACCTAGCATTACCTATAATCAGAAGAAAAAGTTATTTTCTAAACTGAAGCATTACTATTGAGATCACCCACTCTTGTTCAACAGATGTGTTGATAACCTGTACCGAAAGTGTATATCAGAGGAAGATGCACCTTAAATCTTGTAGAAATGTCATTTGTCACCTTATGGAGGGCACCTAGCAGGAGAGAGGACCCTACAATCTAGATTCTACTGGACTACCATGTTTAAGGATGCTCAAGCTTTTGATAAAGCATGAAACAAATATCAAAGCATAGGAAATATTTTTAGAAGGAACGTGATCCCAATGTTGGACTGGATTGAAGTAGACATTTTTGATGTATGGGTGATTGATTACATGGGACCGTTCCCATCCTCAAGAGCAAATCGATATATCCTGATTGTTGTGGACTATGTTTCAAAATGGGTAGAGGTTGTTGCTACCCAAACCTGTGACTCAAAGGCATAAAATTTTTGAGAAAATTATCTTTCTAAGATTCAGGGTCCCATGCACCGTCATAAGTGATGGGGGATCCCACTTTGGGGAAAGAAAATTTGAAGCTCTGTTAAAAAAATATGGAGTCAAGCACAATGTGGCAACACCTTATCACCCACATTCATCCGGATAAGTGGAGGTATCAAATAGACAAATAAAGCAAATCTTGGAGAAAATAGTTAGCAGAATGAGGAAAGATTGGTCCATGAAACTCGATGATGCACTATGGGTTTATCGTACTGCATACAAGACACCAATAGGGACTACTCCTTATAGGCTTATCTATGGAAAGTCTTACCACCTTCCAGTGGAATTAGAACAAAAGGCCCTTTGATCTATTAAATTCCTAAACATGGACCTCGACAAGGTAGGCAAGAAAAGATTTCTACAATTGAAGGAGCTCGAGGAACTAAAATTACATGCTTGCAAAAATGCATGCATTTACAAGTAGAGAACCAAGGTGTGGCACGAAGCTCACCTAAAAAGGAAGGATGTGTCCGAAGGGGACAAAGTTCTCCTACTCAATTCCAGTATCCAATTATTTCCAGGAAAACTCATGTCCAGATAGTCTGGGTAATTCTCTTTCATGAATATCTATCCATATGGAATGATGGAAATTGCTAGTGAAAAGAGTAGTGTCTTCAAGGTGAATGGACACAGGGTGAAAATGTATTATGAAGAAGAGGCCTTTGTGAGAAGGGCCAAACTCAACTTGGAAGAGCCCAAGCTTGCTTGACCTAAAGACCCATAAATGCTAGACTTGAGAATGAAGATAAAGACTATAAACTAGTGTTTCTTTGGAGGGAACCCAAGCATTTCTTTGTTTCATCAAATTTTTCATATTTCCTTCTTTGTTAATAAACTACAAGTAGTTTATAGGTACTATCCTAAGTTATATTGTCTTCTATCTTTAAAGGTTTAGACCCTTACTAACCCTATTTTAAAAATTAATCTTTAGCAATTTCATCTTGGTTAGTAAGATTTAGTATATATAGAATAAATTTAATGAAGCCCGAGTGCATGTTTTTTCATTAAAGGAGTCATTCTTGATGAACCATCAATTGATGGTCACCATCCGGTGTTATCACCTAGAAGACCGATATGCTAGCACCACTCTGCCTCACTATTGGTTGAGTAAGGGAGAGATACTACTAGTTGATAAACCTAGTGAAGCCACTAGATGATGAGCTGCACTACCATCGAGTGTTGGTCCCCAGGGGAACCATCGGCTAATGTCATCTACCTTACCATCGGTTGACCAAACCAAACAACCACCAACAAATGAACCGGTGACACCACTGAGTGATTGGCCGACTTACGCACCATCTGATGACTGAAATAGTATGACAATTAGTTGTTCAACACAACTGCCACACCGAGTGATGTTGGAAAAGCCAAACCATCAAACCTCAACATCTAATGGTAGTCTAAGAAATGAAAACCTATAAAAGGAGGATAGAATAATTACTTTCCACATTTACCAAGTAAACAATTAGGTGAGTTAAACCCTAGAATCATCCCAAGAAATAGTATTTGAGGACTTTGCATGACCAAGACCATCTTCTCCCTGATCATCTCCAAGACGAAAGGCTACATGGTGCCAAAATTATGCCTGCAAACTACCGTCGAGCCAATGCCTAGCGGAAGCAACTCCGAGCACTAGAGACAAGGTAATCCTAAAAATCTTAATTTTCCTATCCTTTCATCGTTGTCCTAGTATTTTATGCCTTCCTCATTATTTCAACCTATCCAAATAGCCGACGAATGATTATTGACCTTAGACAACTATTTAGTCATCTATGACCATCAATTTTTCCCCTTTAAACCATTGGTACCTCTATCGTCTAAGGGCACCACTACCTACTACACCCATTGAACCCACCGACCTATTTTCACCAAAGAAACCATTGAACTCTGGTCCACCATCAACTGAGTTGAACCACTACCTATTATTATCACCACCTATTTCCTCAGTCACCACATGCATTTCCATCATTTTTTTCCCTGGTGCCTACCACCAATTGTTCTAACCATCAGTTAGTAACCAACGCTTCTCACCATTGTTCCTTACCATATGTTGTTTCAACACCACAACTACCACCGATTGTACCATCGTTTGGTAAGTTATGACCCTGACCGTCATTTTTCACCTTGCCTGACATCGGTTGGGACCATCGGTTGTTACCTTTGGTAGTCAATTTGTTGTTTAGACCAACAATTGTTATTTGACAACTATTGATCCATAGCCTAACAAATTTCCATTTTTTACCAATCTAATTAATCTTACCAGAGATACTTAAAGTATCTACAAAGCAAAAAATGGTAGGAAAGCAGGACAAGATCGAAGTTCATTAGTCTGAGTACACAAAGAAACTCAAGGCTTCAATGACCCTGGAAGAAATAGAAACAATGAAGAAACTCAAAGTTGAACATGTTGCATACATTGAATTGCATGGAGAACTGACCCCAGAATGTATTAGGGCACACATGGAAGTAGACAGAGGAAAAATCTTACCCAAGCCAATCTCAAAGGAGTCGTAAGAGGACAAGGAGAAAATAGGGACAAAAGACTCTGAATACACATCATTTGAGGAGGTGCAGAATCTGAAGAAGAGACCTACATCAAAGGTTGATCAAACGAGACATGGGAAAGTAGCAAAGACATTTGAGGAAGGTACGACAGTCAAGGACACCAAACTTGAGCCAATAGCAGCTGCCTAAGCCAACCATCGCATGCTATCAAAAGGGAACAACCTAAAAATCAACTTGTACCAAGAGATGAAGAGCACCATGAAATATGATGTGACATATTCCAAAGGAAGAAATACAAGCAACTAGATATGGTGGCATTGACATCCTAGAAAAACAAGGCATATTATAAGATGTTGAAACAAAGCTTTGAACAGTTGGGGATATATGGAATTTATTTCAACAACAAGACTTCGTACGATGATCTAACACAAGAATTCATTTCCTCCATCAACAAACTATCGATGGATGATAAAAAAAAGTTTCAGAGTGAGGAGGTAAATATGAATTGCAAGTCCAAATTATGAAGAAGGACTACATTCTAACTGATAAATGGATAAACTCAATCTTCACTAACTCTATTGAATAAGAAGAACATGCTCACATGAAATAGGGAGATAAGGATGTGAAGGGATTCACAACTTATAAGACCTGAGAAAAATTTTCAAGAGATTCCAGGTATAGATCTAGACAATCAAAGGTTGCAATGTTGCACTCCAACTTCATGAGAGTAGTGCACATGATCTTCATGAAAACCTTGATCTTTAGATCCAACATAGGGAACGTAACCATATTAGATCTCCATACCCTGTGGAGTCTAATGGAAGAGAAAGCCATCAATGTTGACAAAATTCTAATTGAGAAGATAGCTACAACAATGGGGCCAGATGGCCCTCTTGATTTCTGTACACATACATTATGTACCAATTAGGGTACCCTAGCAAGCTGAAATATTTTCTGAGGTCGAAAGGAGATAATATAGTGGATGCAAGATACCTAGTTGCAATAAACATCCTAGCGAAGACAAAATAGGGGTACGCTTATCAATTTTATAGGACGAAAATCTTACTTCCCCTTCTAGAATTAAGCAACTATGATCATGAAAAGTTAGTCTTCAATGAAGATGAAATTAGGATATTGATATTCAGAAAAGATGCAGGAACCAGTAGGGCATCTAACCAATGAATGAAATAGCCTAAGGAGGTCCCCGCAAAGTAGACGACCAGGAAGAGGGTACTAATGCAAGTCCCTAAAAAACTAGAAAAGAAACCCCCCTCTACAAAGGTCGTAGATCTGGAAACTGAAGAACAGAAACTCCAAATAATCCCACTATTTCCGCTTCCCTAGAAGAAGCTACAATAGAAAAAAGGGCAACCACCTTTGGTGAGGCAGCGATAATACAACTGCCAAGGAAGCAGAGAAAGGAGGCAAAGTAAACGAGCCTACATTGGTGGGAAATATCGATATCTATGAGAAATAGGCACTGCAACAAGAACATAGCACATGTCGACCTAAGAAAATAAAGAATCCTCTTAAGTCAATGAAGAAGTACATGAAGTAAGCTCCAAAATCAAGCCCAGACAATGGCCATCAAAAGTGACAACGTCCACGGAAGTAGGACAAGATATCGACGACCTCTTTGATATCATCTCAAACTCTATCTTGAACTTATTTAATATAACTGCAAACTTGTTGGTACTAACCACATAGGTATAAAAGATGATGAAGGACATTTATCTCATTCTAAGCCTACCTCTCCATATGTAGTAACTAGCCACAAACCAAATGCAGGTAATGCAAGATTTTTTTGGGGTGACAAATGAACTCGCCACCCCATGAAAAGAACGCGTCGATCTACTCCAAGAGAATATGAAGCTAAAAGAGGAGGTGGAAAAAAGATAGGATGGTTCCCCTAAAACTACTAGCAAGTTTGTTGAAGTATATCATACAACCCTAATTGAATCGTCATCTGATGTAGACTTCTACCTAAAGGCAGACATGTTGATGGCCAAGATGCAAAAAGGGAATCAAGTGCTCCATATTGACATATCTACATCTAGATACACGCTCCCTTTGGGGGAAGAGGAGACAACGACATCCACCAACAACAAAGGAGGGCCCATTGGGGTAAATGACACTGCCACATCCCCATCTTGCCAGAGCACTCAACCAACAACAATGGGGAAAAGGGACTCAAATTATAGTCGAAAAAGAGTGCCCTTCAACCTCTAGAAATAGAAATCCCTATAGAATCTGAAATTCCATCAGAGAATGGAGAAGGAGTAGGTGAGAATGATGTTAGGACCATACAACTTGATGCAAGTGTGGAGATGATAGAAAAGCCTAAAGATGTAATGAACAAGATTGACCTACTTTTCTATTACAAGGCTCCACCCCCTCCACCTAATTATGAAAGTTTTATGAATGAACTATTTGACGAGCTAATCACCAGTGAAAGGAAGTCTTTTTCCTTCGATGTTGAACTAAAAGAAATGCCATTGGACTTAGATAACAGAACATGGATCACATGTTTGTCGACACACCACCAAAGTAGGAACATCTGGTGTTCCCCAACCCTCCTATAACCCCTGCTACCAAGGACGGTCTGAGCTGTGTGGAACCACTGTCATTGGCATGCAAGATGGAAAATATGGACATGAACTCAATAGCAAAAATGCTAGTTTGTGACGTACCTATCCTAGATGATATCTTGGATGATGAAAACCTAGGACATGATATCATCTACAGCAACAATAAATACAATCAAACAAGAAACAATCTATGTTTTGCTTTTGTACCTCAGGAAAATATAAGAAGAACTATTTTTAAGATTTTGTGTGGGACAATCATTGAGGAGTTAATGTACAAAGACAAGGATAAGTCATTTTTAATGCAACATCTAACCTAGAAGCCCACCTATTCAAGGAAAGAGGCAACACCAAATACATCCAAGAACTACAAGATGCCCTGGACAGAAGCAGAACCTTAAAGTTCGTCAACCTACCATTCAAATCTCTCGACCACTGGCTCCTCACAGTGTTTGACCTTTTTGAAAGGAGAGTGATCACTTATAACTTCAGCTCCAAAGACCTACCTTTTAGAATAATGGCCTTTGAAAAACCAAAAAATAGGATGATACAAAAAATCCCAACCCTCCTAAAAAGACTTACACAAGGAGTCAGTGGGTGGTATCACCTAAACTTGAAAGAAATTTCCATCGACTGTAAAACTCAGGAAAGACAAAATTTAGGGGACAACACTTTTTTTTCGAGTAAGGTAAATCTATTAAACCAAAAAAGGTGGTATATTTTGGACAAACTATATAATACACGACGAGGCATCGTTGTACTGGGTCCAAAAGAAACTATACATGGGGATTACATACAAAAACCCCAGGAAGTTCGTGTGTTTTCATTCAGTCTATACAAAATGTCATTTCTATTATTCATATGCCATTTGAGTTCATTAGTAAATTTGTTGATGCACGATTTCTGGCTAGTCTCCTTCTTCTCATGAATTCTCGCGTTCCTCTCATTCCACACAAAATAACTCAGTCCCGTAATGCAAAGAAAGGCATAGATTTTTAGGTTTTTGTCATTTTTGAAATAGTCATTGTCCCACTTGATTGCTTCATACAAGTTATTGGGAGCATTCTGCCCCCAGCTGTTTCTGAGACACATGATGCACCAGACCTGCTTGGACCAACTACAACTGAATAACAAGTGTGTATTCGTCTCATTTGCATTCTTGCAAAGATGGTAGGTCTCATCTAACGGGATACCCCAAGTAGCCATTCTGTCAAAAGTTGGGAGTCTATTATGAATGGCTCTATAACAAAAACACACTCCACTTGGGGTAATGAGCACGATCCCATAAGGTTGCTGAAACCCCCATCCCAGATGGGGTGCCTGTAGCTCTGTTGATCATTGGTGACTGATTAGAAGACCAAACACCAATCAAATCAACACTAAACATGTGTTGATTGGCTTCCAGATGGGCGCACATCAGACGCCAAGTGTGGGAGGGCTTTCTTCTCTCATCACATACAACATTGGGACCATATCACTTTTTCATCCATATATTCCAACAGTTCATCGGTGAGTTGATAAATTTGAGGACGCGACTCGCACTACTCTGCTACATGAGCTCCTCTGTATCCTTAATCTGCAATCCACCTTCTAGTAAAGGCTTAGCAATGGTTTCCCACGCTATGGCGTGATACTTCCCTGCCCATAGGAAGCCTGCAGTAAGAGGGGACAACACTTTCATAGCACTGAGGATGATAGTAGAAATAAATAGAGATATTCTGATGTACCAGATTGCTAATGAAGATTTCCACACCCAATGAGGGAAAAATGTCTTGGAAATAATTCATGATAAGAAATTCTTCTACGACAAATGAATGGTGGATATACTTAGATGCATGTACTCCTTAATTCCCCTACCTGAGAAGATGCCCTGGAGGGAGTAGTTAAAGAAGGGAAAATAGACAACTGAAAACCAAGCACCCAAGGACAGCAAAAATAAACCACATTATTCCCCACCACCACCCAGTGATGTCCCTGTAGTCTCAACATATGTCCCTAACGTCCCAGTTCAAGTCCTTATAACTACTGAGGCATCACCTAAGGAGTGTGAAACAACATCTATTAGTCCACAATAAAATAAATCTCCTTTTGATATTCCACCTTCAACTGAGATCATCATAGCAGCAAACTCACCTCCAAAAGAACATGTTATTGAAGGAAGTGAGGTACACACAGAAGAAGAAGAACAAGCTACTGACATACTAGAAGGACCACAACTGACATATGTAATAATGTCTACTTTCAAAAACTTTGATGAACTTGCATGCTATGGAGTGTCTCTGGAAGAAGTTCAATTCATGTTGAATGTACTTAAACCAAGGGAGGATGATTTCATTGTCATTTTTTTTTGGTCGGTCAAAAACTCGTGTTGCTTTTTTTGTATTTTTCTTTGTTTCTGTACAAAGCTATCCATCTTCAAAGAGGCTGAAGATAGTAAAAGAAAGGGCAAAATATGACTTTACAATGAATTTTTCAAAGAACACAGACCAGAAAACCCAAGCCTATTATTATCAGGCTAATTTTCAGAATCAATCTTTCAATGCAGCAGGCACATAAGAAAGACGACATCATAAAAGCATAACAGAACTGAGACTCATCCATAGAACTCGACCATCATGACTGTACAAGCCAACCATGAGAGGGGAGCAGAAGTCATAGCACCTCAGCAGTCATCTCTTCAAAGAACAAGGACCAGGGCTCAGGAGAAAAAAGACCAGCAAACTAGCATCATCCAACTGGGAAGACTCAACCATCACAACCAAGAACATGTTGTGAGAGGGGAGGAACAAACCCATCATAGGGCAGAAGAACACAACCATCACTAAGAAAAATAAAACATCTCACCAAACTCAACCATCCAGCTTTAATAGCCAACTATGAGTGGGGAGAAAAAGCCCAAGGAACACTGCAGATAACCATCCAGACAGCCAAACACACCAACCCACATATCACAAGGGCAAAAGAACCTAAAACTGACACTCTTCCATCCTGAAAACCAGAAAACAAGGAACTCTCCAGCTTACTAAAGCAGCCTCCAGCCATCAAAAGCCAACCTCAACCCTCCTGAAGGTATAATGCAGACCCACCACATGCCATATGAGCACAACCATTACTCAACCCATCTGAATTAGATAGCATCACCACCAAGGCATAAAACACAAGGACCTTCAAACCCGAAACAGGCCAAAAAGCCAGAGCCAAAGACCCAACTGCAGGCACCAAGTCTACAGAAACAGAAACCCGACCATCACAGAATGTGAGAGGGGAGCCTACAGAACCAAGCAGCCTAGAAGTTGAGCCAAAACATCTTAGCAGCAAACATATAGGACCATGAGAGGAAAAGTCTTCAGACCACACGCAGGGGAGAAGTCAAGAAGAAGAAAAGAAGAACCAACACCCGCCAGAATAGCAGAAAAACCATGAAGGATGGGCATATTATCGAGCAAAAACTTCAAAATAACAGAGGAATCAACTTTCACCAACACCTCCACCTCAAAATCAACTAGAAACAAAAACAAAATCCACCTGAATAGCTTTCCAAATAATGTCTGAACTTCTACTAGAACAAGAATGGGCTCTATCATTTCTCTCTATCCAAGCATGATAAAGGATTAATTGACTAATAGATTTTTCTTTTTGGTCATCCATGCTAATCAGATCCTCCCAACTTCTCAGAGTGGCACTAAGGAACCCCTCCTTCACAGCATTACTCCATCAAGAGGTGATGAACTGACAGTCGAAACTCACATGTTGTGAATTTTCATAATCCATTTTACAAAGAAAACATATAGAAGAAAGAGGAATCCCAACCCTTCTCAGATAATTTGATGTAGGAAGTTTATTAACCATAGCTTTCCAAACATGGATTTTACAATTGATCTGACACTTGCAACTCCACATCCAGCCAAATTTCGAATCAGCAGTTCCTTTACTTCTAATACAATCCCAAAGATTTTTGAACTTTGCATATGTGCACTTGTTGAACAGCCAACTATCCTCAAAATGAACTTTGTCAATATTGAAACTACTCACATCCTTCAAGATAATATGAGAACACCTGGAATCTTTGATACTCCACTGCTTATCATTAATAATAATGCTCAATGGAGAATCTTCAGGGAGGCCAGATCTAACAATCAACTTCCTATCAATAACTTCATTCAACATTTTTCCACCACACCATGGATCCTTCCAAAGATTTATAGAATGGCCTTCACCAATCCTAACATAAATAAACTGAATGAGAACCTCCCTACTCCTCAATAGAGAATTGAACATCCAAGAATGATTAGAAGAAATAGCACAACTCCAAAAGGTCTCTTTCTTTAAGTACTTTTCACTAATCCATTTAAACCAGAGAGAATCTTTCTTTATAGATAAATCCCATGCATTTTGAACTAAGCAAGCCATCTTATCCCTAAACCTCCTTCCTTCTTAGACAAAGTGACAACTTCCCAGCCAACAAGATGAATATTTTTTTTATCCTCAGATTGTCCCCATATAAAATTTCTAGTGAGCATGTCAATGTCATCGAGAATCAAGTAGGGAATAGGAAAAGGCATCACCCAGAATAAATGAATAGCAGATAGAGTAGATTTAACCAACTCCACTCTGCCAGCTAACGAGAGGATTTTACTCTTCCAACATTCCAATCTCTTCTTCACTTTGTCAACCAAAATCTCACATTTCTTCCTTCTCATCTTACCAGAGAACAAAGGTAAACCCAAGTATTTTGTGTCTTCAAGCTTACCAATACTAATCCCCAAAGTGGAAGAAATATCATCTCTAAGAATAGAGTCCCCCAGAAACAAGTTGCTTTTACTATGATTGATCTTCAGCCCCGAAATACTCCCAAAATCATCAAGCAGCCTTTTAATATTCATAACACTAACTTTATCAGCTTTGGCAAAGATCATTAAATCGTCAGCAAAAATAAGGTGTGAATAGTACACCTTTTTTGAGACTGAAATGGGAGCAATATCTTCATTCCTAACAAATTTCTTTAGCATTTCAGAAAAACCCTACATGGTAATGACAAAAAGGTATGGGGCAATAGGATCACCTTGCCTAACACCATTAGAAGGGAAAATAGGGCAAGAAGGTTCCCCATTAATAAGAACCTGATAGGAAGTGGAGTAAAAAATATTTTCAATCCAATTAATCCATTTCAGAGGGAAACCCATCTTCCGCATAATAGGAAAAATATACTTCCAATCAACCGAATCATAAGCTTTAGAAATGTCTGCTTGAATACACATCTTATCACAGTTCTTCTTCTTGAAATCACACAAAATCTCATTGGTTAGCAGGACAGCATCCTTCAAACTTCTTCCTTTTACAAAAGCACACTAGTTGATATCAATGATACTAGGAAGCGCCAGCTGAAGCCTGTTGGCCAAAATTTTAGAAATGATCTTATAAAACACATTGCAAAGCGCTATAGGTCGCCAATTAGCTAATAAAGAAGAATCCTGCCCTTTCGGGAGAAGAGCAATAAATGTCTTTCTTGCTTCTTTAAGAAGTTTCCCATCCCTAAAAAACTCACAGACAGCTTCATAAACATCATCGCCAATCACTCTCCAAGCACATTTATAGAAATGGCAGTTGAACCCATCAGGTCCAGAGCATTTGTCCTCCTTCATATTCTCAATCACCTCATCAACTTCCTTCATTGACACTTTACTTATAAGCATGCAGCTCTAAGCTTTAGACAAAACAGGACCGTCCCATTCTTCCTTCCACACTCTGCCTTTCTCCTCTTTGCAAAACATAGACTTATAAAATGTGAAAATAGCCGATTTCATATCTTCATCATCTCTACATAACTCCCCATCAACATTGAGATAGTTAATAGTATTTCTTATCCTTCTAGTCTTCAACGAGGCATATTTCATTGAGAAGTTTCATTGTCATTTTTGAATGACAAAATGTATAAATATTGTTCCTAGACCTCTGCAATATATTGACAACATGAGGCTATATGACAGTTAGTGTCATGAAAGTGTGCCACTTATTTCTGGCTGAGGATCTCTCCAACATGTACATGACATTCTATGACATTGTGGGTGATGTTGTATCAAAAAAGGAATCTAGCAAGTTACAACGTATCACCGAACACTTAAAGTACAATGTTCCCCATTGGATATTTGCACCAATCTAACATGATCGACATTGGGCGCTGCTAGTGGTTGATACTGTCAAGGGAACATCCTTTTTCTATAACGTCTCAGACACAATGTTTAGTAACAAGCACATAAAATATCATAAAACTACTAACAATGTCATCAAAGAAAAAGTTGGCAAAGTAGCCAACACGATAGTTGAGCTTATCAAAATGTATGGTTGTTGTATACCAAATGACCTCGCTTTCGAGAAACTATAGTTCTATCATAGATTCCCACAACAATAACCTTTATCAAATGATTGCAAATTTTACATACTCTTTTGGATGTAGATGCTAGCTACATCAGATAAAAAAATTGAGTAATATCTAGAAAAATATTCAAATGATGTTAACTTCTCTATATGATAGTATTTCATTCATCTTCTTATTGATATCTTTAATGAATATTTGTGATCACTGTAATAGTTACATGTTTAGTGGCTGGTAAGGATACATTCGGTGCCATGGGGCGGGATTAATTGAGAAAATTATTCCGTAGGATTTTTCCTCTTACTAATTCTTCCAAATATATCTAAAAGTAGCACTGCTCGAGGATGAGAAACATTCAAACTTAGGGAATTTTGAAGCATTACTTTTTAGTTGCTTTTTAGAAGCTATTTTCTGAGCTTATTTAGCATATATGTTCACTTTTAGACATGTGCATTGTTTTATATCATTAGCCTATAAATCATTTTTCTATCAAATCATGTTGATTCATTATCTATATTTTGACCTTATATCATTATTTCCCTCTTTTTAGGTGATTTGATCACAAAAGGCACAACTTGGTGCCACCGACCCATACTTCATTGGTACTGAAAAATCACAAATATACAGTAAGACAAAAGGGGTAACTCGGTGTTATTGAGAAGGTGCTTAGTGATGCTGGGAGAGGCATTAATTCTATCAAAGCCAGTAGTCAGTGCTACTGACCCATGGTCCAGAGAACATCAACACTCAAGATTAATTATCTTGGTGCCACCGACGTGCATATGGGGGTACCAACTTCATCATCAGACCTTTACGAGAAACAACCCAGTGTTACTGACACTCATGTTAGTAGTAATGACATAGTTTAAGAGATATAAGTAGGATGACCACATGTTTCCACTGAAACCTCATCGGTGGTATCGATATTGTTCGATCAGAGTAGAACTAAAATCAAGTTAGATCTAACAATTGTGATTTAATGAGGGTGAAAGCCTCCTTAATGAACTAAGGAGAGCAGACACAAACAAGATATCACATCATTTCATAGAACAACACTGAGAGAGGAAGATATGAAAGAGATAGTCACTGACTGAATGCTTCATTCACTTCTAGAGGATGGATTTGCAGTTCAAACATTATATATCAGAGTGTTCATAAGAGGCAAATGTCGAGAGGACTTCTCTAGGGGTTTTTACATCGATTTTCTAATGTTTAGTCTATTTTTTTCCTCTTCCTCTTCATTTTGTTGCATGATGATGAAAATCATGTTGCAATAAATCCCTTATTCTTTAGGACCCGAGAGTATCCCAGCATTGCACTAAGTATGACTTCTATGAGTTAGTGCTTTTTTCCTTTATTCAGGACATGAATCTATGAACTCTTCATTGATTTGTTTATTTCCGATCACAATAATCAAAGAAATAGACCACTAATTTCTTCAGTGGAGGGATTAGGAGTGAGACAAATCATAGATTCACAAAGCATATATTGCACTTTGGGAGAAGGCTTACAGTTGTGAAAGAATAACCTAGAGAATTTGTAAATGGACCTAACTAATTCCTAAATTGTAAGGGGAGTGAGATTTGTTTTAGTTTAGATAGTGACTATGTTGTGGGAGTAGATAATTCTTTCTATATATCTTTAGTCCAGAGTAAAGGGGGAATGACTATTAATAAAAAAGAATTTAAATATAGTGTACTTCGTGGTGAAATCACAAGTCCGAAGGAATCCATCTATTCTAATAACAACCATCTTAAATTAGGTTTTGATTTCAATTATTAGTTAATGAAAAAATAAACCAACTCTTTGTGCTAGTCATTTTTTACCATTGGTGTCACTTTTCCTAATGTGGGTTTCAAAATAAATCAACACTACATGTCTATAGCATCGGTTAGTAAATCATAAATGTCACTAATGGTCAAGTCTTGTCGATTAAGAAAAAAATGGGTATCACTTTTATTATAACCTTGATTTTATTCTAAAGAATAAACATCTAATAAAATCAAACAAATATATTTTACAGGCAACAATTTGATATAGATGTTTAGTCTCAATCATAAAAAATTGACGATTAAACCCTTCCTATGAAATATTTTTTTCTTTTTAAATGCTCTTTGTCATTATTTGTACTCTATCAAACTGATGCCATAGGTCATACCCACCATGAAAGCTTTCTAGAATACCTATGATGTCAATTCTTTCTTCAAAAACTAAAGAGAAAGTGTTTCCTCCATGTGCCCCACAAAAAATATTTCCCCCAATTTGGATTGTGGCATTGGTTTTGTTGCTATAAACTAACGACAGGGGTCTTAGTGAAGTTATCACTTTTCATAGGGACAATTACAAATGACGTTGGTTATTTGGTGAGAAACTGAAAACATAGTTTGAACTATGTTGTAATTTATCTGGGATAACCAATGATGCAGGTCTTAGTGTGTTTGGTGTTGTTTAATAGGGATAAGTAATATTGTGTCAGTTTTTTAACACACAACTAACAATAGAGAATTATCTATGGAATTAGTTTTTCTTAGGAATCTAACATCAAAATTCTTACTTGTCACTTTTTTGTAAAAACTGACAACTAAGTTCTACTCAATAGAACCTGTAAAACTTCTTTTTCCCCCATATCTATTTCATCACCCTCATTATTGTATCTTTGGCAATCATCATTCTTCTCTGTCATGGTTGCTACTTTTGTCTTCATCCTTGATGTCGTCAGTGTCATTGTTTCACCTATGTTGTGGTGTTGTTGCTTCTCTACTGTTGTGCCAGTGCTAGATTCCTTGATACCATTGTTGGTTCTTTTGGTGCTTTTGTGTAGTCATTTTTGCTGGTGCTTTCCTACTGATGTCGCTTCTTCTCTCTGTTTTACTTCATCTAGGTAGTTTTTCTTAGTTTAGTTTGTTAAGTGAATTCATCTATTATATTTAAGCTATTAAATTCCAAATTATATTATGATTTGTTATGAAAAATGCATGAATTTAAAATTATGCTAGGTCACTAAATTCTAGTTATATATCTAATTAGAAACTAAAACTATGCTTTGGAAATTGAATGATTTATGATTGTTTTTTTGTTTTTTTAAATATTTTTTAGGTTTTGTAAACCCTAATATGCAGCGATATAATGATGACATTAAGATCCTAGGTATATGTAACTGATAACATTATATGTTGGCCTAGAAACCCATTCAATATTTACTCATTAGGTGTAAACCTTAGACAGTTCTCTTGTTTAGGACTGTTGTTCAACATTTAATCTCACTTAGCATGTAAGTGTATTACTGAAATTATATTTCAAGATATTTTGTCAGCATCTTCCCATTTGTTCTCTAAGTACATATGCATGTGGTATTTTCTCATATGATTAAGTGTACTTAAAGAACCATGGAGAAATGCTTCCTAAATATTTTAGAAAACCAAATGCACATTATACACTTGTGAGATTAGGAGTTCAACAATGGGATAGGTGGTACACATTCATTACTAAACACTAAACCCTAATCTATAAATCCTAACTATAAACCCTAATATGTAAACCCTAAACCCTAAATCCAAATTTGTAAACCCTAATCTATAAAACCGAATATATAAATCCTAAACCCTAAACCCTAGACCTTAAACTTATATGCTAACACCTGATTCAACACTCATCTTCTTTGTGGTCATAAAATGGATCGATAATGGATGTCCATTTCAAATTTCCACACTCTGGAGTTTACTATTGGTCTTGATTATTTTATAAGATTTGTGGAGGATCATACAAAATGGTCTAGAGAGAGGTTCTGTTGTCAATGTAGGAATTTTAAGTAACAACTTGAAAGTTGAAATTGTTGATGAAATAAAAAGTCATGTCATGTGCCCTGGTATTGTATAGGGATATATAGAATGGTATTGGCATGAAAATATTCCTACCATGAGATCAATAGATGTCTACAGAAGTACTCATGTTGAAGAATAAATTACTAGTGATGTAGACGTGAACAAATCGATTCTGGTAGATATGGTTGGTGTGATGCTAGATAGTTGTGGGGTAAATCTTACTAATCCACCTTCTATATTTAGAAACATTGTGCATGATCAGAGACATTTATACTTAGGTTCTACTAAGAATATGAAGTTGAGCATTGTTTTGAAATTGTATACTCTAAAGGCTAAAAGTAGATGGAGCAACATAAGCTTCGTGTCTGTAATGTCTTCGTTGAAAGACATTCTTCCCTAAGGTAAAAGCTTCCAATGTCAACATAAGAATCAAAGAAAATGTTGCGGCCAATGGGAATGGAGGCTAAGAATATCCATGCATGCCAAAATTATTGTGTTTTATTTCAAAAGTACTATAACGATTTGAAAGATTGTCCAAAATGTGGGGTGTCATGGTACAAAATGATGACTTTGGGTAAGTCCAAAATTTGCTCTCCTGCCAAGGTAATGTAGTATTTTTTGGTATGTATGCCTAGAGAGACAATCATATGATAATGGTGATGTCATATTACATAACATATTTGATTAATATGCAAGCTTCCAATTCATTATATTTCACTCAGTTATGAAATAATGAGAAAACATGATCAATGTCTAGAGAGTGACAGTTACTCAATGACGTATGTCTTTGAGTACATGACTTGAACAATGAGACCATATAGATTTAAGAGAACGTACATTCTTATTATGTCCCTGATTAGATGTCATTGTGGAAGGACAGTAACACATAAGACTAGAGTGTGTGTAGGTTGATGATAGTATCTCATGAATCATGATATGGTATATCAAACCAAGCACGTAGATACTTATTAGAGAATAGTGTATCAAATAGACCGACCTAGAGAGTGACACATAGAAACATAAATGATGGTCATAGTCACCTCTTGTAGTGAAGGTGGTGATTGTGGTTCTTATACCTAAAGTTGCACCATCACATGCCATTTGGTATACTTTTACATTATCCAACGTAACCCTGAATAAGGATTGCCATAATGGTGATGATTGGGTAGCCGTGACACATTGGGATTGATGGTGAGTGATGTAAATGGGATTTGTCCCTCCTTCTAGATTTTATAACCAGACCACTTGATAAGAGAGATTAAGAAATGTAGGTGCATGCACATATGAGTCAATATATGACATTGAGATCACATATATCTCAGTCAATCTTCTCTTGGATCAAGGAACATGGATTGAATATTGAGAGAATGACAGTTCCATGCCTGGAGTTCATTCCAAATATCAGAGACAAAAAATTATACAATTAGTGTAACACCTTACACATATTGTACGTTGAATTCGTTATCCAACTTTCCATTCACTTGGGTACAAGTGATGTGTGGTTAGTCACCACATTTTGCTTGTGATGTCATAAACTAGTTATGGACATTCACTACCAATGTGATATGGGACCTATAGGGTCACACACATAATAATTCACCTAGAATAGGAGTTTAATCATGACAGATAATTGAATTCATTGCCAAAGTGTTTGGGTACTCAAGTTCAACAACAAATTACTAACTGGACCCCCAATTGATTAGTTCAAGTGTTGAAATGACTGTCTCGAGTGTTATATTGATTAGAAATTGAATTACATGAGTTTTGTCTAAACTGGGAGCAAGCTGACTGGTTCACATAGTGAACAGATTGGCTCGGGTCACCAAGCGACCGGTTGGGGTCATGAGATGATCATCTCGTAAGGAAGAGACACCCAATTCATGGAGAAATTTGATTGCATCAAGGATTAGTGATGATGTCATGTTGTGCATTAATTGAATTCGAATTACTAATTCATATGTGATTGGGAAACATGGTGAAATAGTTGGTTCACAGAGGGAATTAATTGGCTTGCATGCAAACTGACCGGCTTGCATGCAAACTGACCGGCTTGCATGCAAACTGACCGGCTCTCTTGTGAACTGACCAATTTTCCACTTGTAGGTTGCGAATTTTGTAATATTTTGGTCCCTTCCACTCCCACATAGATTAGAAACCTTGGCCATAACCACTCCTACAAATAGAGGGGTATTGAGGGCTTCTCAGACACATCAATTGCCTCTGACAATTGTTTGTCTTCTCTGGTTGTGGTAACTGAGAAAACTCGAGCAAGTGCTACCGATAAAGGGAGGGATAGCAAAGGAGAATAATTATGGGACAGTAAGTTCGTGACTAGTACACCAACATAAGCGACAACTCCTTTCTTTCTATTCTAGTAGAATGACAAGATTTCTAGGTGTTCTGTGTGGGCTTCCATAGAGAAGAGGTGGCCTTTGCACATTACTTGGAGGCCAACATTAGCCTGAGTATGTGGAGGAGCTATTGTAGATGTCATCTGAGTTTGTTGTCTATGGTAAAGACCAAGACCTTCAAAGATGTCGTCCAAGTGAAACTAGGAGTCTTGTACTATTGCAACGAGGTATAGTCATTGGACTTTCTCTTGGACAAGGTATGAACTTTTTAAACCATACTTTCCATTACATTGCAGTTGACACGATCTTGTTGTTCTGGGGAATATGGGTAGATAAGTTGTTATTTCCACTGCCTACTTGTGCCCATATTTTCCTATAGTGGTATCAAAGACACATCAATTTACTATGATTTGGGATAATTAACATGATCAACTTTTGATTTTTGATAATTTATTTATTGCATACGATGCAAATACTTAATCTAGTAATGTGTATACCTGATCACAGACAACATAATCCCAAACTAATATATATATATATATATATATATATATATATATATATATATATATATATGTGTGTGTGTGTGTGTGTGTGTGTGTGTGTGTGTATGTGTGTGTGTGTGTGAGTGTGTGTGTGTCTATATATATATATATATATATATATATATATATATATATATATATATATACATACATATATACATACATATATATATACATATATATATGTATATATATAGAATCAATATGTGTTGCCCTAAAAGCAAGTTTTGATGGTGGATGTGTAGTGTGGTTATGGCCAATAATATGCATATCTATGCATGGTGGTTGTGTGTATATATCTTGTTATATATCATTTTTCATATCGAGCCTCTACCTTCTTCTTCCTAATGTAAAAGTAATATTCTTTCCTACCTTTGCTCCCGTCGAATGTAACTTGATGTTTCTCTTTACTTTGTGATAAGTTTAATAGCAATAGGTTAGTTTCCTTTCTTGCAAGAATGAAGATGATGACCAGCGCCAGGCGATCCAACTGTTTCACGTGACAAGTCGGTAGGACTGGAGGACCACAGAGGGTAGATCGTAGGAAGAGAAAACCAATCGGTTGATGGGATCAACTGATTGTTTGAAGGTGTATAGACATTAATTGGACAGGATGCCAGATGATCATTTTTTTATGACAAATAGACGGTCCAAGAGGCGAGATGGCCAGTTCAAGGGATGAACCCAGATTGGCAAGCACAGGTCTACACCAACAACATGTTTCTACATGAGATGTGAACCCTAGGTTGTATTAGTTCCTTGTGGTTCTAAGGAATTACATCAGAATGGCCATAACCATCATTGTTTGTTTCAATATTGCATGTTTACATTGTGGGATATAGCATCTATATGATATGTACTATATATGTGGTGATTGGATAAAGTATATGTATATAGACAAGATCACTCAAATATAATATTAAGTTTAAGATGCTTTCCATAAATAACACATGTGAAAAACTTGATCAACCAAGCCTAAGTTACACCAAAGCATGATGCTCCATCCATCTCGTGGAAGTGTGATGGTAGATATGTAGGTTCTGCCAAAGTAGGGTGCATGTCTATCATGTTGGTTTTTGAGTCAGACTTAACTATGTGTACTTAATCGAATTAAGCACTAGAGGCATGCATATGCATATGACAAAGAGTTGTGCATATAATATATCTAATAATTTCTTGTGATGCAATTAACAAAAGTTGTCTACCTTAATGATTGACTATGGATGTTGGCATTGGTAGGTTAATAGTTGAATTATTTTGGATCTTGGCCCACTAGAAGGTTGTATACTGCAATCTTCTAAATTGATACATGAGGGATATCAATTTGAGTAAATTATTGAGAGCGGTAGCTAATTAAAGACCTTATTAATATTGTCAATTTTAATCAAATAAAATCAAATAAAAAATGATTTTTGATAAAATTGTAAATTTTTTTGTAGAATCAAATGGCAATACACAAAAAAACGTTTCTCTGCAATTAGTCCTTGAGAAGGACAAGTTCAATGTGAACAACTTCCATGACTGGTTTAAGATGCTGAGAATCATTCTCACACAAGAGCGCAAGCTCTATGTCCTAGAGACATCGAATTCACATGAACCCCTTCCCAATGCACCTAAGGCAAATAGGGATGCTTGCAAGAAGCATATAAAAGATGTCATTGATGTCAAATTTGTGATGTTATACTCAATGAATTATGGGTTGCAAAGGCAGCATGAGAACATTGATGTTATTGAGATGGTTACACATTTGAAGAACATGTTTCATGATTAGGAAAATTATGAGATATTTGATGTCTCTAAGGTGATCTTCAAATGTACATGGAAGAAGAAGATCTAGTAGGTCCTCATGTTCTCAAGCTCATTGGGTGTGTGGATTACCTTGCTAAACTGGGATTCCCCTTGGGTTAACAGTTGGCCACTGATGTGATTCTAAAGTCTCTGCCGAAATCATACAGTTTGTCATGAACTACAACATGAATGACTTTGACAAATCATTGATAGAGTTATTAGGCATGTTGAGAACACTTGAGACACAAATGAAGAAACACAATCCCAAGTCTATGACGATGGATCAATAAAACAAAGGGAAAGTCTAAAGGAAAAGGAAAAGGCAAAGCTAAGAGGAGTTCTGAAGCTATCCAAAATCCCAAGTCTTCAAATCTCAAGGCAAAGGGAGGAATAAAGAAGGGAGGCAAATGCCACCACTATCACCAAGATGGACACTGGAAGAAGAATTTCCCCCTCTGGTTGGAGGAACTAAAGAAGAAGGAGTAGATAGAGATCTCTACTTTAGGTATATATGCTATTATATAATTATTAATTTTATTTATTGGTATGTGATACCAAATGCAGATCTGGCATACACTAATGTGTAGAATCTGACAAGAAGTAAAGTCTTTATGAAAGGATAAGGATGAACTATAGAAAAAAGAATTTCTAAAGCTCCAGTCATCATTTAGAATTTATCTTAGCCCATTGGGCATGTTATAGAGTTAGTTGAAGTGCTATTTCATTATGCCAATAATAGAAACATTTCACTTTATGCATCTTGTATGAAAAGGATGATTATAAATCAAGAGTTGCTAATGCTTCTATTTCAGATAATTGATCTTGTATGGCAATTTCCCAAACATCTACTGAGATTTATATGAAAGGATCCAAAGATGAATGTGTTGGGTTTTGTGGAGAAAACATGCGCTGCAGAAGCAACAAAAAATATTCCACACAACTCGAAACAAGATATTGTCGACAACATCATATTCGGAAGGAGTGTTTGCGGGATATACCTTATTGCGGAGCAAGTCCGGTGATGTCCCACTGCAGGATGGTGTGCAACGTTGCTGGTCTACACAGATGAAACTTCTCTCCCTTTGGCTGAGTGTGTCATAGGAAGATCTGGCGATGCTCCTTTTGTGTGGTAATGTACGCCGCTTGTAACACGTATGGATGGTTATTAACGTCCTCCAAATGTAGGAAGCTTAACATCTGTGTCTCTACTTCATCCACACATATAGACTGGATCTCCATGTCGTGCTTCCTAAGCCAGTGGGAAGGAGTCATCTCTATGCGGTGGCGTGCTAGCATCACAATGCTCTCCTTTCTATCCTGAGGATGGTGACGGCTAGGGTTTGTGTACGTAAGCGTAAACTCAAAAAGCCTCTCTCAATGTCTTATATCGATATCGGCCGTCAAGCCTATAACATCCCTGACCTAGGTTATGCTTTAACCCTAGGTGTTTTGTTTAAGAAAGATAATTATATGCTTAATACCATCTTTTGAAAATTCATTAAGGCTCAAGAGGAACTTATATTTCAATTTTAGTCCATTTTGAATAATGTTGAAAGTAATGCTTTACTTGTTTGGACTAAAGTGCAAATTACCCAAGTTGAGGGGTTAAATTCCAAATGTTACATGATAATATGTTCCTCATATGTTGAAGCATCATGAGAATGAATATGATGCAGAGGAATGGCTAATGAAAGCCTGAGTACCAAGAAAGAGATGATAAAGCAATGTTTGTGCATTAAAACCTAGTTTTGGTGTAATGTGCAATTTACCCAAATCCCAGGGTTCAATATGCAATTTACCACTTCAATAAGGTCCTTAATATTATTTACATCTTGTAGAGGCAATAAAATGAGAGGGGCATCTCATTTGAGCTACTTTGAAGGAGAGAGAATCTTGATATTAAAATAATCAAGATTTAAGCATAATTGAAATAATGCAAAAAAATAATTATATTAAATAGATTGCTCTTTAACCAAAATTTTGTTGGTTGAAATCCACATGAATGGACGTCCTTGTTCCTTGCAAAGGAAAAGGAAAGATCTACGTGAGTGGAGAACCCACTCACAATAAGAAACTAAAAAGAATTATCCACTCACTTATGGATAATTACTATTATAAAGGTTAAGGTGCTTAATTTCTTTTCCCTTAATTCATGGATAATGGAAGGGAGTTTGGTGGAGATAGAGATGCCTTTGCATGCAAGGAACCAAGGGGGGAGAGGTGGAAACAACTTCAGAATTAAAGGAGTTGCATGAGGCATTTTCTCTCTCATTGATTTTCCTATAAAAACACCCTTTACAACTCAAACCAAGGACTTTTTTGAATCCACTTCTTCTCTTTGCTTTAAAAAATGATCACGGAATCTAGGGACCACAGGAAGACTACCCCCAACCTGTTGGTAAACTTCTTGACCTTCGTTCATCTTGGTTTCATGGTGGAAATCACAAATCAATGCATGATTCCTTCTTATTTCGATCCCATCTTCAATTATAACCATTCCTTTTCACTAAAAAGCTTGAGGAACAAACCTTGTGGTGAGAAAAAGCTCCTTCGACCATTTTTGACATGAAGCTCCAAGCTTGAAGCTCAATTGGAGGTGGGTTATATAACTTGAACCTCTATTCATTGTTATTGAATTCAATTTCTCAATCAATTATGTTCAAATTGCTCTTATTTCAATGCCTTTGATTAGTTGATGCAATTACCATGATAATGGTAGTAGTTTTCGATGGACTAAGGCTTGATGATGATAACATCATCTTAGGCACCCTTTCCAACAAGTTTGTATTGCAAACGGTTTCATGGACTTTTGTCCAAACGGTTTCACCAAACCGTTTGGAGGATTGGACCCCAAACCGTGTAGAGGAGTTGACCATTTGGATGAGTTGACCATTTGAGGTCAGGAATCTAGTAAATGTTGGATGATGATTAAAGGATCCAATTGATTAAATCAATATATAGACAATCCTCTAATTAGAAACCCTAATCGGGTTAAGTGTTGATTTGCAATTGGTTGACTTAATGTTTTGGGTTGATTAACCCAAACGGTCTCAAGACCATTTGGAGGTCACCCTAAATGGTCTCAAGACCGTTTGGAGGTCAACCAAGACCATTTGGAGGTCTAGGGTGAAGTATGGTTGAGTAATTGAAGAGTTAGAGATATCAAATTGAAGTGCAATCAATAGTTAAATTGATGATCAATCCAATGATCTAAACCCTAATTGGATTTCTCAAATTTTAATGAATGATGAGGAAAACGGTCTCAAGACTGTTTGGAGATTATCCAAACGACCTCAAGACCATTTGGAGGTCATACCTCAAGACCGTTTGAGGTCAGGTCATATCATAAGTTGATGTTAATTCATTGATTTCAATTGGGTTAGTTCCACAATGTTAACCATTGATGGTTCCTCGAATTCAAAACCCTAATTGAAGGTTTCTTGATTATAAACCCTAGTTTAATTGGGTTCAAAACCCTAATTTATGGTTCAAGTAAACGATGATTCAGTGGTTCAATTGATAAATGAATCAAGGAATCAATGGAAAGGTTGTTCATTGTTGGAAGCCTTGAATTGATTAAGTGGTGATAGACCTTTTTCGTCCATTTGGTTTTGAGAGGGTTTGGAACAAAAGGTCTTAAGACCGTTTGATTCCAAACGGTCTCAAGACCGTTTGGGTCCAAACGGTCTCAAACCATTTGGAGACCCAAGCTCATTCAGTTTCAATACTTTCTTGCTTAAACGGTTTCAAGGGCAATGTGCCCAAATAGTTTCAAACCGTTTGAACCTTGAAAGACCAAGACCATTTAGGGTCTAAGTAACCAAAATCGTTTGAGGTTCAACATGGTTAATCCTTTTGAATATCTAATGTAATTGAAGATTTAATTGGTCAATTCAATTGGATACCTCATGTAATTTAAGGTTCAATTGATCAAATCTTCTGGACATCCTATGAGAGGATGAGAGAGAGAGATTCATACATGAAAAATAATCTTGTAGCAATTAAGCTTAGCTCATTCAAAAAATGAGTGAGGTATACAATAAGGGTATGATCCTTGAGGAAGAGATCATAAAACCCTAATTAAGTTAATTGATGAACTCAAATCCTAATTTAGGGCAATTCTAAGTGATACCCTAATCTAGGAGGATAATGTGATATGAATTCAGAGTAATGACTTGAGTAACCCTAATTCAGGGTACTTTGATGTAAAACCCTAATTGGGATGAATAGTAAACCCTAATTATTACAACCTCATTTTTTGAAAATTTAATGTAAAGTGTATTTCTCTTTTAATGAATAAATGAGATCCTTTTCTTTGAATTGTGATAGATTTCATGTGAAATGGCTTTGATTGAATGATTGTGGGCTTTGTTAGCCATTAAGCCCAATTGATAAGAAAAGGGCATTAAAAAGGAAAAAGGATTGATTAATAAAAGGGAAATATGAGAAATTGATAATTAGAAGAAGATAAAGGCAAACCAATATTCCCCAATATGGGAATCCGTGTGTTTGGGTTTTCTTGAGGTCCAAGGGGCCCAAAATAACAAAATAATCACAAAGGAAAGAGAATATAAATTAATTTGGATTAATTAATGAGCGACTTGGGAGAGAAGTAATCCTTCTCATCCATTGCAATCTGTTTCCCAAATTTTGTACAAAGTTAGATAATGACAAGACAAAACTTTCCTTAAAATTTGAGAAAAAAGGAGTTATGGTTTGGGAGGAATCAATTTTGCAAGTGATATTCAATTTGGGAATTAATTCTGAATTAATAGAATAAAACCTTCCTTTGCTTTGAACATGAGTAATCTGATCGGTTGGATCCTGATCCAACACTGGGCGCTCTTCGCCTGAGTCCCACTGGGACTGTGTTTCTGCTAGATAACAGAGGGACTTTCCCTCTTGGTTTCCTCACAATCCTTTGGGTTGTAAAGTCTGCTGATAATCCCATTGAATTCGGGAAAGCAAGCCGAGGGGATACATCCCTAATTTTATTGGATTTTGTCGCCAAACCAGGAATCGCCCAACTGGGAAGGACCTTGCCCCGACCCTAGATATGGGGGAGGGATATGGAGGGAACCTGCATCCCTAATTACTCGCCCAAGCCCTGCGGAAGGAAGTAAGGACTTCTTCCGTGTGTTCAATTGCTCGGTTCATCTTGACCTGCACCCTCGATATCTCGGAGATCAGCGCCAGAGTCCGGCAAGTAGGGTGGAGTCGCGGAGCTTTCTCGGTAGGCAATTGGACCCCGGGTCGAGTTTGTGGGAGGAAGACGCAGCTTCCTGACCTTCTAGCTCATATGCCGGTGGACGGGATCTCTGAATCAACCATTGGGTTGACCATCAGCTCGCAAGAGGCGAAGAACGGAGGTTGAAGACGGACCCTTGGTTATTTACCAAGTTACCACGGCGTACCTTCAGAACGGGTAAGGGCAGTCCCGTCTTTCACTTATCTAATTGTTAAAGTAGGCGCGCGTGTCCCTGGCCATCAGATCCTCAATGGACCACGGACCATGGATCGAACGATCCACTAATTTCCTAATTAGCTAATAAATTGATAAAAAGGAATTATCTTGGAAAAATTGTATCTGGTGATAGAAAACTCAGATGAGAAAAGTCAATGCATGAAAAATGATCAGAAAAATACAAGGAATATGTTAAAAATAGTTAAGACATCTAAATCTATATATTTTTGCAAAAGTGTATCTTTTAAATAAGAAAAGGGATTAATTTGTAACTAGAAACCCTAATGGTTGGTAAAAGATATATTTAGTCTTGCAATTAAGTTAATTCGATCATGTTTAACCTGAGTAATGATTAAGATGGTTTTTAACCTGTTTTGATGATAGAATTACATGTTTAGGGTTTTTAATTCAAAATGTTGATTAATATGGTTAAGAACCCTAAATTAGAGAAAAAGAAAAGAAAAGATAGAGTAATCCAAAAATTAGGGTTTTTGTGGTCGAAGCCTGATCTTAAGGACCTTAATGGAAAATAATTAGGGTTTGATGGATTTTTGATAAAATTAAGGTAAAAGTTATAAAAAGGAAGTGAAACCCTAAATTATGGGTAAAACCCTAAAAAGGAGTAATAACCCTAGAAGACAACTAGGAGTGATAAATCATGATGACGAAATTAATGATAGGGAAATTGGATGCCTTTTTCAGGAATAATTGTGTGTGTGCTTGCTTGAATCCTGATTGATTGGTTATTTCTGCATTCAAGTCTGCTTAACAGGTATGTGGTTAATTATGAATAACAGATTTAGTTTCCCGACAGATTCCTGGATGTTTAATCGCATTGAATGCAACTAAATTGTTTGGATGTTCATATTGCAATTATAAAGTGACTATGACTATCACAATTTAATTTAAATGTGTATTCCCGCACCTACATGCCACCCTGATGGAAGATGCCATAAAGGTCAGGCCCATGAGGGTAGACCAATCGGCACCATGAGAGGTGACCCTAGACACCATGCTCGGGAATGAGAAGGTGGTCAATGAGGCATGACTATGGAGCACCATGAGAGGTGACTCCCAGGCACCAAGCTCGGGATTGAGAAGGTGGCCTTAAGTCAATTCCAGGGTTAGGGCAAAAGCGGTGGGGATTGTCACATGGAAAATGTAAATTGACTTGATAATTATCTTGATTGTAATAATTAAATTGTTAGACTTAATTGTGAAATTTTGGTTGCCTCCACATACCACCAATTTCCGATCGATGTTTTTGTTTGTCGGCGTTTTAGGTAAAATCCTGAAAACACAAACAGTAAAGTGACACATCGTGAAATTAAGAAATAAAGTGTAAGGAGGATTAGTTAGAGTAGTTCAAGATATGGATAGTTAGATTCCCAAGTTTTAAAAGGTAAGTAAAGTTTTAAATTTTTTTTACCCAATTCCATTTTAGTTAGTAGAATTTCATGATTATTGTTGATTATATATTGAACCTTTGATCTTGTTAATTGAAAACGACTCTGACCTTCGGGTCTCCCGTAATTGGGGGTCACCGGGGGGCAGGGTCGTTACACTAATTGTTGGTGATTAAATACAAACCCTAATCTAGGGTGATGTGATGTGAATAGTAAACCCTAATTCTAGATTATACTATATAGTGTGAAACCCTAATCTTAGGCAATGAAGTGATGAATCATTGGTCCTAACTATACAAAGGGAATGAGTAACTGTGATCTAAATAAAATGAGAAACCCTAACCCTAATAAGGGAATAGTGGTGTTACGCTGGAATAGTATGGAACTGAAATATGATTGATATATCTGTTATCATGTGTGCTAACCCTACAGGTATCCTGACATGATGAACATCGCCAGGTATAAGCTTATTGAAATTATTTATTGGGCCTTGTGTGCCATAATACGCCTTGTTGCTTAGTAAGAGGTAACAAGAGAGTTAATGGGCCTCAAGTGCCAGATGAGATGCTTGTGTAGCAAGTGTCTTGTGTACTTTGGTCTGATGACCCGAAGGTGATGATTACCTAAAAAAGTGGTAATAGTTCTCAGTGATGAGGTAAGGGTTTGAATACCTAGAACCATATGTTTATGGCATTGAGTTTGAAATGAGGGACTAAGATCCCAATGTCTTTTAATGACTGAAAAGTAATTGATGAAAACAGTACATGTTTCTTTATAGCATTTGTCCTAATAAGTTATGTTTGAAAACTTGACTGTTGCTAAAATAATATTATAATGTACTTAATTAATCAAGTGAAATCTATTCATGTAGTGCTCTAACCATAGAGTCCATCATCGTCAGTAGTTGGTGATGGTGAAATAGGTTTTCTTACGAGATCTCCTGGAGTTCGCATATTTTGAATATGCAGGGGTCAATGGGCGAAAATATCCTTACGTCCAAATGGGGGAATTGATAGACGGTAAACATTAAACCTCTCAATCCTTCATGATATGTTTTGGAATGGATGTATCACAAATCTCCCGATGTTGTTAATACCGGATCGATGGAGGTAAACACGAAATCTCTTGATTGTGAAGAGAGTGCAGCCACCGTTGTAGCTATATAGCGAAGATGCCACTATACCCTGGCAAGCTATGTAGCAGAGACACGAGATGTCCTACATGTTATCTCACACTAATCGAGATGTGGGAAGTCATGGAAGCCAACTCTTCCACTGACTTTATATGGTACTGATTTCTATTTCACAATAGTTGGTTGGAGTATGAGTGGTATACCTCATCTCCTCAGAGCTTAAATATGTATGAAAAATGTAATAAGCCGCATAGCATATTTGCATAAGATTGAAATACGAGAACCACTGGTTGATGTTATCTTGCTTAGCATGTCATTGATACATAAATGTTACTTATGTTATTTAATTCATTATAGAATAAGAGACATGCTGCCTTGTTAAGTTATAGCTGAAATGCTTGAATAGGAATGTTGCTCTAATCTGCATAGATATTAATTTATCTTCCATTAAAGTATATTATCCCACTGCTCAGTTTATTTCTATTAAACTACAATAATAATGTTTTCGGCAGAGAGTTATATCTCTCGTTGGGGCAATTGTATAATTGTCTCACCCCCATGGGATCCAATGTTTTTAGGTAGACGGAGATAGAGAGGCAGAAACTCTGTAGCAGGGAAGAGCAGCAGCAGCAACAACAAGGACAACAGTAATCCTACAGGTGGAAATACTGGTTGTCAGGCTTTGTACATATGTCAATAGAGTCCTATGTGTCATCTTTGTACTCTTAGGTCCTAGGGGTCAGTAGATAGTGTTTTTATAATCGATCTGAGATTTTGATGCTTGAGGTTTTTTTTACTTGTGTTGTTTAAGCAAAGTAGTGATGTATGTATATTCCTCGAGGGGAGACGGTACATGAAATTTACAATGTGGACCAGTATGTAAATATAATACGGTGGTTCTTGTTTAAAGAGTTTTCCTGAGAATGGATATTTTTATAAAATGGTTTTAATTTTTAGTGATTTTCAGTAATCCGCTGCTAACGATTTGCTTCCGCATTAGTTAATCTTGTTCTTGTAAGTTGGTCGTCACAAGTTTAGTGGTATCAGAGCTCTAGGTTCATTGAGTCTATAGTGACATAGGATTAAGGTTGTTGAGTATGTTCTAAGTGTTTTCCAGTTTATTTGAAAGTGTCTTCTGCTCATATAGGAGAAGAAGAACTTGAAGATGTCTGGATCACATGACGAACATGCTGTTGAGAGCAGCATTGCAGCACCAGGAGGAGGTGCAGGGGATCAAGCTAGGGAGGAACCCGTGCCTGAGATTCCTCAACTTGATCAAGTTGCTTTAGAGAACCCAACATTCCATACCCTATTTAGTCATTTTATGGAGACTATGACACATATGACAGATAGGATGCCACCACCTGCACCGAGGGAACCTACCCACCATGAAGGATAGGGAGCTGGCAAGACCTTTGAAAGGCTTCGCCGGGTGGGAGCCACAAACTATGCCGGTACCACTGACCCAGCTGATGTAGATTTATGGTTGATAGATTTGGAGAAAGATTTTAGAATCCTTGACATCCCTGTGGTAGAGACGATGAGGCATGTTGTATACCTCCTGAAGGCGAGTGCTGGTCATTGGTGGACCATATAGGAAGGTAAAAGACCAGGAATTGAAGTCAGATGGGATGAATTCCGGCGTGCGTTTGTCGCTAGATACTTCCCTAAGACATATATATATGAGAAGATCTCAGAAGGAGGACTCCTTTTCGGTTCATTAATGGCTGGACCAAACACAAAGATTTCAACAATATTCTGAAAGATAGCTGGAACACTGATGTGACTGGGTATGCTATGTTTCATTTGTACAGGAAGCTAGAAGTTTTGAAGAAGAATCATTGCAATTGGAACAAAGAGATTGTCGGGAATCTGAATGAAAACTACCGTATTCTCAATAACAGTGTGTTAGAGGCTCAAAAGTTAGCTGACCTCAATCCTTTAGACAGTTTCCTTAGACATGATGCCAATATCAAGAGGAAAGAGGCTAGAATTGCTGTTGAGTTTGAAGAATCCTTATATAGACAAAAGTCTAGGGTGCAATGGTTGAGAGAAGGCAACTCTAATACCAAATTTTTCTATTCATCTATGAGAACTAGAAGAGTCAGTAATACTATTAACTGTCTTAATATCAATGGTGCTATCTCGAGGAACATTGATGAGATAAAAGGTGCTATCTCTGGTTTTTATAGTGATCATTTTTGTAAGGATAGCTCTGGGATGTTTAGAAGGGTGAGTGGAGAGGCGCTAAGCTTTTGAGTAGTCAAAATTCCATGTTCACTAAATATGTGTCTAGATCTGAGATTGATGATATTGTAAAGAGCCTCAAGACTGATAAATGCCCGGGTCCGGATAGTTTTAATAGCTACTTCTATAAATTTGCTTGGTTGATTATCGGTGATGATGTGTTTGAAGTGGTGAAGGAGTTATTTCACAATGGTAATCTTCTCAGAGAGGCTAATAGAACTTTCATCACTCTTCTTCCTAAAGGGAGCGATTCTTCAGTGATCAAGAATTGGCATCCTATCGCCTTGTGCAATGTTTTTTATAAGATCATTTCGAAGGTTCTCACTAATAGATTGCAGCTTGTGCTTCCTAGCATCATTAGCCTCAACCAATGCGCCTTTGTGAAGGGCAGGAGACTCAAGGATGTTGTCCTCTTATCCAATGAGATTCTGAGCGATTTTAACAAGTTTAGCTGTCCTAATATGTGTATTTAAGCTATATCTCCAAGGCTTACGACTCTGTCAATTGGAAGTTTTTATTTTCTATCATTTTCAAGATGGGGTTCTCTATCAAGTGGATCAGTTGGATCAAAACTATTTTTCTATCCACTTCTTACCAGGTGTTGATCAATGGTGAGCCATCCAATATGATCTATCCTTCCAACGGTGTTAGACAAGGAGATCCTCTTGCTCCTTATTTGTTCGTTATTGTCATGGAAGGTTTTTCTGAGTTGATTAAGAAGTATGTTGATGACAAGACCATTGTTCCTGTTGCTGTATCTAAAACTACTCATTGCTCCCACCTTATTTTTGCGGGCGATCTGATGATTTTCTCTAAGGCATCAGTTGATAATGCAAAAGGTATTAAATCCTTGCTGGATGAGTTTGGCAGGATGTCTGGGTTGCAAGCTAATAAAGAAAAAAGCATTACCTTTGCTAATTAGAGTAAGCAAAGTAAGGATGTGGCTGACGTTCTTGACATGTGTTTTGGGAAATACGAGGACTCTAAGTACTTGGGGATCCCTCTCTTCTATGGTAAGCTCAGGAAGAAACAATGTGAATAGTTAGTTGATAAAATTAAAAGGAAGCTGGAACGTTGGAAATCAAAGTTGTTATCTTTATCCTGGACAGTCGAGTTGGTTAAATCTACACTGTCCACTATGCATCTTTATTGGACGATGGCTTTTCCTATTCCTATGTAGAGATTTTATCTGGGGTCACTCTGATAATAAAAAGAATCTTCATCTTGTTAGTTGGGACCTTATCACTCACTCAAGAGATGAGGGTGGTCTGGGTATTAGGAAAAGTAAGGAGGTTGCAGATGCTTGTCTTATTCAAAACGTATGGGATATTATGAGGAAAAAGGACTCTCTTTGGGTGAAATGGGTTAATGGGAAATACCTAAAAAAAGACACTTTTTGGAGTTATGAGATCTCTCCTAATCACTCATAGATGTTCAATTCGATGCTTAGATGTAAAGATAAGCTGAGGCACCTTACTTCTCTGAGGATTGGTACTTTTCAGAATTTTCTTATTTGGAAAGACCCGTGGTTGAATGGTCAATTTCCCTCAGGATGTAGTTGAGAAGAACATCATTATTAGAGATGGGCTTCCCCACGACGCCTTTCTTAACAACATTATCCTGAATAGAAAGTGGTCCATAAATAAATCTAGATGCTCAGATTTCCTTCTCGGCATTCTTAAGGATGTTGATATTAGTGTCGATAGTGATGATGATCACTGGTTATTCATGGGGAGAAAGGATGTTAATCTCAGATTTATTTGGGATAACATTAGAGTTAAGAGAGTTGCCAGTCCAAATTTCTCTTGGATTTGGAAGAGCAAGGCCCACCTTAACAGCAAATTCCATGTTTGGAAAGTCATGCATAATAGGATGCCCACTAATGATTATTCGAGAAGAAGAGGCATTTCTGTGGTCTCTGTGTGTATCCTCTGTATGAAGGGGTATGAAGATACTCATCATATTAGTTTTGAGTGTGCCTATACTAAAGAGCGTTGGTCCATGGCTCTCACAAATGATTTGTGTTCGAAGATCCCTGTCAGCTGGGATGATATTGGGGGTCTTAAGTTAAAGAAAGATGGTATTATTTGTCATTTGGTCTTATATCATTCGTGGTCAGAAAGAAATAGAAGAATTCATGATAATATATGTAAGAGTTCTGGAGTTGTTTGGAGCAATATCGAAAATGAGTTCTCTATCCTTCATGTCTAGTTTGCTGTGGTGGCTGAGTTTTGGTTCAGCAGTGTTTGGTTGTTGAGGCTGTTGCTTGCTTTTGTTGCAAGTAGATGCGTCCTAACTTGGTGTCCTTTTCTTATGGCTCGAGCCTAGTGAAGGTTGAGTTTTTCACTTGCCTAAATGTTTTGATGTTGAGGCTGCTACTTCAAGTGCTTCTTATAGGCGTTTTAGTTGAGTTGTTCTTCTCTTGATGGCTTGGGGGGTGAAGGTGGTGATCCACCTGTTGGTGCTTTGCTGATGGTTGTTTTCTTTGGAGCTTTGTGGGCTGGTTATAGGCTTTTGGTCTTTCCTTTCCTATTCCTGGTCATTCTGGCAGTGAGGGTTCTGAAAGGTGTTTGGTTTGGTGGTTGCTTGCCTTGTGCCATCTGTTGTGATGATGTTGTTAGCTTGCTTGCTTCGGGGACGATCTTTTTTTTGTCTGTTGATGTCTGTTGTTGGAGCTAGCATTTTGGGATGATATGCTAAGATTGGAGTTGTTCTTTCTGGTGCTATCCTCTCGTTGTGAGGGGTATGTCATGGAGGTTTCTGTTGATGGTTCTTTGGCTCTGGTTGTTCTCCTTGAAGTGGGTCTAATACTTAATTATCTTCGATTTGTTTGTTGTTTGCTTTTGGGATGACCTGCTGGAGTGTTGGCTGCTACTGTCTACTGATCCCTCTTTCTGTCGTTTGGTTTTCTGCTGCTCCCTTCTTGCTGTAAAGTACTTCTTCATAATGATGGTTGAGGTTTGGTTTGGTTTGATGGGCTGATCTTTGTTGGATGATCTTGTTGTCTTCAGTCTATTTAGCCGAAGATCTAGGAGCTGTTGGCGGGGTTTGATGTTGCTCCTTACTCACTGTATATGTTACAGTGATGGTTGAGTTATTTCTGGAGCTGTGGTTGATGGTACCTCTCTGGTTCCTTTGTACATAGTTTTCATTTTTTTAGCTATCTTCTCTTTGAGGGTAGCAAGCATTGTATAGATACTTCAGTGTAGAAAATACAAAAAAAGCAACACGAGTTTTTACCGACCAAAAAAAAAGTTTTCTAAATTTGAGAGGTTGAGGCAAGGACTGATGAACATTAGCGAATATGAAGCTAGGTTTATGGAGCTTTTGTGGTTCTTTCTGCACATGGCAACTATTGATGAAGAGAGGATTCAGCGTTTTGAGAATGGGTTGAATGCTAAATTGACCACTCTTGTATCTGCTCTGGAGAATAGGGATAGGTTTGCCACTTTTGTGGATTCTGTGAGGTGGATTGAGAGTTCTATGATTGAGAAGCAACAAACCAGTAACAAGAAAGTGTATCCTCAGTTTCAGGAACAAAGGTCTGAGAGTTTTAAGAAGTCGAGATTCTCTGCACCACCACCACCAAGGTTTAATACCCCGACGCAGTGGACGTCAAGTAGGGGTAGGGGTCATAGTTTTACTCCAAGTAGAGCCCCCAGTACAGCATCAGCATCAGTGACATGACCACCCAGGCAGAGTTTGGGAAGTTACAACTGCTACCAGTGTGGGAGGTCAGGACACTTGATGAGGGATTGTCCTGAGAAGGCCAGAACTGTAACTCAACCCCAGAGGTAGAGTCAGCAAGGCTCATAGACGTGACAGTTCAGTAATAGCGCTAGAGGGCATGGACAAGCATCCCAAGCTGGATCGTCAGCACCCAACAGCCAAGCACAGGGTCAACAGCAAGCAACGGCTATATTCTATGCTATGAATCAGCCTGAAGCAGTAATCAACCCTCAGGTTGTGACAGGTTAGATAAAACTATTTTATTCTGATATGTCTTCATCCTACTTCGTATCTGTGTTAATTGATTCAGGTGCTACACATTCCTTTATCACTCGAGAAGTGATTCATGACTGCAACATTACTATCAGTCATAGAGCAGATAGTTTGATGCTAAAAACCCCTTTGTTGGGATCTACAATGTTGCGGTAGGTGTGTTCTCCTTGCACTCTTTCTTTTTCTGAACATCGCATTCAAGTGGATCTTATACCACTTAAGATGTAGGGTTTTGATATAATCCTAGGGATGGACACCTTAGAGAAGTATAAGGTTGTCTTGGATTGTGGTTCCAAGCAGGTTGTGTTCACAGACAAGGGTTGCACATGGATCTTTCAGGGAGATAGAAAGATTCTTCCAACTTGTCTGGTGTCATCTATGGTAGCTGAAAAGTTGATGAGGCAGGGATGCTTTGCATTCTTGGCTCATGTGGTAGATACCACAATGGAGAGCCCTCATCCTTCTGAAGTTCTGGTTTTTAGGGAGTTTGAAGATGTTTTCCCTGAAGAACTTCCAGGTGTTCCTCCATCCCGATAGATTGATTTTGAAATTAATCTAATCTCAGGAACGCAACCCATAGCAAAAACACCGTATAGGATGGCACCTGCTGAGATGGCAGAACTCAAGAAACAACCGCAAGAGTTTCTTGAGAGAGGTTTCATCTGACCAAGTACTTCACCATGGGGTGCTTCGGTTCTCTTTGTTAAGAAAAAGGATGGGTCGATGCGGTTATGCATTGACTATAGGCAGTTGAATAAAGTAACTATAAAGAACAAGTATCCTCTGCCAAGGATTGATGACTTGTTTGATCAGTTGTGTGGTGCAACTATCTTTTCTAAGATAGGTCTGAGGTCGGGATACCACCAGTTGCGTATCAAGGAGGGTGACATACCTAAGTCTTCCTTTAGGACAAGGTATGGTCACTATGAGTTCACAGTTATGTCATTTGGACTAACTAATGCACCAGCTGCATTCATGGAACTTATGAATAGAATCTTTCGACCTTTTCTTGATCAGTGTATAGTCGTCTTCATAGATGACATTTTGATATACAGTAGAGATGCTCAACAACATGAGCAGCACCTCCGTCAGGCTTTGACTTTGCTAAGAGAGCATAGGCTATATGCTAAGTTTAGCAAATGTGAGTTCTGGTTACCAGAAATTTCTTTTCTAGGACACGTCATATCCGCCTCAGGTATTCATGTTGATCCTAAGAAGGTAGAATCTGTCCTGCAATGGGAACAACCAAAGGCACCAATGGAGATTCGTAGTTTCCTAGGTTTGGCAGGCTATTACAGGAGGTTCATTAAGAACTTTAGCTCTTTAGCTTTACCCCTGACCAAGTTTACCAGGAAGGAAGTTCCTTTTGTCTGGAATGACAAGTGTCAACATTCTTTCCAATTGTTGAAAGAAAGGTTAACTAGTGCACCGGTGTTGGTGTTACCTGAACAGGGAAAGGGGTATATAGTTTTCTGTGATGCATCCAAGAACGGTCTAGGAAGTGTGTTGATGCAGGATAAGCAAGTGATTTCTTTTGCTTCTCGACAGCTTAAGAAACACGAGGAGAATTATCCAACACACAATCTAGAGCTAGCTGTTGTGGTCCATGCTTTGAAGATCTGGAGACATTATCTCTATGGAGAAACATTCCAGATTTTCACATACCATAAGAATCTAAAGTATATCTTCTCTCAGCATGAGATGAGCATGAGGCAACGCCGCTAGATGGAATTAATCAAGGACTACGACTGTACAATTGATTATCATCTAGGGAAGGCTAATGTGGTGGTTGATGCACTAAGTAGAAAATCAGCAACACCATCCTTAGATAAAGCACAATCAAACTCCTTAGTGTGCTCTGAAAGTGATATGCTTATCTCCTTAAGGCAAGACAATATACAGTTTAAAGTATCATTGTTAGCATGGTTGTTAGCTGAGATGCAAGTGAAACCTACTCTGAGGCAGCAGATTAAGGAAGCACAACAAGCCGATACTGTAATTCAATAGATTAAGTCAGAGTATGGTAGTGAGAAACATGATGGTTTCCATGATTCAGAGGATCAGCTAGTCTGTTACCATGGTAGGATGGTAGTACCTGATGCCAATGACTTAAGAAAGTTAGTTCTGGAAGAAGCTCATTCTTCAATGTATGCTATGCATCCAAGGAGCACCAAGATGTATCATAACTTAAAAGATATATATTGGTGGCCTAGATTGAAGAAAGATGTAGATGAGTTTGTTATGTGGTGTTTCGAGTGTCAGCAGGTTAAAGCTGAACATCAGAAGCCCGCAAGAACAATGCAACCTCTGCCTATACCGCAGTGGAAATGGGATCATGTGACCATGGACTTTGTGGTTGGTTTGCCTAGAACAGCCAAAAGCCATGATTCCATTTTGGTGATAGTTGATAGGTTGACAAAGACAACACATTTCTTACCTGTCAAAATAACCTACACAGCTGAGAAGCTTGCACAGATATACATAGATGAGATTGTGTGTTTGCATGGGGTTCCAGCTACAATTGTTTCTGATAGAGGTCCCCAGTTTATGAGTCATTTTTGGGAATGACTGCATAAAGCGTTGGGTACGCAGTTAATGTTTAGTACAACCTTTCACCCACAGATATATGGACAATCTGAGAGGACCATACAAACCTTGGAGTACTTGCTTAGGGCATGTGTCCTTCAGTTTGTAGGAAGTTGGGATCTACACCTGAGCTTGATAGAATTTGCTTACAATAATAGCTATCATCACAGTATCGATATGGCACCATATGAGGCATTATATGGTAGATGTTGTAGATCTCCTTTTATGTTGGTATGAAAAAGGAGAATATCAACTTGTGGGTCCTGAGCTAGTACAACAAACAACAAAGAAGATTAAAGTAATACAACAACAGTTAAAAGCTGCCCAAGACAGACAGAAATCTTATGCTGACAAGCGTTGTAGACCCTTAGAATTCCAAGTTGGAGACAGGGTATACCTCAAGGTTTCACCTTGGAAAGGTATTTTGAGATTTGGAAAGAAGGGGAAGTTAGCTCCTAGATTTATGGTGCCTTATTCAATCATTGAAAGGATGGGAAAGGTAGCCTATAAGATGGAGTTACCACCTGAGTTGCATAAATTGCACCCAGTATTCCATATCTCTATGCTGCAGAAGTGTCATCCTGACACTGAGTTAGTTCTACAACCTGTGGAGGTAGAACTAAATGATGACATATCTTATGTTGAAGGACCTGTGATGGTTCTTGACAGAAGAATTAAAAAGCTGAAAAAGAAAGACATAAGTCTTGTGAAAGTTCTCTGCCATCACCATGGCATTGAAGAACCTACGTGGGAGTTAGAGGAAGAGATGAGGAGGAAATTCCCTACTCTTTTCTCTTAATGTTTTCGTTGATGATTTTGGGGACAAAATCCTTGTAAGGGGTGGATAACTTGTAACATCCCTGACCTAGGTTAAGCTTTAACCCTACGTGTTTTGTTTAAGAAAGATAATTATATTCTTAATACCATCTTTTGAAAAGTAATTAAGGCTCAAGAGGAACTTATATTTCAATTTTAGTCCATTTTGTATAGTGTTGAAGTAATGTTTTACTTGTTTGGACTAAAGTGCAAATTACCCAAGTTGAGGGGTTAAATTGCAAATGTTACATGATAATATGTTCCTCATATGTTGAAGCATCATGAGAATGAATATGATGCAGAGGAATGGCTAATGAAAGCCTGAGTACCAAGAAAGAGATGATAAAGCAATGTTTGTGCATTAAAACCTAGTTTTGGTGTAATGTGCAATTTACCCAAAACCCATGGTTCAATATGAAATTTACCACTTCAATAAGGTCCTTAATATTATTGAAATCTTTTATATGAAATAAATGAGAGGGGCATCTAGTTTGAGCTACTTTGAAGGAGAGAGAATCTTGATATTAAAATAATCAAGATTTAAGCATAATTGAAATAATGCAAAAAATAATTATATTAAATAGATTGCTCTTCAACCAAAATTTTGTTGGTTGAAATCCACATTAATGGACGTCCTTGTACCTTGCAAAGCCAAAGGAAATATCTATGTGAGTGGAGAACCCACTAACAATAAGAAACTAAAAAGAATTATCCACTCACTTATGGATAATTACTATTATAAAGGTTAAGGTGCTTAATTTATTTTCCCTTAATTCATGGATAATGGAAGGGAGTTCGGTGGAGATAGAGATGCGTTTTCATGCAAGGAACCAAGGGGGGAGAGGTGGCAACAATTTTGGAATTAAAGGAGTTGCATGAGGCATTTTCTCTCTCATTGATTTTCTTATAAAAACACCCTTTACAACTCAAACCAAGGACTTTTTCAAATCTAATTCTTCTCTTTGCTTGAAAAAACGATCAAGGAAGCTAGGGACAGAAGGAAGATGACCCCCAACCTGTTGGTAAGCTTCTTGACCTTCGTTCATCTTGGTTTCATGGTGGAAATCACAAATCAATGCATGATTCCTTCTTATTTCGATCCCATCTTCAATTCTAACCATTCATTTTCACTCAAAAGCTTGACGAACGAACCTTGTGGTGAGAAAAAGCTCATCCACCATTGTTTACGTGAAGCTCCAAGCTTGAAGCTCAATTGGAGGTGGGTTATATAACTTGAACCCCTATTCATTGTTATTGAATTCAATTTCTCAATCAATTATGTTCAAATTGTTCTTCTTTCAATTCCTTTGATTAGTTGATGCATTTACCATGATAATGGCAGTAGTTTTTAATGGACTAAGGCTTGATGAAGATAACATCATCTTAGGCAAACTTTCCAACCAGTTTGTTTTGCAAACGGTTTCATGGACTTTGGTCCAATCGGTTTCACCAAACCGTTTGTAGACCGAACGGTTTGCAAACCGTTTGCAGACCAAACGGTTTGCAAACCGTTTGGAGGATTAGACCCCATACCGTGTAGAGGAGTTGACCATTTGGATAGGTTGACCATTTGAGGTTAGGACCCTAGTAAATGTTGGATGATGATCTAAAGGAACCAATTGATTAAATCATTATATAGACAATCCTCCAATTAGAAACCCTAATCGAGTTAAGTGTTGATTTGCAATTGGTTGACTTAATGTTTTGGGGGTATTAACCCAAACGGTCTCAAGACCGTTTGGAGGTCACCCCAAATGGTCTCAAGACTGTTTGGAGGTCAACCAAGACCATTTGGAGGTCTAGGTTGAAGTATGGTTGAGTAATTGAAGAGTTAGAGATATCAAATTCAAGTGCAATCAATAGTTAAATTGATGATCAATCCAATGATCTAAACCCTAATTGGATTTCTCAAATTTTAATGAATGATGAGGAAAATGGTCTCAAGACCGTTTGGAGGTTATCCAAACGAACTCAAGACTATTTGGAGGTCAACCAAATGACCTCAAGATCGTTTGAGGTCAGGTCATATCATAAGTTGATGTTAATTCATTGATTTCAATTGGGTTAGTTCCACAATGTTAACCAATGATGGTTCCTCAAATTCAAAATCCTAATTGAAGGTTTCTTGATTATAAACCCTAGTTTAATTGGGTTCAAAAACTTAATTGATGGTTCAAGTGAACGATGATTCAGTGGTTCAATTGATAAATGAATCAAGGAATCAATGGGAAGGCAGTTCGTTGTTGGAAGCCTTGAATTGATTAAGTGTTGATAGACCTTTTTGGTCCATTCCATTTTGAGAGGGTTTGGACCAAACGGTCTCAAGACCGTTTGGAGACCCAAGCTCATTCGGTTTCAATACTTTCTTGCTTAAACGGTTTCAAGGGCAATGTGCCCAAACGGTTTCAAGGGCAATGTGCCGAAATGATTTCAAACCGTTTGAACCTTGAAAGACCAAGATCGTTTAGGGTCTAAGTAACCAAAATCATTTGAGGTTCAACATGGTTAATCCATTTGAATATCTAATGTAATTGAAGATTTAATTGGTCAATTCAATTGGATACCTCATGTAATTGAAGGTTCAATTGATCAAATCTTCTGGACATCCTAGGAGAGGATGAGAGAGAGAGATTCATACATGAAAAATAATCTTGTAGCAATCAAGCTTAGCACATTCAAAAATTGAGTGAGGTATACAATTAGGGTATGATCCTTGAGGAAGAGATCATAAAACCCTAATTGTGTTAATTGATGAAGTCAAATCCTAATTTAGGGCAATTCTGAGTGAAACCCTAATCTAGGAGGATAATGTGATATGAATTCAGAGTAGTGACTTGAGTAACCCTAATTTAGGGTACTTTGATGTAAAACCCTAATTGGGATGAATAGTAAACCCTAATTGTGGGTTATTAAATACAAACCCTAATCTAGGGTGATGTGATGTGAATAGTAAACCCTAATTCTGGATTATACTATATAGTGTGAAACCCTAATCTTGGACAATGAAGTGATGAATCATTGGTCCTAACTATACAAAGGGAATGAGTAACCTTGATCTAAATAAAATGAGAAACCCTAACCCTAATAAGGGAATAGTGGTGTTACTCTGGAATAGCATGGAACTGAAATATGATTGATATATCTGTTATCATGTGTGCTAACCATGCAGGTATCCTGAGATGATGAACATACCCAGGTATAAGCTATGATGCTTTAATTATTGAAATTATTTATTAGGCCTTGTGTGCCATAATATGCCTTGTTGCTTAGTAAGAGGTAACAAGAGATTAATAGGCCTCAAGTGCCAGATGAGATGCTTGTGTAGCAAGTGTCATGTATACCTTGGTTAGATGACATGAAGGTGATGATTACCTGAAAAAGTGGTAGCAGTGCTCAGTGATGAGCTAAGGGTTTGAATACCCAAAACCATATGTTTATGGCATTGATTTTGAAATGAGGGACTAAGATCCCAATGTCTTTTAAAGACTGAAAAGTAATTGATGAACAATACATGTTTCTTTATAGCATTTGTCCTAATAAGTTATGTTTGAAAACTTGATTGATGCTAAAAGAATATGATAATGTACTTAATTAATCAAGTAAAAGCTATTTATGTAGTGCTCTGACCATAGATCCATCATCGTCAGTAGTTGGTGATGATGAAACATGTTTTCTTATGAGATCTCTTGGAGTTCGCATATTAATATGAGGGGGTCAATGGGTGAAAATATCCTTACATCCAAATGGGGGAATTGATGGAAGGTAAACATTAAACCTCTCAATCCTTCATGATATGTTCCGGGATGGATTTATCAAAAATCTCCCGATGTTGTTAATATCGTATCGATGGAGGTAAACATGAAATCTCTCAATTGTGAAGAGAGTGCAGCCACCGATGTAGCTCTATAGCAAAGATGCCACTATACCCTGGCAAACTATGTAGCAGAGACACAAGATGTCCTGCATGTTATCTCGCACTGACCGAGATGTGGGAAGTCATGGAAGTCGGCTCTTCCACTGACTTTATATGGTACCGATTTTGATTTCGCAATGTTTGGGTGGAGTATGAGCGGTATACCTCATCTCCTCTCAATCCATCGTAACCCTGAGTAAGGATTTCCATAACAATGGAAGAAATTGATTTATTTTACCCCAAAATTTGGTGAAGAAGTTAGGAATCTAAGACTTTGGATTTGTATCGATTGGATGAATCCATTAGGCACATTAAGCATCCAAAATAGCACTTGTCCTATTATAATTGTTTTATAATCTTCCTCCCTAGTTGTGTATGAAAAAATAACTATGTCATAATGTCCTTGATATTAGGCCCCAATCAACTTGGCAATGATATTGACATTTTTCTTGAACCTCTGATTGTTGAATTAAAGAAACTCTAGGGAGAAGGTGTGTTGACCTATGATACTTCACGTAGAGAGATATTTGTTTTCATGCTTTGTTGTTTTGCACTATTAGTGACTTTCCAGTATACGGGAATTTGTATGGATACAACATATAAGGAGCTAAAGCATCCCTTATATGTGAGGAGACCATTGATTCAATTATAGTAAAACTTGGGGGCAAGATTTTATATCTTGGCCATCAAAGGTTTCTTCCAAAAGTGCATCCTTACCAAGTGTTGCTAAAAGCATCCAATGGCTCGACTAAGGAATGAAGTTCCCCTAAACTTATATCAGGTGATGATGTTTATGAAAGAGTAAAAGACTTTGTCAATGCACTGGTAAGAGATAATTTTGTACTATTCCTAGATAGAGTGAAAAATCTTTATTCAAGAAGAGGTCAATATTCTAGGATTTTCCTTATTGGAGTTCTTTGGTAATGGGGCATTGTATTAATATCATGCATGTTGAGAAAAATGTGTGTGACAGAGTCATTAGTACTATTTTGAATATACCAGGTAACACTGAAGGTGGCATCAAATACATAATGGACCTAAGTGAAATGGGTATAAGAAAAGAATTTAAAATACAAGTTAGAAGTGGTCAAAAAATATATTTACCTCCTGCTTGTTACACGTTGTCAATACAAAAAAGGAGAGTTTTTAGTGAGTGATTGCTTAATGTTAGGTACCACAGGGATACTCTTCCAACATTCATAGAATAGTATCAATGAATGATCTAAAGTTGATAGGTCTTAACTCTCATGATTTTGACACTCTAATGCAACAAGTATTGTACATGGCTATTTGATTTATATTTTCAAAGCATGTAAAGTTTGTAATCACTAGGCCTTGTTTCTTCTTCAACACTCTATGTAGAAAAGTTGTTGATCCCAAGAATCTTACTAAGATGCAAAGAGAAGTGGTCACTATAATGTTCCAGCTTGAGATCTATTTTCTTCTTTCATTCTTTGATATCATGGTAAAGCTTGTTGTCCATTTGACTAGGAAAGTGAAAATGGTGGGTCCCATTTTCTTATATTGGATGTATCCTTTTGAATGGTACATTAGTGTTTTTAAAGGTGATGCTCGAAACCATTATCGGCATAAAGGGAGTATTATTGAGGGTTTTGTGTCTAGGGAGGTTAAGAACTTTTGCAATGACTTTTTAAATTGTAATAAAGATCCTACCAACAAAAAGAATATTGATCCCTATTCTGGGAAAGGGACTTTAGGAGAATGAGTGAAAGTAAATAGTCATGAGTTGAGGGAGCAATCACACTTGTATGTTTTACACAAAATCGATGAAGTGGGTACATATATCATCGAACATATAGTTTTTGCAAGACAAAATATCCTAAAGTTGGTTCAATGTGTCTTGCTAGAGAGCATAATAGTATATTTGTTAGGTGGTTTGAAGATAAAGTATTCTATCAACTATATTAAGAACCAAATAATATTGTTGAAAATATCAAATGGCTCACCTTTAAACTAAAAATGAATGTTATTTCTTACAAAGGGTTTTGACATAAATGGATTTTCATATTACACAAAACGTCCAGATGATAAGAGTGTCATCCAAAATAGTGGGTTCATCCTTTAAGCGTCTTTATTGTGTTTTACAAGTGTGAAGGATAAGAGTGCACGTGAAGCTAAAATATCTTATTACGGTGTCATTCAAGACATATGGTCGTTTGACTACACATAATCTAGAGTTTCTATCATTAGGTGTAATTGGGTTGATAACAATAAAGGAGTTGTAGTGGATGAATTGGGTTTCACATAAGTGAATTATGAAATATTGGAGAGAAGGGTGAACCATTCATAATGGCATCACAGGAAAAGCAAGTATTCTACATAATTGATACTACAAATGAAAAATGGCATGTTGTTCTTCATGGGAAAAGGTAGTTCATTAAAAATCCTATAAATGAAGAAGAATACTATGACAAGTATGATAACTCCAGTCAATTCTTAGTTGGCTTGGCAAGGGTAAATGTTGAACCTAAAATGGGCTTATATATGCATAGAGTTTAAAAATAAGGGTTATTAATTGATCAAATATCCAACCAATACTAGAGGTATGTAATTTATTTTTTAAATTCTACATGTGCATTTTTCATTCTTTGTTACACTTATATATGTTTCATGTGCTACATGTAAAGTTTACATTCTTTATCACTTATATTTCATTCTTTGACTAATTTTAACATGACATTTCTTATATGGCGTCTGACTGTGAGGATGATCACCCTGACCATGTGCACTATGATGATGAATCTAGTGTAAGATGTATTGTTTTATTACATAGATGTGCATTTTACATTCTCTATGGCAGTTATATAACTTACTTTCTATCACTTATATGTGTTTCTTGACAATTTTAGGATGAGAATCCTAAGGATTTGCACCTTGAGGATCTTGTGGGTCTTTTGAGGAGCAGTATGATCATTCACGTAAAAGAGACATCACCTTTATGAACAAGTTAGTAACGCAAAGGGGTAAAGGACTGAATATGGCCATTGACTTTCGTGAAACGCAAAATCCTATTAGGAAGAATCATAACACTTTCATGCAATATATAGGGATTATTACAAGTAGAAAACTAGATATAATAAAAGAATCTTGGCATAAAGTTTATCCTTATAAGAAATACTACTATATAAGGACATAGTTGTGAGCTATTCTGATTTTCAAAGATATTCGCAATTCAACTTTAATACACCATTAAATGAACTTTTGCATAGCATCTTTGACCTTGTTGAAAAATGCATCATGAAAAGGTGTTGCAACATTGTGGGAGGATATTAAGGAATTATATGACAAATCTAACAAGAGAATACATAATGAACGATAAAAAGAAGAAGTTTGCCACTTAGTAATGATCCTATCTTGATCTGTAGTTCTGGGAAGTGTTTGTTGCTTCAAGAGCAACTGATGAATTTAAGTTTTAAAGCATCCTCCTTTAACTTGAATTATTATGATTAATCAAATGAATTCAATGTATTACATAATTAACATGGATTTTGGATTAAATAGGATTTACATGATGGTCAAATAGAAATTTGTGCAATGAATGTGCACGACCACAAGTTGGGTCTAGGTGGCTATATAAGGCATCACCTACAAAGACTGGAAGCATTTTCTTCTGAGAAGCCTTCTCATAGGTCTTCTAGTCTTCTACTACTCATGCACCTTAACTTTAGCATCAGGAGTGGATAGGTGTGAGGACAAGCCAGTCTGGAGAAATATTGAACCCTGTAACTGATGAAGTGGCTATAAAAATGGTGAAATTAAACTCTCAGAGTGCATGTTCATAGTTTACCATAATTTTAATGTTTTATTGACCAATTACTATTTATGATAATAAAGCTCTACAAGCAAACAAAAGAAGGAAAGTTCATCGATAAGAGACAAATGGATGAGTTGACAATTTCTCTGGGTACTCAAAAGCATGCTAGTTGTGTTAGGGCCATTGGGTCTGGTCATGATATAAGATCTTTTTGGGTACTCTAAAGAATGCTAGATATGTTAGGGCCATTGGGTCTAGTCTCAGTATAAGATCTTTTTGTGGGTCATTAGAGCATAAGCACAAATCTATAAAGAAAGGAGGATTGTCTCAGGAGTAGGTACAAGATATGATTGTAAAGGGAATAGAGGAAGCAATGAGATAGTTTTAGGCTTCTCAGTCTCTCTACCTCCTCAGACAGTACATGTGCCATCCTTCTCTTCTTGTGAGGTGGAGCCCCATACTGGAGTGACTCTTCTTCTAAGGTGGACCCCCCTACAATAGAGTCAGTTAGGAGTAATCATATGGACCCTCCAGCTGGCAGGCCTAATGTAAGTTTCTTTGGGATATAATAGTTTTCCATGTGAATTTATGATATGTTAGTTTTTAGGTATATGTATCACTATATACACAATTATAGGTGTTGAGGCCATGTCATCTTTCATTACTAGAACATGGCTTCTATGTCCTTGCACTGGGTGCCAATTACCCACCCCTTCGAGGTGACATGATTCATGGTGCTCCAATTCCCGATGATGTGGTTCATGTGTTTATCGTGCTTGTCTATGCTTGGAAATAGGCACAACTACCATGTGGCCACCCCAAGCATAAGATGATAGGTGATGCTAAAGGAAACGTGGTTTTGTGGCCCAAAGTAAAAGTTATCTATGTGAATGTATTCTAAATTTTTATTGCATTTGTATTTTTTATTCTTTTCTACTTGTATATATAATTGGCAACTGATATGAGAATATAAGCATATTGTAGCACCTAATAAATTCCCTACAGTTCCTCATTCAAATATTTAAGTACCTTCTTGGATTTCAAAGGACCTATTTGACTCACTAGGTCCTAAGTGTAGGGAGTTGGTACTATTGTTATGCAACTTAGAAGAAGGGCCAACTATAATGGTCCATATCAAGGAGGATGATGCATGTCAAGATCATGATACTAGTGTATTCATTTTAGATATTGTGGAGTTCTTTACTTATTATTGGTTGAATGCAAGTGTGATTGAACTTTGGATATGGTGAGATCTTATGACTAAATACCTTGTTCTATATATATGAAAATATATGTTGATTTGTGTTCTTATATATTAATGCATACATATATGTTTTATAGATACTTATATATGGTGTGTGTGCAGTTCTCACTAACTAATGTAGTATTTCTAGTTCCATCATTGATTGGTTTTATATACATACAACCAACATATGTTGGTAATTGATGCTCTACTACATCTAAATATTTTGGTACCGTAGAAAAGATTGTTATTATAGCTCCTTTCAATATTAAGTAAATTCTATGCACTTTATTTATAATTTGGACTTATGAATTATATTTCATTGTGGAATTTGAGTTTGTTTTCCTTCTTTTCACTCAGTAATAAGCATCAGGGGTTTTTGGAAATTGTCCCCAATGTGCTAATTGTGTATTATCTAGATTCCTCAGGTGACAAAGTAGGGAGTGGAAGACACACAATGAAAATGGCATTAGTTGCATAAGTAAGTGCTTCTATTTTTTAAATATATTAATGTCTACATAATTACATGACTATTTACTAATTCAATAAAATATATTGCTTTAACTTATAGGGGTATAAAACCATTCAAAAAGGTTGGTAGAAAGGTGGATTGAAATAGAAAATATAAATTGGAAGAATGTTGAGGTATTTTTCTAAATCCAATTCATATATGTCAACTATGTTTACTTTTGTTGTCAACAACCCATTACACTAAACAAGATTACTCAAAACATAAAACACAGTCGATCACTAATTCATCACATACCCAAAAATATGGGTAAATTAAAACCGATTTCAATGTCCACACCCACTGAGAAACAATTGCATAAGAGCCCAACATCTTTCTTATATCCATACTATGCCAAGAATTTTATACAAATTGTTCTATCGCCTTAGACACAACATATATACACAGAAGAACAATATTTGTATATGCCACACAACAAATATTAACATGCTAAATAAATTTCAATTCATTTGAAACACCATATACAAACTTTTCCTGCCTGGACTTCAGAGTACATGGCCAACTCTTGGACACACTAAACATCTAATAAACTTTCTCAGAGTTTCATTACCATAGCTCCTCTTTATGTCAACGATTCTATTTTCGTCACTGCTGATTACCTAAAAAGATGTGGCAAACCTCAAGGGTGAGACCCATGTTCCAACAAGAGATACAACCTCCAACAACGCTTATTGATTACAACATTTTAAATAGTAGATAACTAAGTAGTTGGAGTATTTAATAATCAATTGAATAGATTGAGCAGTTCAAGTATATTAAACAGATTAAGAAAATCATCTTAGAAACAAGTATGATCATCAATGCATATATAGATAACAAACAAATCCATTTCTCTAGATAGGTATCTACTCAAATATTGTAAAATTGCATCTAATAACAATCATTATCGTTAATATGGCTATCATCATATCCCTTGCTAACAGTACACGCAATCTAGAAGCATAAGTATCCCTGACATCATGAATATGTCTAGTAACATAACATGGCTACCAATATTGTCATCTCAAATAAAGAGAACAGATCTATATCATCAGTAGAACTAACATCATAGCACAATTAACTACATAGGCATGATTAGCAGTTTAAGCATTTATAATTACATAGTCATGGCTAACAATATTAAACATAGATAGAAACATCATCGTAACCATCAATGTTAGTATATTTGACAACATAAGCATGTTTGCAACAGGAGCATAACTACAACATCAGCATATCTATTATCTCTTATTATACTTTACATGATCTCAGTGAAAACAAAGCAAACAAGGGCTATCATCCAATATGAAGTGTTGTGTATAACCCTATACAGATATGCTACATGGCTGTCTTTCATCCTTTATTAGGCCTTGGGGAATTTGAATCATATCATCCAAAGTCCAACTGACCCATGCGAAGGGCTATTCAGTTCCATACAAGATCTAGGAGTGTCGGTATCCTAAAATCTCTTCCCCTTAGTCAGTACGAGTAAAAGGTAGTGACATATAGTCAAACTATAAAACAGTGACATTTAGTCTTGTAACTATCCCACCTTGGTACATGTCATGGTGCTAGCATCCATGGTATTCAAAACACTCTAATCCAAGGTACAATTGTAGTTGTCCTCATTCACATCAAATATTTGAGGTATGACCATAGCCATCCTCCATAACCTACTGTAAGGCCCCTAAACTTGCTTAATGAGTTGAATGAGATTAATTATCATATTTGAATTCTTATAACCCTATTATAACCTTGTGATATGCTTTGAAATCACAATACAAGCTTATGTTTCAAATTTAGTCCAATTTGGACACTGTTTGAGCAAGTTATGCAATTTTATGCACATTTTGGACTTTTCTGTAATTTACCCAATTGAGAGTTTTTCCTTGCAATTTATCACTTTCATTATGTTCCTTAGATATCATATCATCATTCTTGAGATTTTTTAGCCATGGGACGCCTATTTAAACCTTGGTTTGAAGGTGTTTTCTCTAAGGGTATTTTAGGGTTTACACCTTCATGGATGAGCTACCTTTAGTAGCTATCAACTATTGAATTATTTGATTGGCTGGGAAATTCGACAAAGGAAAGATAAATAGTCTATACATATGGTGGGGGGATCTTCTTGTGTGTGTTCTTGTATATTATTAATAAATTAAGGCCATGGACACTTGGATAAATACTAGAACTTCAACTTTTTCTTTTTCTTTATCTTAAAGTTCCATATACTTATCCCCAAGCACCAAAACGAGCCATTTTCTCTCCACCACTTCCCTCCTTCTCCCTACCTCGTTCTTCCTTGGCGAATCTGTGAATTTTTCTATCCAAGGAAGAAGAAAGTGGGGATCTTCTTGGAAAAAGGATATAGGGTTGCAATTGACTTCATTTTGGGTTTGAAAAGATTCCTTCTAGTGATCTTGACCTAAGAGTAAGAATTCCCTTCTTTCCTCCATTTATTTCTTTTTTATCCTTCCTCCTATCTTTCTCCAGGTTGAAACCTTGCTTTTCCATGGTATAAATTTCTCTAAATCTCTAAAACCCTACCTTTAGGGTTTACTCATTTGATGAAGAAAGGTGCTAGATGGATGAATTCATATCTTATTCTTGAATTTTCTACACTACCTGTTCGAGTTTTCTTCTGTGTGTGATTTCATCTTCTCATTAGAAGCAATTTTTATAACTTTCTCCACGTTTATTGCTTACCATAATCTTTCTAAATCATGTTCTTTCTTGAAAATGATGATCCATGCACTAAAAAGCTAAGCTTGACTTGGATTTCAATTTTTATAATGTTCCTGTTACAACCCTAATTTGGGGTTCATTTGGTGAGAAATGTAATTTCTCATATTAAAGATATTTGAACAAATAATGATATAATTTGTTTTGAATACATGGATTTTGTTTACAATAGCCTTGATGTTTCTGTTGTGGGCATTATTGGCTATTGGGCCCAAATAACAAGAAAATTCAATTAGTGAATGAATACTTGAATTTTTGAGAAAAGAATGATGTGGAAACCTCTAGAACGCAAATCCAAAGAGGTATTTCGTGCCTCTTGGGTTCCTTGGGTTCCAAGGAGTCCAAAGTTGCATAAAGAGTGTAATAAGAAAAGAAAAGATCAATTAAGTATTTCTTTATTAAGAAAGAAATTCAAAATAATGATAAAATGTGGAAAACCAGTGAATAGAGGTATAATTGAGTTATCCTTTGTGGAATTTCGTCTCCCAAGGATTCCTAATGATAAAAGGAATACCAATGAGGAAAATAAAAGAGAAATAAATAGAAATCCTCAAAAGGAAATATTTTAATAAGAATAAAACAAGATAATGAAGAATAATGCATTTAGATGCATCTAGAAGGATAAAGAGTATCCAATAAAAAGGATTTCGAAATAATAGAGTTTCTTGGGGTCCAAGGAGCCCCAATAAAGAGGAAATAAAGAGAAAATACCCAAATTGCAAAATAAAAGGATAATGTGAAACACTATTAATGAATTTTGTGATATTTCTAAAAAGAAGTATTGTTTCTATTAAAAGAAAATAGAAATTTCGTGGCTAATGGATTAAAAGCTAAGAATAAAGATAATAATGAGAGGGATTTTCGAATTCCTAAATTTCCAATTAATAGGAAATATCAAAAGGAGAGAGAGAGAGAAGAATTTCTTCTCTTTGAAGGAAAACGATTCCTTTTGGAAAGGGACTCATTGAGTAATGTTGAAGCCAACCTATGGCTTCGTTTCCCACCCCAATATAAGGGGAAGAGTCTTGGTTAGAAGGGAAGAGAGAACCCCATGTTCTTCTACCTTCTTCTTCCAAGGTTTCATCCAAACCCTAATCTTTGAAGAATGACCCTATCTATAGAGCAGCGAGGAGCAATGGAGTCCTCAATTGAAGGGGGATGTCATACGATGTCAGAAGGATGCACAACTAACATCCTTGGGCTTCGACGCAAGCTCAACGGCCACATCACGACTGTGTGCCGGCCACGGGTTACAGACCTGACCAACCTGTATTAGTAGTGTTGGCCGCGAACGAAGAGAACCTTTGGATGCGAGGGGATACAACGGAAGCAGGGCGAAGTTTCCCGAGGAGGTTCGTGCCTTGGAAGGGTGGAAAGGGGTCCCGCGATCTACTGCAGCATGGCTGCATCATGGAAGAGAGTTGCGGTCGATCTGGGCTTGAACACAGACGTTACGGCCATGTCTTCAAGGTGTTTGGTGTGTGCCAGGGTACGGCGGAGGCAGCAACACCCTCCTTGGTGGCCATCGAGGTCAAGAGAGGCAAGGAGGAGCCACGCCCTTGGCGGCTAGGGCGACGCAGCGCGCCATCGCAAGGAGGAAGATGACCCACGGGTCGTTGGACCATATTTCCCCTCTGCGGGCTGAAGGCGTGGTCACTTAACCAGGGGCAAAACGGACATTACGTTATTTTTTGAACAAAGCTGAGAAACGTTGCATGGAGGAAGCTACATGGCGGCTTCTGATTGGCCAAGTAAGTAAAATCTTGCTAAATTCATAATTAAAGATTGGTAACTTCGATTAGGACAAATGATATATGAATTTTGCTCAAAAATGAGAGGAATTCAATAAAAATATAGTTAGAAGTTAATTCATCTTGCTATTCGAAAAGTAGTGTAAATTATCATCTTTAATGAATTAAAGAGTAAGAAACCTTATTTTGAAATGAATAAATTGTTTAATAGGGTTTAATGGATCATTAAAGTTGATAATAACCTGTTAAATGTAAAAAGGTACTTTAAGATCAAAAAGGATGATCTTTGCACGTAATGAGTTTAATTTAGAGATTATGCGCATAAATATGCTTGAAATTTGAAAAGTACATAAAGTTATCATCTTTAATGATTTAATTAATGAAAACCCTTAGATTTGATGATAGATGGATTTAATGTTGTTTAATTGATAATTCAAGCCAATATTAACCTGTTGTTGATAAATGTGAAGATAGAATCTAAAAAGATGATCTTTTTATATAATTGGCTTAATTTAGGATTTCGTGCATGAATATGCCTTAATGAGCTTGAAAACCCTAATTTAGGTGAATATGTCTTTTAATTGTTTTAATTGTTCAGATACATGAATAAATAGGGATACAATGATCCTAAGTCAATATGGGTATAAAAGACTATTAAAATGGATAGTTCAACAATTAAGGTTCATATAAGTAGAAAAGAGTATTTTAGGGTTTGTTGACCTAAAAGGGAAAAAGTTTGAGAAATTGATCTAAGAAATCGTAATGAACATTAATGAAACCTTAATGTGGATTAGAAACCCTAGAAAGTGAATCCAAGTCAATAAAGTAGATTCTTGATAAAGTGTGTAATAAATAGAGTACATATTCTTTTTAGGAATTATGTGATTGTTGAATTTCTTGCTTGGATTGCATTCTTGGTTGGATTTGCTTAATGCTTGTGAAATCATCAAATCAGGTATGTGGTTACGCTTATGATTATCCTGACTAGTTTTTCGAGGATTTTATCGACGTTTCCCTCATGGCTTGAAATAATTGTTGGATGTTTTTATTTCATGCAACTATAGAGTGACTATGACTATCACTATGAATATACATGTATAACTGGCTAGATCTGGGTCCACCTCTGTGGCTTGTAAAGGCTAAAATGGGGTAACCTAGAGTAAGGTCTAGGTTATCGTGGGTTAGAAATTGGGCTACCAAGTGTAGTACCATGAGACCCATTAGCATGCCATGAGTTAAGGAGTGGGCTACTTACGAGTAGTGCCATGTGACTCAACTCTAGAAACTGGTTCACCTATAGGTGGGACCATGAGGGGTTTAATGGGGATCTACCATAAGGAAGGTAGTATCCAGGTCCACTGCAGGGATAGCACAGAGGATAGGGTACTCATGGATCACGAAGTTATATTTAAAACATAATCTTGGTTGTTAAATGATTAATTGAATGATTACGTTGTTATCATAGTTGCACATTTATTATTTCCCCCACATACCAGCTTCAGCTGACCGACATTTTGTTTGTCGGCGTTTTAGGTACAAGTCAAAAGGACAAACAGTAAATCATCATATTGTGAAATACATGAAGTAAAATATAAGGAGGATTAGTTAGAATAGAATCCATAAGTGGATAGAAGTTTAGAGATCCAATTTTTCAAAAAGGTATGCAAAAGTTTATTTTCTTGCAATTTTTCCAGTTTATTCGGTTAGTATTTAATAATTGTTCTTGGTTAATTGCCAAACTTTTGATTCGGAAGTTATGGGTCTAGCTTCGACCTCTCGGTCTCCCTTAATTGGGGGTTATTGGGAGGTGGGGTTGTAACAGTTCCCTATTCTAATTTCAGTTATATATGAACCTGTGATCATGTGTACATTATTCCTAAGGTATAATATGACTTGGATCAGGTTGGTTTGACAACCTATGGTGCTAAGCACCTATCAACCAATGGTCAATTTTAGGGTTTTAAGCTGATTTCTTCTATAAACCCATGACTCGATGATGGTACCATTGCAACAACCCTATGGTGTTGTCTTCATGACAACTGATGGTAATGATAAAAGGTTTCATATGATGGTGACAACGTATGGTCACCCCCTTATGTTAGGTTTTGGATCAATTAGAAGTTTAATGATCAACCATTAAGTACCTTACTGATATTACCAATCAATGATGACATTAGCTTAATATTTGATGTTGATTAATGAATATAGTGTTGATCTAACAACCTATGGTGATTTAAGGATCACTAATGATGGTGGATCAGGTCTCTACAAACTATGGTGAGTTAATCACTGTAGTTTTAGCATCAATTAAGCCTTAGACCAATGGTTTCTTGGATCACTTGATGCAATGGTCGGACCTATATTGTAATTGGTGGTTTTAACATATGAACTTGACCCAATGGTCAAGATCTATTGTTTATTCCTCCAAGAAAGTGGAATGATGGATAATGTAATATGTTGGTCATAATAATGTGATTTATATGGTTTCCTTTGTAAGATCAACTTAAGGAGCTTACTTTTTGACAATGGATGGCTTATTTTAAATGAACAGTCGATTTTGGGTTTTACCCTACTCTCAATGGAACTTTTTGTGTTGTTAATCAAGGGATGTCTAGGGTTAAATGGTGACTCTTTATAGAGCACAACTCAAGGACTTCATAGGTATGTAAACAACAAATGGTATTACCTGTTAAACATCCAATGGTTCTGGGTGACATTGTGGTAAGGCAATATGGGTTGAATGATGATGGAACAAATGGAGGGTTACCCTTAATAAGGTAGTATTACCTATTGAATCATATGAATAGAAGGGATGATAACCATATTGTGTTGATATGTAACCCTAATGAGGTATAGCTTGTTATACCTAGCTTTAATATAACTAAATGATGGTAATTGGGTATGAATAGTCCTTGAATGACTCATACAATCATGGAGTACTCTATTACTATTGTTGAAACCCTAGTATGCTGTAACCCAATGGTTACACCTTGATGTATGTGTGGGTTCATACTTGTGAATAGTATGGAATGTGATGGTGATGCTTCACCTTATGCATCCATGATCCAATGGGGATGTCGTGAGTTAGGGTTTGGGTATGAGTGTTGATTAGTAACATTGATATAATTTATCATGTTGAACCTAACTCTAATGCATATAGATAAATATGAGTACTCATGTTTAACATTCTTATATGATGGAATGATGGTAGAATAACCTCATTAACATGATCATAACCTTAATGTGTTCATTGGTGGCTATCATAGCCACATGGTTGATACTTTCTTATGCTAAACATGTGCATTATGAATATGATGAGTGTTAATCATATCTAGCTTCCTTGCATGTTGATGTAATAAAGGAATGTTCTTAATGTTAATATAACCCTGCTATGATTGTTTATGAATATCTCCTAGCTCATTAATGCAATATTGTGTTGATCTGGTGTATTATATGTAAGCGATGTTATTGAGCCTTATTATAAGGCATGGAAAGATAATGATGATCTTGCAGGGAATACTATGATGGTCTTAATGACCTTTGGGCATGGTTGAGCCCTGAATGAAGTGTAATCCTCTTGTGTTGATAAGGGTTGAAAACCTGTGATATGTGAAAAGGATTTATATCTTGTGATAGTATGATGACTAGTGTGATCTCATGAATGGCAAGTGATTAGTACCATATGATGATTAGATGAGAAATTATGTTTCACACATTTTATATCTTTTAAAGTTGAGATATTTATGTGCTTGTTAGAAGTGAATTAGGGTTTTTATGTCAACTTGTTTGATGCAACCTTAATTCATCCAATTGGCATAACTAATAAAGTGAAACTCTAATCATGTATTGCCATGTTCCATATATCCATCTGAGTGTCAAAATTTTCCAGATGGTGAAATGAGTATTCCTAAGGGAAACTCAGAGCGCATACTGTTGAGTATGTGGGGGTGGCAAGTTGAGGATATATCCTTGTCATCCATAATGTAGATTGTGGAGGTTGGCTATGGTCATGCCTCATACATCTGATGTGATTGAGAACGGTTGCAGTTGTGTCTCGGTGATTATATATGTGACAAGATTGGTGGAAAACTACGGTTGTACCTCAGATGGTAGGTTATCTGTACCCACCTCCTTTCACTAGTGACATAACCTGTACCAAGGATGGACTAGGCTGTTAGCTGCTTAACCTTATGTGTCATTGTGGCAGACCCATACTGACCGGGGGCGAAGAAGATCTTAGGAGTCTGACTCTTACTAGATCTTGTATGGCCCTAATTTTGACTTAGCAGTGGTCAGTTGGACTTTGAGTGGTATCCTCAATTTCCTCAGGGCATAATAAAAGATGTAATACAGCCGTATATCATATTTGTTTAGGGCTATACACAACGCTTCACATTGGATGATAACCCTTGTTTGTTCTCTTTACATAAAGATGATGCTTAGTGAAATTAATAGATAGTAGATATACATATGTTGTGGATATGCTTAAGATTGTAGATGCGTACATACAAAATCCATGATTATGTTGATAACTATACTGCTACTGCTGATTATAATCATGATGCTAGCTATCTCATGTTGTTAGTTATTTTTAGCATGCTAGCCATGCCTTTGTAACTAGAGATGCATATAATGCTAATCATGCTTATCTAGATAATTGTGCTTATGTTGTTAGCTCTTTTTATGATGTTGATATGTTCAACATATTAGACATGCTAATGTTGTTAGCTATGCTTATGTGGCTAGACGTATTCATAATGATAGAGATTCTATGTTACTAGACTTGCTCATGATGCTAGACATGCATATGCTACTGAATTGCTTATATTATCAACAAGATAAAGGATGATAGTCTGGCTAATGATGATAGTTATTATCTTCTCCTTTATGTATTTTGTTAATCATCAATGTTGTTGAGCTTATTTGTTATATCTAATTAAACTACTTAACTGTTTAATTAATTAAAAATGTTGTAATCAATAATCATTGTTGGAGATTATATCTCTTACTGGGACATGGGTCTCACGCTTGTAGTTCGCCACATCTTTTTAGGTAATCTGAAGTGACGAAAATAAACTTGTGGAAGCAAAGAGGAGCTATAGTAATGAATCTATGAGAAAGTTGATTAGATGTCTAGTGTGTCATCCCTATACTCTCAGGTCCAAGAAGGAAAAGTTTGTATGTGGTGTTTCAAATGAATCAAGCTTTTGTTAGCATATTAAGGCTTGTTTGTGTGGCATATACAAATATTGTTCTCCTGTGTATATATGTGGTGGATGAGATGGTAGAATGGATAAGACTATAGAATTTTTTTATCAAATTCTTGTCATAGTATGGATAAAAGAAAGATGTTGGGCTTTAATGCAAACGTTTCTGAGCAGGTGCTGACATTGAAATCAATTTTAATTTACCCATATTTTTGGGTATGTGGTTAATCGGTGATTGATTGTGTTTTATGTTTTGAGTAATCCGTTTAGTGTAAAAGGTTCTCACAAGTTAATATCAGAGCTTTAGGTTCACTGAGTCTACAGGGACAATGGGACTTAAGACTAGGATGATATCTAAGTTAGGAACGTGACACAAAAACATGGTGCATACTGCCTAATCTCAGTACTTGGATGCCCTGGCCAGGTATTCAATTATTGAAGAAAGGTAAGTATGGAACTCTTAGATTGTTATCTTTCTGATTACTCTGATCAAGTAGTAATTTTGAGACAATCTATAGAGCATAACGAATAAGAAATCATGGTGTGAATATCTCAATCCTATCTTAAAGAAGATGGGAATTGCATCATAATCTATCAAAACTTGAATGTTTGGTAACTATAAGAGAAAGATACAACACCATGAAATCTAAATATGAATACAAATAAGGAAAAGAGGAGTTCTTGAAGATGTGATTCAAGAAGATAATAAAGTAAAAGATAGATAAGTCTATGCTTATAAAGTGAATCAAGGTATGAAATCCAAATAAGATGGAAAGAACTCCTATAACAAGTATAAAATGAGAAGATGAATGGGAACAATGACAAAGGAATAAGGTGGAACCTGAGTTAATATCAGACCAACCTATGTGAGTAAGAATGTATTAATGTAAAATCAGCATGGCATGTGAAAGAAATTAAGGGAGATGATCCCTATTTAATGAAGAAAATGAATAAAATGATGATTTACCTATTGATAAGTGGTTGAAAAACATAATAAAATAAGATAAAATACCCAAATGTGATAAATAGTCATCAAGGAAGGAGTAATGAGATATGTCAATCATGATGATCCCTATTCTAATGGCAAGGAACCCAAAATGAAAAAGGTAAAATGATACATAAGAAGTTGTAACCTGCATAATGAAAATAGAATCGGTTACCTTTTTGCTAGTGACCCTTAAACAATGTTGCTATGATATGGGAAGTGTGTTTCACTTTGTGTCTTTCCTTTCTAGGGCATAGCTTTCAAGTGGATCATTGTCACTTTGTATTTTTGGATTTATTGTAAACATGAGGGTATATAGCTTATTATAGCATAAGGTTGTTTGGACTATGGTTCCAAGATCATAAAGTTTGTGATGATTTTTCTTTTGAGCCTTCCATTAATTAGGAAGACTCCTCTTATATGTCTTAATATTTGTTATGTTGGTAAAAGTAGATGATATAAGGATGTTAGTTCCTTATAGCACATGAGATGGATACCAAGGTAATGAATCCTAGTATCCAAGATGTATCAATAATATGAGAAATATGTGAAGGTTGGAGATGTTTATTAAATGAACATTCCAATTAATCCTCCTCCGTAGAGAGAGATAGAGAGAGAGTTGATGATTACCCTCTAAATGTTGTTTGGAAGGAAAAAAAAGTGATTTTATAATATCATGTATGGTTCAGTGATAGTTGAGCAAGACCACTATCAAGTATAGATAGTTTGTTGATCAAGTATACATGTGCTACCGTGTTTCTTTAAAATAAAATATCCTTTAGACATAAGAGTTAGAATGGATGACATAAGTTACATGACCATAATGAGTTTAGAGTTATGTCCTTTAGACTAACCAATGAACAAATAGAATTTATGAATAGGGGGAACAGAGTGTTCCAGTCATGTCATACAAGTTATATCAATCTTTGAATGATGATGTGTCAAAGTATTTCAAATATTAGATGACCATGTTTTCCTATCTTAAGATTTAAAAATAGCAATATTTTTTTTACTCAAGCGATCAAAAATATGATCAATATTTCTTCAAAAACCTTAGGGTTTCGAAAGAAGCAATAGCTATGAGAACAATTTGAACAAGAGTGAGATGGGGTTGATTAAATTTCTTTATGGGATAATGATATGTCTTCTAAGTAGGTTGTGTAAATCCTATTAAGTTGAAGATAGTCTTGTTGTTTCACCCCTAACAAGGTTGAATAGGAATGATGTTTCCTTGTATGGAATGACATGTGCCAGTGTCAGCATTTCTTTTGATGCCGAAAAAGAACTAACAAGAGTTCTAGTGTCATTGTATCAAAAAAAGGGATGGATACATTACCTTTTTTTTATGCTTCAAGGAATGGTATGGGACACATGGAATGATTGGTAAAAAGCTAGAAAGTATGACTTTTGATTAATGTTTTGATACAGTAGATATAATTTTAGGATGATAGCTAGAATTTAAAGTTGAACATTACTACAAGAGTTGTACAGATGACACAACAAGTTTCTACATTCCATATTGAGAGTGTCTTCTTAGGTGGGGTTTTTTTGTGTTAACCCAAGATGAGATATGTATGAATAATGTGGAATCACCATGATATGAAAGTAACCATGTGAAGGTAATAGGATGAGGTTTAAAGTAAGTACTCATCTTTATTTACCTTGGATTTTGGGGGCAAATTCCCTATTAGGGGTTTATCGTTGTAAGGCCCCTAAACTTGCTTAATTCGTTGAATGAGCTTAATTATCATAATTGAATTCTTATAACCCTAATATAACCTTGTGATATGCTTTGAAATCAAAAGATAAGCTGAAGTTTCAAATTTGGTCCAATTTGGACACTGTTTGAGCAAGTTATTTAATTTTATGCACATTTTGGACTTTTCTATAATTTACCCAATTGAGAGGTTTTCTTTGCAATTTATCACTTTCATTATGTTCCTTGGATATACTATCATTATTCTTGATCTTGTTGAGCCATGGGGTTCCTATTTAAACATTGGTTTGAACGTGTTTTCTCTAAGGGTATATTAGGGTTTACGCCTTCATGGATGAGCTACCTTTAGTAGCTATCAACTAATGAATTATTTGATTGGCTGGGAAATTTGACAAAGTAAAGCTAATAAAATCTATACAGATGGTGGTGGATATTCTTGTGTGTGTGCTTGTATATTCTTAATAAATTAAGGCCATGGACACTTGGATAGATACTAGAACTTCAACTTTTTCTTTTTCTTTATCTTAAAGTTCCATATACTTATCCCCAAATTCCAAATCGATCCATTTTCTCTCCACCACTTCCCTCCTTCTCCCAACCTCGTTCTTCCTCTGTGCTTCTGAGAATTTTTCTATCCAAGGAAGAAGAAAGTGGGGATGTTCTTGGAAAAAGGATCTAGGGTTGCAATTGACTTCTTTTTATGGTTGAAAAAGCTTCCTTCTAGTGATCTTGACCTAAAAGAGTAATAATTCCCTTCTTTCCTCCATTTATTTCTTTTTTATCCTTCCTCCTAGCTTTCTCCAGTTTGTAACCTTGTTGTTCCATGGTGGAAATTTCTCCAAACCTCTAAAACCCTACCTTTCTTGCTTCTTATGCTTAGGGTTTACTCATTTGATGAAGAAAGGTGCTAGATGGATGAATTCATATCTTATTCTTGGATTTTCTACAATACCTGCTCGATTTTTCTTATGTGGGGTTTCATCGTCTCAGTAGAGGCAAGTTTTATTACTTGCTCCACATTTATTGCTTACCATAAGCTTTATAGATCATGTTCTTGCTTGAAAATGATGATCCATGCACTAAAAAGCTATGTTTGACTTGGATTTCAATTTTTATAATGTTACATGTTCTAATTTCAGTTATATATGAACCTTTGATCATGTGTACATTATTCCTAAGGTATAATATGACTTTGATCAGGTTGATTTGACAACCTATGGTGCTAAGCACTTATCAACCAATGGTCAATTTTAGGGTTTTAAGCTGATTTCTTCTATAAACCCATGGCCCGATGATGGTACCATTGCAACAACCCTATGGTGTTGTCTTCATGACAACTGATGGTCGTGATCAAATGTGTCATATGATGGTGACAACCTATGGTCACCCCCCATTAGGTCAGGTTTTGTATCTATTAGAAGTTTAATGATCAACCATTAAGTACCCTACCGATGTTATCAATCAATGATGACATTAGCTTAATATTTGATGTTGATTAATGAATATAGTGTTGATCTAACAACCTATGGTGATTTAAGGATCACTAATGAAGGTGTATCAGGTCTCTACAACCTATGGTGAGTTAAGCACTGTAGTTTTAGCATCAATTAATCCTTAGACCAATGGTTTATTGGGTCACTTGATGCAATGGTCGAACCTATACTGTAATTGATGGTTTTAACATATGAACTTGACCCAATGGTCAAGATCTACTATTTATTCCTCAAAGAAAGTGGAATGATCTATAATGTAATATGTTGGTCGTAATAATGTGATTTATATGGTTTCCTTTATATGATCAACTTAAGGAGCTTACTTGTTGACAATGGATGGCTTGTTTTAAATGAACAATCAATTTTTGGTTTAGCCTACTCTCAATGGAACATTTTGTGTTGTTAACCAAGGGATTTCTAGGGTTAAATGGTGACTTCTTTATAGAGCACAACTTAAGTTCTTCATAGGTGGTTTATACAAGGTGTTTACTTATGTAAAGAACCAATGGTCTTACCTTTTAAACATCCAATGGTTCTGCGTGACATTGTGGTATGGTGATATGGGTTGAATGATGATTCAACAAATGGAGGGTTACCCTTAATAAGGTAGTCTTACCTATTCACTCATATCAATAGAAGGGAAGATAACCATTTTGTGTTGATATGTAACCCTAATGAGGTATAGCTTGTTATACCTAGCTTTAATATAACTAAATGATGGTAATTGGGTATGAATAGTCCTTGAATGACTAATACAATCATGCAGTACTTTGTTACTGTTGTTGAAACCCTAGTATGCTATAACCCAATGGTTACACCTTGATTTATGTGTGGGTTCATACTTGAGAATAGTATGGAATTTGATGGCGATGCTTCACCTTATGCATCCATGATCCAATGGGGATGTCGTGAGTTAGGGTTTGGGCATGAGTGTTGATTAGTAACATTGATATAATTTATCATGTTGAACCTAACTCTAATGCAAATAGATAAATATGAGTATTCATGTTTAACATTCTTATATGATGGAATGATGGAAGAATAACCTCCTTAACATGATCATAACCTTAATGTGTTCATTGGTGGCTATCATATCCACATGGTTGTTACTTTCTTATGCTAAACATGTGCATTATGAATATGATAAGTGTTAATCATATCTAGATTCCTTGCATGTTGATGTAATAAAGGAATGTTCTTAATGTTAATATAACCCTGCTATGATTGTTTATGAATATCTCCTAGCTCATTAATGCAATATTGTGTTGATCTGGTGTATTATACGTAAGCAATGTTGTTGAGCCTTGTTATAAGGAATAGAAATATAATGATGATCTTGCAGGGAATACTATCATGGTCTTAATGACCTTTAGGCATGGTTGAGCCCTGAATGAAGTGTAATACTCTTTTGTTGATAAGGGTTGATACCCTATGATATTGTGAAAAGGATTTATATCTTGTGTTAGTACAATGACTAGTGTGATCTCATGAATGGAAAGTGAATAGTACCATGCATGTGATGATGAGATGAGAAATTGTTTTTCACACATTTTATAACTTTTAAAGTTGTGATATTTATGTACTTGTTAGAAGTGAATTAGGGTTTGTATGTCAACTTGTTTGATGCAGCCTTAATTCACCCAATTGGCATAACTAATAAAGTGAAACTCTAATCATGTAGTTCCATGTGCCATATATCCATCTGAGTGTCAAAATTTGCCAGATGGTGAAATGAGTATTCCTAAGGGAAATGAGAGCACATATTGTTGAGTATGTGGGGGTGGCAAGTTGAGAATATATCCTTGTCATCCACAATGTAGATTGTGGAGGTTGGCTATGGTAATGCCTCATACATCTGATGTGTTTGGGAATGGTTATGGTCATGTCTCGGTGATTATATATGTGACAAGATTGGTGGACAACTGTGGTTGTACCTCGGATGGTAGGGTATGTGTACCCACCTCCTTTCACTACTGCCATGACTAGTACCAAGGATGGACTAGGCTGTTAGCAGCTTAACCTCATGTGTCTCTGTGGCGAACCCGTACTGACCGGGGGCGGAGAAGATCTTAGGAGTCCGGCTCTTCCTAGATCTTGTATGGCACTAATTTCGACTTAGCAGTGGTCAGTTGGATTTTGAGTGGTATCCTCAATTTCCTCAGGGCATAATAAAAGAAGTAAAACAGCCGTATAGCATATCTGTTTAGGGTTATACACAACACTTCACATTGGATGATAACCCTTGTTTGTTCTCTTTACATAAAGATGATGCTTAGTGCAATTAAGAGATAATAGATATACTTATGTTGTGGACATGCTTAAGATTGTAAATGTGTACATACAGTAGTCATGATTATGTTGATAACTATATTGCTACTGCTGATTATAATCATGATGCTAGCTATCTCATGAAGTTAGTTATTTTTACAGTGTTAGCCATGCATTTGTAACTAGAGATGCATATAATGCTAATCATGATTATCCAGATAATTGTGCTTATGTTGTTAACTCTTTTTATGATGTTGATATGTTCAACCTATTAGACATGCTAATGTTGTTAGCTATGCTTATGTGGCTATACTTATTCATAATGATAGAGATTCTATGTTACTAGACTTGCTCATGATGCTAGACATACATATGCTACTGAATTTCTTATATTGTCAACAAGATAAAGGATGATAGTCTGGCTAATGATGATATTTATTATCTTCTCCTTTATGTATTTTTTTAATCATCAATGTTGCTAAGCTTATTTGTTATATCTGATTAAACTACTTAACTGTTTAATTACTTAAAATGTTGTAATCAGTAATTGTTGTTGGAGGTTATATCTCTTGCTGGGGCATGGGTCTTACCCTTGTACTTCGCCACATCTTTTTAGGTAATTTGAAGTGACCGAAACAAACTTGTGGTAGCAAAGAGAAGCAATCGTAATGAATCCATGAAAAAGTTGATTAGATGTCTAGTGTGTCCTAGAGTTGTCCCTGTACTCTCTGGTCTGGGAAGGAAAAGTTTGTATGTGGTTTTTCAAATGAAACAGACTGTTGTTAGCATATTAAGGCTTGTTTGTGTGGAATATACAAATAGTGTTCTCCTATGTATATATATGGTGGATAAGATGATAGAATGGATAAGACGATAGAACAATTTGTATCAAATTCTTGTCATAGTATGGATAAAAGAAAGATGTTGGGCTTTTATGCAAACGTTTGTGAGCAGGTGCTGACGTTGAAATCGGTTTTAAATTACCCATATTTTTGGGTATGTGGTTAATTGGTGATTGATTGTGTTTAATGTTTTGAGTAATCTCATTTAGTGTAACGAGTTCTCACACCTGCATTCAGGATGACAAGGATATTTCCTCAACTTGCCACCCCCCACATACTCAAGAGTATGCGCTCTGAGTTTCCCTTAGGAATACTCGTTTCACCATCCAGCAAGTTCTGACACTAAATATGCCTCTACAACACAGGGCACTACATGATTAGAGTTGCACTTGATTAGTTATGCCAATTGGGTGAATTAAGACTGCATTAAACAAGTGGACATACAAACCCTGATTCACTTCTAGAAAGCATATAAATATCACTACTTCAAAAGATATAAAATGTGTGAAACATAATTTCTTATCTTATCATCACATGGTACGATTCACTTTCCATTCATGAGACTACACTAGTCATCATAATATCAGAAGATATAAATACTTTTCACAATATCACAGGGTATCAACCCCTATCAACACAAGAGGATTACACCTCATTTAGGGCTCAACCATGCCCAATGGTCATTAAGGCCGCCATACTATTCCCTACAAGATCATCATTATCTTTGCATGCCTTATAACAAGGCTCAACAACATCACTTACATATACTACACCGGATCAACACAATATTGCATTAATGAGCTAGGAGATATTCATAAACAATCATAGTAGGGTTATATTAACATTAAGAACATTCCTTTATTACATCAACATGCAAGGAATCCAGATATGATTAACCATCTTCATATTCATAATGCACATGTTTAGCATAAGAAAGTATCAACCATGTGGCTATGATAACCACCAATAAACATATTAAGGTTATGATCATATTAACGAGGTTATTTCACCATCATTCCATCATATAAGAACATTAAACCTAAATACTCATCTTTATCTATTTGCATTAGAGTTAGGTTCAACAAGATAAAATTTTTATTAATGTTACTAATCAGCACTTACACCCAAACCCTAACTCACGGCATCCCCATTAGATCATCGATGCATAAGGTGAAGCATCACCATCACATTCCATAGTATTCTCAAGTATGAACCCACACATAAATCAAGGTGTAACCATCAGGTTATAGCATACTATGGTTTCAAAAACAATAAGAGAGTACTTTATGATTGTATTAGTCACAAGGACTATTCATACCCAATTACCATCATTTAGTTATATTAAAGCTAGGTAACAAGCTATACCTCATTAGGGTTACCCATTAATTCATTATGGTGATTATAAATCATAATAATATGAGGGAAGGGTAATACTACAAGTTTAAATCATTGAACCATCAAATTCTTATCATTTGAATCATAACATTACACTATACGCTTCACCCAAAATAATGGGAATATTAAGGCATCAACTTCTAACCATGAAATGTTGAAAAGGTAAAGCCATTGGTTGTTTACATAAGTAAACACCTTGAGTGAATCATATATGATGTTATTGATTTGTTATCTATAAAAGTCACCATTAAACCCTAGACATCCTTTGATTAACAACAAAAAGGGTTTTGTTGAGAGTAGGGTAAAACCCACAATCGACTGTTCATTTAAAACAAGCCATCCATTGTCAACAAGTAAGCTCCTTAAGTTCATTATATAAAGGAAACCATCTAAATCACATTATTAGGACCAACATATTAAATTATCCACCATTCCACTTTATTGGAGGAAAAAACATTAGATCTTGACCATTGGGTCAAGTTCATATGTTAAAACCATCAATTACAGTATAGGTCTGACCATTACATTAAGTGACCCAAGAAACTATTGGTCTAAGGATTAATTGATGCTACTACTATATGGTTAACTAACCATAGGTTTTGGAGACCTCATCCACCAATATTAGTGACCATTAAGTCACCATAGGTTGTTAGATCAGCACTATATTCATTAATCAACATCAAATATCAAACTAATATCACCATTGATTGTTAGCATCATTAGGGTACTTAGTTGTTAATCACTAGGCTTATAATTAGGCCAAAACCTGACCTAAGGGGTTAACATAAGTTGACACCCTTGGTCACCACCATATGCTTTCATGAAGACAACACCATCGGTTGTTACAATGGTACCACCTTCAAGTCATGACTTTATAGAAGAAATCAGCTTTAAACCCTAAAATTGACCATTGGTTGATAGGTGCTTAGCATCATAGGTTGTCAAACCAACCTGCTCCAAGTCATATTATACCTTAGGAATAACGTACACATGATCACAGGTTCATCTATAACTAAAATAAAAACATAAAACATTACAAAAATCAAAATCCAAGTCAAGCATAGCTTTTTAGTGCATGGATCATCATTTAAAAGCAAGAACATGAGCTAACAAGCTTATGTTAAGAAATAAATGTGGAGAAAGTTACAAAAGTTGCCTCTAATTAGAATTTAAACTCCCAAACAAAAGAAAACATGAGCAGGTAGGGTAGGAAATCCAAGCATAATCTATGAACTCGTCTATCTAGCACCTTTCTTCATCAAATGAGCAAACCCTAAGCATAATGAGCAAGAAAGGTAGGGTTGTAGATCTTTAGATACATTTGTACCATGGAAAAGCAAGGTTCCGACCTGGATAAAGGTAAGAGGAAGGATAATAAAGAAATAAATGGAGGAAAGAAGGGGATTCTTATTCTTTTAGGTCAAGATCACTAGAAGGAAGCTTTACAAACCCTAAAAGGAAGTCAATTGCAACCCTAGATTCTTTTTCCAAGAAGATCCCCTCTTTCTTCTTCCTTGGATAGGAAATTTGTAGAAGCACATAGGGAGAACAAGGTTCATAGAAGGAGGGAATTGGCAGAGAGTAAATGGATCATTTGGGTGCTTAGAGATAATTATATGAAACTTTAAGATAAAGAAAAAGAAAAAGTTGAAGTTCTAGTATCTTTTAAAGTGTCCATGGCCGTAAGCTATTAAGAATATATAAGAACACACGCAATCATCTCCCCCACCATCCATAGAGACATGTTTATCCCTCATTTCTTGGATTTAAAGCAAAACAAATAAATCATTAGTTGATAACTCCTAAATATAGCTCATCCATAACGGGGTAAACCCTAAAATACCCTTGGAGAAAACACCTTCAAATCAAGGTTTAAATAGGTTCCACATGGATCAAAAAGATCAAGAATTATTAGAGAATATTCAAGGAACATAATTCAAGTGATAAATTGCAAATAAAGCCTCTCAATTGGGTAAATTGTAGAAAAGTCTGAAATGTGCATAAAATTGCATAACTTGCTCAAATAGTGTCCAAATTGGACCAAATTTGAAACTTAAGCTTGTCTTATTATTTCAAATAATATAACAATATTATATTAGGGTTATAAGGATTCAATTATGATAATTAATCTTGTTCAACACTTTAAGCAAGGTTAGGGGTCTCACAACCATAAACCCCTAACAGGGATTTCGCCCCTGAAATCCAAGGTACACATAAATGGACACTTCTCATGCACGTCATCCTCAATATTACACATGGTTACTTCCATATTATGGTAATGTCACATTGCTCTTATATAGGCCATGTTCTTCTCTTTCAATTCATACATAGCTTATCTTGGGTCAGCAAAAAAATCCCCATATAAGAAGACATTTGCAAATATGGAACATAGAAACTTGTTGTGCCACCTGTACAAATCTAATAGTAACTTTCAACTTTAAATTATAACTATCATCCTAAAATTATATCTATTGTATCAACATGTTACTGAAAATTCATACTCGTTGGTTCTTATCAAACATTGAACACTATGTAACTTAACAAGGTTTTATCTCTATGCTCCTTTAATGGTTGTTGTAATTAACAACTCCATCAACCATGTAGGCATCCCCTAATTTTCAAGAGCTATGAGGAATATGTTTTTAGAGGATTCTCCAATCATCTCAATGGTGGTCTGACCATCTGATTGGTTGAAGAATCATACAATTGTGTATTACTGTTAACAAATATAACTTCCCGGCTGACATTGTTAGAGGTAGAGAAATGACATTGTCTTCATCTTATCAGGATTCACATAACATTCTTAACATAGGTATCATAACTCCAAGAGGATACTTTAGTCAACCCTCAACTCATTCTTACTAGACTTGTCACACATGAGTATAGTTGCTTCAACATTCTTAAGGTTTAGCAAAGATGTTAACCATGTTAATGATCATCTCTGAAATACATTGAGATTTCATCATTCAAAGCTTGGTACAACTTGTAAGACATGATCTGAATACTCTAGTTCTCCTATTCATAAATTCTCTTGGTACATTGGTTAATCTAAAGGACAAAATCCTAAACTCATCATGGTCATGTAACCTTTTTCATCCACTCTAACTCTTATGTCTAAAGGATATTTTATCTTAAAGGAATACAATAGCACATGTCTATTGATCAACAAACCATCTATCCTTGATAGTGGTCTTGTCCAACTATCACTGAACCATACACAACATTATAGAATCACTTTTGTTTATCCTTCCAAACAACATCTAGAGGGTCATTATCAACTATCTCTCTCTAAGGGGAAGGAACACTTGGAATGCTCATTTAATAAACATCTCCAACCTTCACATATTTCTCATATTGTTGATACATCTTGGATATTAGGATTCATTACCTTAGTATCCACCAAATGTTCTCTAAGGAATTCACATCCTTATCTCATACACTTTTATCAACATAACAAATGTCAAGACATATAAGAGGAGTCTTCCCAATTATTGGAAAGCTCAAAAGCAAACTCATCACGAAATTTATGATCTTGGAACCATAGTCCAAACAACCTTATGCTATAATAAGCTATCCACACTCATGTTTATAATGAATCCACACATACAAAGTGGAAATGATCCACTTGAAAGTTGTTCCCTGGAAAAGAAAGACACAAAGGGAAACACTCTTCCAAAATCATAGCAACATTTTTCAAGGGTCACTTAGCAAAAAGGTAACCAATTTTATTTTCATTATGTAGGTTACAACTTATTATGTAACAATTTACCTTTTTCATTTCGGGTTCCTTGCCATTAGCATAGGAATCATCATGATTAACATATCTCATTATTCCTTCCTTGATGACTATTTATCACACTTGGGTATGTTCTCTTGTTTTATTATGTTTTTCAGCCACTATCAATAGGTAAATCATCATATTCCACATTTTCTTCATTAAATATAGATCATCTTCCTTAACTTATTTCAAACTTCATGCTTATTTTACATTAACACTTTCTTACACACATAGTTTGGCATGAGATTAACTCAGATTCCACCTTATTCCTTTGTCATTGTTCTAATTTATCTTCTCATTTTATACTTATCATTGGAGTTCTCTCCATCTTATGTGGATTTCATACCTTGAATCACTTTATAAGCATAGATTTATCTATCTTTTACTTTATTATATTCTTAAATAACATATTCAAGGACTCCTCTTTTTCTTATTTGTATTCATATTTAGATTTCATGGTGTTTTATCTTTCTCTTATAGTTACCAAACATTCAAGTTTTGATAGATAATGATGCAATTCTCATCTTCTTTAAGGTAGGATTGATATATTCACACCATGATTTTATTCATTATACTCTTTAGATTGTCTCATAATGACTATTTGATCAGAGTAATAAAAAAGATAACAATCTAAGAGGTCCATACTTACCGTTTTTTCAATAATTGAATACCTGGCCAGGGCACCCAAGTATTGAGATTAGGCAGTATGCACCATGTTTATATGTCATGTTCCTAACTTAGACATCATCCTAGTCCTAAGTCCTAGTGTCCCTATAGACTCGGTGAACCTAAAGCTATGATACCAACTTGTCAATAACCCATTATGGGCTGAAGATCTCAGTACCTCATGTTTTGTGTAAAATCGGGTTTTTACACATCCTTCTTTAAAGAAAACCCCCTATGAACTATGGCGTGGTAGGAAGACATTATCGAGTATTTTTGTGTTTTAGAATGTTATTGTTTTGTTTTGAAGACAAAAGATTCTCTTGACAAGGTTGATCTAAAACCTTACAATGCTTTCTTTCTTGACTATAGCACTAGCTACTAGCAAGGCTTATAGAATATTTAATGTTGATCTTGCTAATTAGAAGAATCCATAACTGTTAAGTTTATTGAGACTAACCCCTCTATTCCCAAATATATTGTTCCAAATGATGATGTTGCAGGTGAAGTAATTCCTATTCTAAAAGAGCACAACATCACCCAATAGGGAAAAGAGGTGGTCACTCAAGAAGAAGAGAAGAAGGATCCAACTCCCCAGTTTGCAAAGAATCATCCAAAAGAGCTGATTTTAGGTGATTCTTTTGAACAAGTGAAGACGTAGGCTGCATTCAACAAAGAACAAGCCAACAATGCCTTCATCTCACAACTTGAGATGAAGAATGTTAAGGAAGCTCTTGCGGATGATGAGTGGATCCTAGCTATGCAAGAAGAGTTGGAGTAATATGAAAAGAACAAAGTATGGACCCTCGTACCAAGACCAAGTGATAAATAGATCATTGACACCAAATGGGTTTACCGTAACAAGCTTAATGAAAGTGACAAAGTGGTAAGGAACAAATCATGGTTAGTAGCTCAAGGTTACAATCAATAGGAAGGTATAGATTTTGATGAAACATATGCACATGTAGAAAGACTTGAGTCCATTCGTATGTTATTTTCCTTTACTAGTTATAAAAACTTTCTTCTTTATCAAATGGATGTTATAAGTGCATTTTTTAATGGTACAATTGAGGAGGAAGTGTATGTTGCACAACCCCCGGTCTTTGAACATGATAGTTTACCTAACCATGTTTATTTGTTGCAAAAAGCTCTCTATGGACTCAAACAAGCACCTAGAGCTTGGTATGAAAAATTGAAGAACTTTTTGTTAGATCATGGGTAGATCAGGGTCAAAGTGGATTCTACCTTATTTCTAAAGCACACTTCTAACAATTTTCTTATCATACGAATATAGGTTGATGATATCATTTTTTATGGAACTAACCTTGATCTTTGTAAGCAATTTAGTGATCTTATGTAGAGTGAAATAGAGATGAGTATGGTGGGTGATCTCACGTTCTTCCTCGACTTCCAAATCAAGCAAACAAAAGTTGGAAACTTCATCAACCAAGGAAAGTACACAAGTGAGTTACTCAAGTTCTTTGGGATGGAGAACACCAAGCCGATGGACACACCCATGTCAAACATAGCCAAACTTGACAAAGATGAAGAAGGTGAGAAGGTAGATGCGAAGCTCTATAGAGGTAGGATCGGAAGTTTACTTTACTTAACTTCCTCTAGACTTGACATAATGTTTAGTGTTGGCTTGTGCGCTCGCTTTCAATCAAAACTTATGAAATCACATCTTATAGTTGTTAAGAGGAATTTAAGGTACTTAGACAAAACCCAAAATTTTGGACTATGGTATCCCATGTCAAGGGACTTTACTCTTAATTCTTATAGTGTTGTGGATTATTCAGGGTGCTTGATTGATAGAAAGTGCTCAACTAGAACTTTATTTCTACTAGGACCATGCTTCGTGTCTTGGTTCTCCAAGAAGTAGAGCACAGTGGCATTATCAACCACTAAGGATGAATACATTGTAGTTGGAAGTTGTTGTGCCTAGGTCCTATGGATGAATCAAATGCTCCAAGACTTTAACATTCATTTTGATGCTTGTCATATCTATTGTGATAATACTAGTGTAATTAACTTGTCATATAATCCTATCTTGCATAATATAGCTAAGAACATAGAGGTTCGCCATCATTTTATCCATGATCACATTGGAAAGAAGAATGCATATATCACGTATGTGGACACAGAAAATCAATTGGTAGACATTTTCACTAAACCTCTAGTTAGAGAGAAATTTAACTTTAATAGATCTAAACTGCTCATAACTACTTTGAATGAATTTGATATGCCTTCAAGCTAGTTGTCATCTATCATGTATGCTTTGCCTATGTTTTGATCACCACTTCTTGCTAATATACTAAAAATCAGGTTTTCATGTTCATTTTGTTGTGTTTTTCTCTTATTTTGGGTATTTTTCACAAACGCGTGTTTTACACAAAATAGTACCCATGATGAGTTATATGTGCCGAAGTATGTTCAAAATACATATTAGACTTGAATTAAGTTTAATTAGCACTCTAATGACTAGAAATTAGGATTTCTATATGTAGGTCACGTTGACCATCGGTTGAGTTGTCAACTCGACTGATCGAAGGCCGAGAGCTTTTTTAAGGAGCCTATCAGTTGAGTTTTTGAGTCACAGAACTCGACTGATGGTCGGGATGGAGCAAGATTAAGATAGATTCAGACGACTATTCTCCCTCTCAACTAGAAAAAGGTCGACAAATCTGACCTCCAATTCCCCTTATCTTTCAACCTAATCCCTGATCTTCCTCTCCCCAGCCCTATTTCGACCAAGCATGACCTCTATTGACCTTCCCCCTTGCTAACCTAGTTCTTTGGATGATTTTTGGTGGTGATTTCTTGGTTTTTTCTCTCTCCTTCCTTTCCTTCTCGTCTCCATGGCATCCAATAAGAGGAAGAGGGCCACCCCTACTAATGCACCTTCATCTTCATCCAACTCCCACTTGATTCTATTTGATGACGCCTTCTTCATCTCAAATGATGTTCTAAATAGGTATAAGGATCTCCTTCCTAGGAACCCTTTCCCTTTTCATGCCCTATTTGAGCCTAGACCACGAACACAAGAGGTCAAAGGTCAAGTAGCAGAGTTGATTTATGATCACCATCTCTCTGCCTTGGGTGTTGAATGCACGTGTTATAACAATTCCATCACAAGCACCAAAGAAGTTCATGAATTTTATGCAAATTTGTATTGGAATTATGAGAACCTCGTACCCCCACCAAATACCCCCACCTCACATTTATGATAGTCGGGAGGAAATTTCAGGTCTATAAGGATACCCTGAACATCTTCTTTTTGGGTACTGAAGTGACTAACACCTGGCGTAAGGACTACCCTAAGTACTTTGACTTGGTTGAGCCTGAGGCCTTATACACGTAGTATGATCTTACTCTCCCTAATATTCATAAGTTCTTAAAGAAGCCTCAATTCCCATATAGGAAGAAGTGCACCCTTCCCTCCTTTACATTAGACCTCAAGAGACACATCCTTGCCCTAGTTTTTAACTACAATATTCATCCAAAGAAGAATCAGACTGAGATTGTAGAAAACACTGCAGTGATCATGTATTGTCTCTTGAAGAACATCAGAGTCAAGTGGATGAGATATGTTCTCCATCATATGACCTGCTTTGACTCAGGAAAGAACACCCATGGCACCCACCCACCCTACCCAGCCATGATCTATGGTCTATTCCATCTTGCCACAAGCAAATCTCTTTTCCATGACCTTCACTACAAAGCTTCCCAGAAAGAAGTTTGCACCAATGAAACCACTCCTTAGAAGTCTGTGCCCATCATATCCTCTACCACCCTTGGTGCCTCTACCTCTACCTCTACCCAAGCACCTCCACCACCTCAGCCTACCTGACCTACTCGTGCCTCGCTCCATGTATCTAATGAAACCCTTATGGGCTACATGATGCATCAATAGGCATACAACCTTTAGGTTTAGGAACACTTGCATCAGGACCTTTGCTCCATCATGTCTAACATGAACATGTCCTATGCACACCCCTACCCTGCCTACTAACCCTACCCAAGAGATGACTATGCATCCTATGCATAAGATCACTTTTACCCTGGCTCTCCACCTACACCTTCCGCTGCTACACCCTTTGTTGTTGGTGAATCTACCCATGGTGTGCTGCCTCTCACAACTAACCCCTTGGCCACTTTGCTTTCTAGACTTGGTAATTCTGTTCCTTCCTTCCCAAAAGACAATGAGCTCCGTGCTCTTGGTATGTCTTGGGGTGAGTAGAATGCCCATAGGCCCAGTTGTGGTTTTGGTTCTCTTGGTGATGAGGAGATGCCAGACTAAGCTGACGAGGAGGTTGTTGTTGATGAGGAGGCAGATGATGATGATGGTAAGGCTTCTGATGATGGATCTGATGGCTTTGTTGGTGCCTCCGGTGATGAAGGTGATGTTTTTCTTTCTACTGCACCTTCAGACGGAGATGGTGACTAGAAGCCTAATATTGTTGATGTCGATGATGATGATGTTGTGGACATAGATAGCTTAGATGTTTAGTTGTTCTAGTTTTTAGTTTAATTGTTGATCATATATATTTTTCTAGGCTATTTTGTATTACAAACATCTGGGCACATATTCTGAGTTGTACTATTTTATCATCTAGCTTTCATTGTCTTGGCTTGTAGTTGTTTTCTGAAACTTGTTTTCTAGGTTGTAATCTTAATCCTTTGTACACTTACTCTTTGATTTACTATATACCATGAGTTGGTGCCATGTTTTTCTATATTTTGATTATTACTTAGATTGTTTGTTTCTCTTATCTCTATTTTTGTGTATGGTTTGAGATTGCATGTTGTGCATGTATGCTTGGTTGTGCTTGGAGAAGACCTATTGTGTGCTCTTCTACCCCCCTTTCATTTTGATAATGTCAAAAGGGGGAGAGAAATTCAATGTTTTGAAGCTCAACCATATTGTTTTATTTCCTTTGTGATCCTTTTCTTGTCCATTATATGCTTTATCATGTGACTTGCTAAGGACCATATAGTATATATGTCATGTTGCTTTGTGTAGATAGACTAACTATGTAGGTTAGAGTAAGCATGGATTGAGGGGGAGAAATTCACATTGTTTAAATCATGAATCCCCTTACAATTTACAAGGCAAAGGTATAACTTCAAATATCTTTCTCAATATGATTTAGGAATGATTTGTCATTGTCAAAAAGGGGAAGAATGTTGACTTGAGAGTTATACATTGCCCATATTTTTATAATGACTTAACCATTCCATTCCTATGAATCTAATATGTTTGTTGAATATTGATTTCAGGCTTTAGGTACATGAAAAGGACCAAATTACACAAGACCTAGCTTGTTCAAGTTCAAGCCATATGTAATGCAAGTGTGTGTTTTGAGAAATCTCTCCAAATGACCTTAGATGATTTTTATAATAACTTGTATTGATGGTATGACTTGTAACTAAGATGAGAAAAATCAGGGACACTTAATTCCAAGGTTTAATCACTCAAATGTCAATTTAGAAAATTTTTCACATGTTGTTTATCAGTCGAGTTGGAAACTGGACCGATGTAGTGATGGATTTTCCAAAGATGACCCATCGGTCGAGTTACACACTCACAGAACTCGACCAACTGACACACTAAACAAAATTGATTTTAGCTCATCATTCAAGTTTCTCAGAACAAACTCGACCGATAGTTTGAAAATTGGCTTTGTCATTAAGTGGATCGGCTGAGTTACCTTTATTGAAATGTGACTGAATGTATTGTACGAAAAACACAGAAAAAATGATTATAACCATTGGTGAGCTATTTTGGGCGAGAATAGATCCATTGCAACTTGGAAAATGGCTATATATCGACCTTAAGTGATCCCACACTCAATGGAACACCCCCAGCTATAAATAGGACCCCTTGGAGTTCATTCCAAGTTTTCTCATTTATGTTGTTCTAAGTCCTTGATATAGTTGAGTGTGTTGCAACTCCTTAAGCCCCTTTCTCTCTCTAATTTACACTTCATTTCGTGATTATGAGTGAGATAGGACAGTTGTAAGAGAGCTATGTCCTTGTACTTGTAAAGCTCTCATTTCATTTCATCTTCCCTACCCCTTTCCTCCATGAAGCAAAGGTGAAGCAAGCTACTCTGAGTGAAGGTGGATATGTTGTTCTTCTTCTTCAAGGTTGAAGAAGAGGTGAAGATCTTCTCTAGGTGACAGAGAAGAAAAAAAATGAAGATCCAAGAAGAGTAGGCAAATCCCT